>JAWWMU010000106.1:73247668-73264652 GCA_035048155.1 Cinnycerthia olivascens
ATATATCAACTGAATATAACAGCGAAACCTTGATATCAAAGTATATAAATAACCATTGAACACACACACCACCACAATATTGTATTGTTGAAACTCTCTAGATAATTCAGTCTGTCTATTTTCCCTGTACAAAAACATTGCTTAAGTCCATTCTTCCTTGAGAATTTGTTTATGCTCTCACATCATCATTTGCGTGAAAGGTCTCACCTGAACCAAGATGCCAAATTTCATCTTCTAAAGAATTAACTGCTAATCTTCCAGTCTCCATATGACTCCTGGAGAACTTAAGTCCGAGTATTATTACCATATGTTATGATTGAAGCTATCGAAAACTTCATGGCCTAATATAAGTACACAATATATTTTTATTTTTTCTATAATCACTGAAGTACTGACTAACTGACTACAGTGGGGCTGAATTATTGCACTATAACTACTTCCTCACTCAGATAAGAAACTTTGTGTGCACATAGTCAGTATCCCTCAGCAATGACGGCATAATTTTTGTAAAAACTGCTTATATTTTAGCAGCTTTTCTTATATTCTCAGGTACATCAACAGTACCTGTAACTGGACGTTCACCACTACTAATATCCAAAGGCAATAACACTGTGATATCTGTAGCTAATCAGTTTTGTGTAGTTCAGACTCTTGTTTAATGCAGAACATTCTTAACAGTCACCTTTTATTGTACATCCCTTCCAATTCAAGTGCCAGTTACAGTAAAGGATACAGATATTGGTGCTACAAAGTTATCTAGAGTGAGCTTTAAAAAATCCTCTTATTTGAGGCCATGGCAATATGTCAACAGTAAGCACTTTTGATGATAATGCCTGCTATTCTGTGAAAGAGGATCCTACAACCAGTCCTCAATAGACCACAAGTCACATAGGGTTACAACATGAATAAAACTGGGACAACCCAATAAGGCATATCCTATATCATTCAGGATTCCTTGAGTAAGGAGTTAGAAAATGCCTGTAGTCCTCTTGTGTTGAAACACCAGACTGAAGAAGTCAGCCAACAGCCAAAAAAAGAAAAAAAAATTCCAAATCTCCATCATATCAGATTTTAGTGGGGAAAATGTATGATTCACTATGCTATGAAAAATAATTTCTAGTGGCTTCTCTTTATAGGCTTCTCCTTTTTAAATTTTTGTGTTTTGATTTCCTGACTCCAGTTTTCCTTTAGTTCAATAATGAATTATAATACATAATGAAACAAAGTAAAGACAAACCAAAAATAAGCTCCTGACAAAAGAGTAAAGAAAGAAATATAAATATTTTAAATAAAAGCCTAGGTAAACCTACTTAGCACACATTACAGAGGAACATCTATGATACTTCCGTTACAAAATAATAAAAATAAAATCTGATTTATAGAATGTCCAGAGGCTGAAAAAAGTCAAATAATTTAATAAATACCTAATAAATACCTATTTTATGTAGTTTTATATGTTGTAATGTTATAATATAATTAAGTTATAATACCAGGAGGTTTGTATGTCTTTAAAAAAAATTGCATTTTAGTTTCACTAAATATAATATTATATTTACTTAAAAACATAAAACCTCCTTGGTACTATAACCCAATTTGTCAAAATTTAATTTATGAGTTAAATCTGTTTAGTGCAAAAATAAGAAATTTTTATTAAGGTAAAGTGAGCCTGGTGATTTTGGGTCTATCTTCCAACAACTAGTCCTTCTTCAACACAAATATGGCACGTATAGAGAGAGGTACTGTAATAACACCCCTCTATTCCAAGCTGGCTCAATATTCTACTTGAAAACCATCTTTCTGATTGACTGTTTTTTCCCTCTTTCTTGTCTGTTGTCGTCTTTTTGTCTGTTGTCACCTCTCCATTGGAAGTTCTCACACTTCTAACCTTCCTCAATAGTTCAATTAGGTCACCTAATGCAAGTATTCTGAGGGGAAAAAAACCCAAAACACATCAAAACAAACCAACAAAAAAAACCCCAAAAAACCACCAAACACCCAAGAAAACCCAAACCAATAAACCAACCAATAAAACAAAAAAAACCCCAACACCACCACCCACCCCCATCCAAAAAAAAAAAAAAATCATAATCAAAAAGTCCCCCAAAAAACAACCAACCAACAAAACTCCAAGTCAACTCACCTGTCCAGGGTTGATGCTGATTTGTATCCCCATTCATCTGTTTAGCTCAGAAGTAAGTTTTGCACCTTGTATCAATCTGAGAGTGAAGGGGAGAGAAGGAGAAGAACTGGAATGTCTGAGGCAGTTATTTTCAAAACATAAAGATCAGAGATTTCAGCTTTCCTTCACACACGGCCTGTGTTGTCTGCAGCGTGAACAGAGAGAGAGTTCTCCTTTGCTTTTTGTTAGTATTGGGCTGACTGAGGCAGAGAAGTTCTCCAGACTGTGGGTTTTTTTTCCTTTTTCTTGTAACTGCTTGAACCTGTTCTGGACTAAACACCCAAAAGGGCACCAGGATCTCCCACCTGTGTCCCACCAGGCCTGGCCTGGGCCCGGCCTTTCCCAGCCCCAGAGGGACCGACAGCAACTGAGCCGAGCTACAGCCCACGGGAGAGACTTTTTGAATTCGGCATCTCTGCGGAGCAATGAGAGGTTTTGTTGTTCAGTGTTGTTCATTTGTTGTGCTAGGGAGTGCTTTGACTGTTAAGTAAACAGTTTTTTCCACTCCTCTCCAAGGAAATAATTTTCCCAAACCAGTTAAAGGAGAGGCTGCTTGAGTTTGTTTTCTAGAGGAATCCTTTGGAGGTTTTTTCCCAAATTTGCCCTAAACCAGGACTAAGTTACATTTTATACAGGTGACATGGTTAAATTTGGTTGAATTTTTATAGAACAGAATAGAATAAATTTTCACACAGGAAAAGAAATGTAGGGACAGTAATCTTCAGTTGATGAGATACAATGAGCTACTGGAGATAGAAATTAAAAGACAGTAGAGCTCTGTATGTAGCCTCTACCTCAGCAGAAAAGTCTATATGCTGTCTATGTGGGACAGAAGATCAATACTGGTTTCCACAGTTCAGCTTCACAGTATTGCTCAGCTATTCGCCAGCTAAGTTATAGACGTGATTGTGATTTTATCTCTGCGTGTAAAACAGTAATTTGACAATGGTGACTGTTTTTCCACATGTATTTTTGATTTGGTGACTTTCTTGCCAGGAAGTCCTGCAGATAAAGCACATTTATGTTTGAAAAACCATACAGTGCTGCTGTTCTTATGATCTCTTATGCAATCAAGTCAATTATTATAGTCTTTGTGAGCATAATATTGACACTCCAATAATGCTAAAAGTTCATATCGAGAAAAAACCATTCAGTCTTGTTATCACCCTGTGCAATGTGCTCATAAGAAAAGATGCCACTGCAGTAAGCTGGTAACCCTCACCTTAAATGCAGGAAGGGAACAGAAATGTATACAGGCTTAAAAGGATGACTAAGTTCCCTAATTTTCTTTCTTTAGAAATTTTACTGCAAAATTGTTTCATATTCAAACTGGGGACTCATATCTATGCATTTTTACAGATATTCTGAGCCAGAAGCAATTCAGAGTAAATGTTTATCCCTTCACAAAAAGGAAGCCCTAATCAGATATTTTCTTAATATTTTCATTTTAATACTATATTATCAAAACCATATATTTCACTTAAAAAAAATAAAATACAGTAGCCTGTTATGTGATTGACAATTAATGGGACATTGAGTACAGTTTTACCCCCTTAGAACTGCCCAGGGTGATTTTTTAAAAATTAAGTCAGCACTGGAAAAGATGAAAATTACATGCTGAGACTTGACTAAAATTGCTGAAGAAAAATTATTTTTCCAGACTAAAATGGAAAAAGGAAAAAATTCCGATTAAGACCAAAATGAGAGTGATAAGCTATTAAAATCATCTTTGAAAGTACCTTTTCCACAGAGCTCATCATCGCCACAGCAAAAAGCTAAAGAGAGGTCATGGCCATAGGAGAATAACTGGGTCCATCAGTTTTCATGTAAGCAATATTAATGGAAATTATATTTTATAACATCAGTTAACTTTTACTATACTGAGAAAATGAGCACTCTTAGTAATAAGCTCACTTATTATGACTGAAATCCTGAAGCTATGTTGTCTGATTTTCAACAATAAAATCAATCTTACAAACTCCTAAAAAATCAAAACAATCTTAAAATTCCTGAGGTTACCTGTTGATGAAAAGTCATGATTTCTTTGATGGTGATGCTGTGGTGATATAGGGAGATAAAAAAATTATAACCCATCACCTCTCACTGTTCTAATTCACTCTTCAAAAAATGAGAAATTAATATGTGAAGGATCAAAAGAGACTTGATGTTTTAGGAGACAGATACCGACCTCATTATAGGAGGCCCATGAAGTACTTGCACACAACTCAGTACAAAATTTAATCAGTTAATGGAACACTGAGCACCTAGAACACTCTCACCTAGAGTGTGAGTCACAAGTTGATAGGACAGGACATATTCTCAAATATATAAGAAAAATTTATTTTATGTGTTAAATACAATGATTAATTTCTGAATATTCTCACATTTTCAAACAAAACACCATTATAAGTGAGCACATTGCACAGTTGGGAAAAAGTTACTGTATGCATATCTTATTGAGAGACAAAAACGTCTTAGGCTGTGATTTGGTAAGTCATTCTAAAGGTGGCATTTTCCATCTCAGCAACATTCAGAGCTAGTGGGGATGCTTGAGGGTTGAAGGAATCCTTCTTATATCTTAAACAGACCTGTGAGCTCCGAACCACCAGCTGACAGTAGCTCATGTAGACAGGACTCTGAGGAATTCTGGCAGAGTGAAGAAGAACATCCAGAGGGCGATATAGGGCAGGCCAAGCAATTTCTTGGAAAAAGCATGTGGATGGACACAGATCATTTGAAGGAAGGAAGGAAATTGCACTGTGCCCTTCCCTCATCCAGTGCTCACAATGCCTCTACACGTTGCCACAATTCAGATAATGCTTCTCCACCCTCAAATTTTCACAGATGCACTCTGGGTATGCATATTTACATGATATATCTGGTTTGTAGAAAAGACAGCTGGAGTTCAGCTGAAACAGCATGAAGTTGATACCCTGTCGTGGCCACTTAGTTTTCAGAAAGGAAAAAAAACAACAAACAAGTCCAAAACAAAACCATACCACAAGGTTTGTGAGTTTATTCCATGACCACCGGCCCATATAACAATAATAGAGAGAGCAAGATGTCATTTCACCACTATTGCTTACTAACTTCAGATCATATTCATCCCTCCTCCACGTAACAAATGTGTGTCAGCATTTAGACAGCAGGTTTTTTGAAAAGGCAGCAACAAGACGACAGGAGAGGAAGACAAGGAGAAGGAAAACAATGAAAACCATATTTTGACTTTAACACTGAAAAGCACTACAGGAAAATATTTACAGAATACAATTTTATTAAAAACACTTGTGTTAAAGTGACTGCACTTTGATTCAGACTTCTAAGACACATTGTTGTATAAATTATAACATGCCATATCTTTATTTTTAAACAGAACCAATGTGACAAACAATTTTCAAGTGTCAGTCTTTATTTAGCTATCAACACATGAATTATATTTTACTTTATTTTTTCACTCCACACTATGTCACTAATTTAAGAGAAAAAAGTAGATCACTTTCTTCTTACTGAACTATAGCCTTACACAATTTAGTACAAAAACTAGTCAATAAAAGAACAAAAAAAGGAAATTTCTACAGTAACTCTTACTGGCTACTAACAATAAAAATAGTAGTAATGGTTTGTATGCAAAAATGCATTGATTCGTTTTTAAATTTAAATTTATCTCCTAGAGAAAACGTCTTCCAAGGTGAGTCTGCATTGTGTGAAGATCTAAGTTCTGTGACTTCCAGCAAGATAATGAGAATGATAGTCAGGAAGTCATACAGAATAAAGTCCAGCAACAAAACACCTGTGGATTTTCAAAATACTATTTCAAGTGTAATGATCAAGTTTCATAATTTCTCTATTAGCATGCAATTACTCTGCAAAGTTCTTTTATAGACAACATGGACAATAGGGATGTTCATGAGAAATATTTCAGCCTGAAAAGGTACGAAATGAAATTTTATTTTGATTCTCTATTTCACCCAAAGTCTGAACAGGCAGGTTACCATATTTCGAAATGTCTCTGTGCAAGTCATTATTTGACAGTTTTCAGTGCTGTGACCAAGAACATAAATTATGGAAAGGAGTACAATCAAATGATATGCTGAGCTTAGAAATGTTTGGATGATGTCTATGTCCTACCAGCACGCTATGACTTGCCAACATACAATTAGAACTTTAAAAATAAAATTGCATGAAAGCACATGTGCTGTACGCATTTTAATTTTCTATTTTTATGCCACAGAGTCTGTTTTGTGGTCTTAGCTAAAGACTTAATTACAGCTTTTTCCTTACTCAAACACTGCCACCAAAGAGAGCTGTAAAAGCATTCAGCAGTATTTGAAAAGAGGAGAAGGTAAGAAGGCCTTCAGAGACAGAAAATGTCTGTAAGTAGGAGATAGGAATGACAACATTTAAGAAATGAGTTTAACTCTCCCCTCTATATGAGGGCACAGAGCCCTGTATTTTGCTGAGTTTTGACAGGAGCCGTACAGCAAGGTGCCCTGTGCTGTAGCAAGTGTCTTCTGAAATGACTGATATTGTTAGCTTTAGATGATAGTCACAATTTAGCCATTTCCTTAAAATAAATTCTTCGTGGTTTGGTTTACTTTTACACATACTGTGACATGATGCTGCTTGCTATGAAAAAAAGAGTTGGAGAGAGAATAGCACAACTCCTCTGCATAAAGCATCTGCTCTTCTATATATGTAGTTTTAGACCAAGTGAAAAAGTGGCAATGACAAGTTATAGTATTTAAAACCTACTACCTCAAGAAAGTGAAAGTTTAAACCAAAAAATAAGTTTAAACTACTCTTTATATGTAGACACAAGTCAGAGAAGGAATATTAGATTATTTTCAATGTTTAATTTTATAACTAAAAAATATATCTTATCCAACAAATTCTCTCCAGTATTGGCACTGTGTCATTAGAATTAATCTGAATTTCAAACTACATTTTATTGTTGTCAGATGTGTACCTGAACTTCTTCCATGATGACAATTCAGACTTAACTAAGTATCTACAAGATAAAAATGGATACAGTCCAGTGCATAAGTAGAAAGAAAAAAAAATTTCTGAGGGAAAAGCAGTCTTAATACAAGGAGAAGAGATATATCTGGTAATTTTTTTGTCTTTTCCTCCTTCATTCTCTTGGTTAGATTGATGAAACCACGGACCACTCCTCACTTGTTACCATGTCCCTGGTTAATCCAACAAAGAGGGTGAAGTGAAACATGCAACCAGTCAAAAGATATTTTCACACAAGCAGAGCTATGCTTGGTGGATTGACTGTACTTTCAGAAAACAAACAAACAAACAAACGTCTAACAAGTGCAATTTTCATCACTCACAAAAACAAAAGGTCATCATTAAGGTCTACAAATTTAAATTTTTTTTTAGATAATAGTAAGGATGTTTCTTTAACAGGATTTTAATTTATTAGTTTTCTTTTGTTAAATACATACTAGTCATTTCTTAATTGTGTCTTAGGATTAGCTTTGTTGCTATTATATTCTCGTGTGTCTATCTCAGTTGTCTTGCTGACGTGTAATATAGCAGTTTTTTTCAGTAGAATCAGATTCTTTATCACGTGCTAAAAAGCCTTTCTAGGTAGCTAGATGCCAGAGGCTGTTACAAAATGATCAGCAAATGAAAAAGCCCAAGAGTCCCTTGAGAGGAGCACAATTAATGAAGTATAAAACCCAACATTTCCCAAGCATCTTATTTATTCATATGTACTGAATGTCACAGGTTACATTTGCTCTAAATGGGTTAAATATTAGCTTTAGAGTTACTTACAGAGGTCCTTACAGGCCTGGACCTGCCCCATACTCTAAGGAATGCTTGAAAACATCACTGCTTAACACTATCAAAGCCTGGTATTTTTTTTGCCAAATAAAAGTATTCTGAACTTTGCAAAAACTCATCTCTACCTCTCATTTATTTGTTAATGAGCTATTCTAACAGCTGTTATGTACTTCTCTTCCATTAATTTGATTTTTTTAACATCCTTTGTTTAATCTGTAGCTGTAAAAATGCACATTATTTATATAAAACAAACAAGCAGACAGCCCTCATCCAAAAAAACCCTCCAAACCAAATTCCAAAACAAAAAAATTATTGATAGACACAAAGCAGCAAAACTAGGCAAGAGGGAATTCACAGATGATAAGTTGTACCTGTTTTGTATTCTATCTCATGGTTTATTGAAGTAATGTTCCATGTGCAAGAATATTTTCTGCCTTTCTGCAGCGGAAAAAAAAAAAAAAAAATCATTCTCTTAGCAACACCTGTGCAGCCATGAAAGGATGCCCCTAATACTTAGGAACAAACTACATTTCTATAAACATGAATGCATTACTTTTACGAGAGTCACTGTATTACTATGCTTAGTTTGTTCTCTCTGGAAAGAACAACATAATTTGAATCTCACATGTGTTTTAACATACTTTTTTAGTTGGTGATATCTGGTGTAGCAGTACCTAAAGCATGAATTAATGATTCACATAGCTCTCATATCTCTGAGAATCATGTTGAAATATTCTATTAACTCTTCAGTTCCAGAAACTCATGTTACAAACACAAGGGTGGCAACATGTTTGTGTGCTGAAGGGTATATTTTCTATTTTGTGGAGGAAACGGGGTATGCAGTATTCTCTGATTGTCATCCATGCTAAAAGGTTTAGGATTTTAAGACTAGTTTGCCATCATTAACAGTTAATCCCGGAAATATGTTAAAAAAAAAAAAAAAAAGGTAAAATGTCTATTTAGGTGGTAGAACTTCATTGTAAATATATACACAAAACACTCTAAATTACGTGTCTTGTTGTTGCAGAACTGCCAAAAGATCATTTATGCAATAAACCCCCAAAGAGATTAAAGTGCAAAATCAACACAATACAGTAATAGGAATGAATTCTCCTTATAGTGACTTATTCAAATCACAAGGTGTAATATATATATATTGCACTACCACTGTACCCTTCTGTGTCCATTTCTACTGCCTATTAAAAAAAGCTGGGTTTTTTTTGTTTTTATACATAGACTATTCTCAGCAATCAATAGACTTGATAATGAAAGTGAAACAGATGGCAAAATTGTCTTCCTGAACCCAAGATCGTGTGGTCTTTAAGCTGACTTTTAAAGGAGCAGAACTAAAGAAGTCTCCCACTGTGCTGACATAGTCAGACAGGAGGTTCCATAAGTCTGAAAAAGTTACTAAGACTAAAATCTCAAAAACTTCTGACCAGTCCAACATGATGTTATCAACAGAATTTTAACTTCATGAGTTCTATGGTTTAAATATTTGTTTCACTCAGAATCTAAATAAAATATCACACATATTTGATATTTTTTAATACCTTATATAAACCACAATCATATAAAATGAGGCAGAAGATATCTGGAGACTGTTCTATCACCATGTTGATAGGCAAACTTTAGTTATATCAACAAAATTTGTAGCATATGTGTCTCTCTTGTTCTTAGATATCCCCATTAGCAGGACACTGCAATGCCTCTGAGCAATCTATTCCAGTTCATTATTTGTTTTTGTAATAATAAAATAATTTGTATTTCCACATTGGAACTATAATTTGGAAGCAGGAAATAGATGTTATGTCTTGAAAAAAGGTTGAAACATGACTTTTTTTGTAAAGAAACCATGAAAAGTTCAAATTTGATAGAATGAGACTTTCTAAATAAAAAATAAATCTTGAATTTTAAAGATAATTTTGAATTCTACTCTGTAAAGATCTCCTACTGAGGATTGTATCATTTTACTTTCCAATTAATTTTAAATACGGACTCTTTATTTGTCATATAAGCATTTGTGTTTAAGCATTATGAAATGAAAGTATTAGTCTTAATACTGGAAATCCTCTATAATTTTCATCTGATCTATTCTAGAATGGAGAACTATGTTTCTCCCCAGAAAGTTTCATTTCTTGCTATTGATTGTATCTGAGAAACTAGTTCTGATCCCTGCGCTATAAATATTTAAATTTTGCAGATGCAAACTCTACTCAAGTCACCACTGTTATTGCTGGACATTAGTTCACGGAGTACGAACTCTACTATTTCTCAGGAATAACATCAGTGTCTCAGATGAACTCACTGACTGAACTAGCATTGCTGCTCATCACACCTGGGTATTTTGCCACCAACCTCAATGTGCCTCTTGCTGTGTGAAGTCCTTTCGAGCAGTAACTCCCCTGCCAGCTTGAGAAGTATTACAGAATAGAGAGTTCTCAGTGTCACAGCAGGTGAGGCAACTAACAGAGACTTCAGCCCTTAGTGTCTAGTTCTTACTGAATTTTAAAGGAGTTCTTTTTTTCAAATTTTTCTTTATAAAGTTATGAAAAGTTTCCTATATATAAGTGCATATATCCATGAACCAAAAAATATATGGTGTATGGAAAATCAATTATTACATGTTTGTTTCCTCCGTGTTTTAAGTCCATAAGGTCCTAGTCTGGTCTCCAATTAAATAAACAAAAACAGATTGTATGGCTTTTGAATGTACTATGTTCTTAAAAGTATATGGTTTTTTTTCACATGTAACCTTTCTGAGAACTCTGGACTTCCATAATTCTCTTTCCATGTGTGATTAAACAGGATTTTGTAAGACTTTGGTTTTATTTTCCATACAAGTTCTGCACTGCAAAATGACTTTTCCTCCCGATTTATTCTTCATTAAGTGGTCTCAAGAGGGTTTTCTTGGCATTTCCCAGCTGTGTCAGTAAACTTTGTTCAAGGATTCTGCTCCTCTAGTTTAAACTGGCAAAACGGGACTGATAATTTTAAATTATGCAGGGCTTCTACTACTGCTGTGTGATGATAGGTGTTGTGAATCTACCAGCAGCAAACCTTGTGGCCTGGTGCTGTATTTTTCATGCATCCAGGACACCAGTGGCAGACACCTGTACAAAATGGCTCTAACACACTACAGATCATCAGAACCCCACTAGATTTCACTAGAACTTACAAGTACTTTTAGGGAGCTTCCCCTTTCTTACTCATTGGAATACTTTTATTTTTTTTGTCAAACAAACCAGGTTTTTGAACCTTGTTAAAGAATTTACCCATAAGGATTTTAGTTGGAAAGATTTTACTCTGCTGAGAATAAAAATATTATTTCTCAGAAAACACCAGAACTTGGCACCATACAGTCACTGTTCTTTTGCAAATAAAAACAAATGGAGCTTGGGAGGAGGATAGAATTTTGATTATTGGAAAGCCTATTTGTTTTGAAAGGAAGAGCAGAAAATTAAAACTGGGAAAAAATTATAGCAAAGAGAAAAAAATGAAATTGCACTAAAAAAATCAGGGGTAAACATTTTTAATTATTTTGATTTTGAATACTGTAGAACAAACATAATTCTCTGCAATTTGAAGTTTCCTTGGTTTGAAATATGGTGTGGACTTCCAACAGCTACAGTTAGAATGAAAAACAACAAATAAACCAGCAAAAGACAAATGGTAAATGGTATGTAAATGAATTTCTGAGATGTTTTTTGAACTTAACAAATATATTGATTATAGCCCAATTGTTGCAATCTAAAAATAATACTGGAAATATTACACATAACTGAACCAAAGCTTGAAAGATTTTTGGAGTATTATGAAAAATATTTTATTTGTATGTCTCTTTTGGGAAGGAATGCATAGAAAGATTGCAAGCAATCTAAAATTTTGTATTACTTTCTCTCACTGGTACACAATTCTCTCCACAATTTCACTTATTTCATTCAGACAATTTAATAACTAATGTAGTGAGCAAAATCAGAGAAATTAATGAGAAAGAAAATGTAAAGGACTCACACAGATCTTTCCCATGTCTGTACACGTTTGCCACAATACAGTTCCCTGTAGTTTACCTATTCCAGTTTACATGATTCTCTGTTTTAATAGTTCAATAAAATTAATTATCCTTTCCCTTCTCTTTCTGCATAGTTTTTACACATTTTCCTGATTACACTTTGTCAAATTTTCAAGTAGAGACACACAAAGAGAAAAAAAAAAACATGAATGGGGTACAAAGGCAGAAAAATCATATTTGAACAGGTGCACAACCCAGAGGTTTTCCAGACAGCTGGTTGGACTCAACTGACTCCAAGTCTGTTAAGCCCTGATGCCTCCTGATTTAATGAGAATACATTATAAATACCAACACATTTTTGTCTACCTTGGCATCAGCGTGTCTATTTTTCTGTCTTGGACCTGTCATATCCTGACCAGGATGAAAATTTCTTTTAATGCTCTTTAATTAAATCTGAAATTCTCTTGATGTAATCCTCTTTCTCTCTAGCACAAAAATAATCCAGCCAGAGATTCATGCAATGAACAGTTAATTTTCTTACAATTGCTGTGGACAAGAATTTGTGTAACTGAGAGCATACCTTAACTAAACAAAACCAGATAAATATGTGCATAAAAATATCATAAGGGTGCCAAGAGAATGGGGTCAGACTCTTCTTAGTGATGCCTGACAAGAGAATAAGAGGAAGAGGAAGAAACTGAAACACTAAAAGTTCCATCTGAATAAGAAGAAAGTTGTCTTTATTTTTAGGATGACACAGCACTGGAACAGATTTCCCAAAAAGGTTGTAGTTTCTCCTTCTCTGGACGTATTCTAAACCCACCTGGATGCAATCACGTACAATTTGCTAAAGGTGGACCAGCTTTACTACAGGGTTTGGACTGGAGTATCTCCACAGGTTCCCTTCAACTCCAAACACTCTGGGATTTTGTGTGATCTGATAATGACACTGAAGAGTTTGCAAAAAGTGGAAAATTTTAAAAATACACTTATTTTTTTGATGGGGAACAATATAGAGGAGAAAATTTATTAGGAATATATGTGTATAGCCCTAGAGCTGATTACCTTGTTATCTGGGAGGCTCAAATTAAATATTCCCAATATGGAGACAGGAAACAAAGGGATCAGGTAAACTAACCTGACTGAGCTCACATGTACATGATGCTGTACCACAAAAACATTAATTCCCCAGAGATTGCATTTTAGTCTTGTTTATGTACTACTGAATTATCTAATTATCCACTAATCTCAATTATTTTGTCTCCTTTACAACTCTCAAAGAATGTAATTGAAAAATAATACGTGAATTATAGTGGGTAAAAGATCAAGTCCATCCATTTATATAGGAAATGACACATACAATTTCTATAGATCATTTTACCTCAGATAATACTCCTGAGATGGATAGTTATGTACTGCTGTTTCTGTAGCTTGGTTGAGTATATTATTATGACAGCATATCAACATTGTTTCTCCTAGACATCAGACATCTACACTAAACTTCTCTTACATCACTTAGAGAAACAAGGCTGTAGGTGTTCACTTAGCTCTGTTAAAACCTATAAGCCAAAACGCTTCACTAAATAAAATTATTTTTGCATTAAAATGTTTATATTTTACTCTTGGAATAGACAAAACATTTCTCCAAAACTTCAGTACACAATGTCCAAAATTTTTTCCATTTCATTACAATTCAAATAATTGCACAGTCTGTTGCATACTTCAGTTTTATTGCATTTCATTTACTTTTCAATGCAATTTTTAATTTTTTTTTAAATAAAGCAATTTTGTAACAGATATGATGTTCCAGGTGTATTCTGGTTGAAATTTTAAATTTTGCAGAATTAGATACTGGTATGATGAATTTGTATACATACATTCTTCATACTAGATCATTCTATCTTAGCTCACATTAACAGATGGCTTTCTACCCTTGCAGGTATCTGCTACCCCACATAGTATGCATAAGATGATGATAACTATTAATTAAATTTTACCTAACTTAGAAGGAAGTCTTAACAAAAAATCACGAAACTGGAAATAAACGGCTTCCAGCAACTTTTGGAAAAAAAAAAAGAGAATTGGTGCAGTCTCTCTGAAAAATCTTGTGATGCCTGAAGTGCAATGGACTTTATGTAGCTTAGTTGTGAGATTGGGAGTGTAGCAGATATATACAGGTCATTCAGGTAAGAACTCAGCTGCTGAAGCTGAAGTGTATTGAAAAACAGGCTTTCTTATCTGGACTGCTAAACGAATAAACTGCCACAAAAAAAAAAAAAAAAGAAAAAAAAAGACGTGCTTATGCCCAGATTTTAGTCAATAACTACAAATTGCTAGGAGAAAAAAAACACATAATGGATATGAAGCAGGATATACATAACTGAACCAAATAAAGCATTCTCAGTATTTGGTGGACATAGGCAAGGAAGCATAGATTTTGAGGGCTTTAAATTAACTCCTTGTCCATAAAGTCTTTGTAGAATAATATTGCAGTAGATATATATTTTTTGCATTAATAGAATAAACCTGGTTTCCATCTAAAAGAACACAGAGAAGATACACTTCAAAATCAAATTCTTAAAGGACATAATTTGTAAAATATTATGTTCTTGTTATAAGTTGACTTCTCCAAAACTTAATTAAGCTTTTACTTGAGAGCTATTATTTGTTGAACAGAATAAATAATTGAAGATAACCTCAGAGCAAATCTACATAAAATCTTGACATAAGAACTCTTTTTTTGTTGTCCCCTTTTACTTCCCAAATATTAACCTGCCTTCATTCAGTTATGATGTTACTTATTTTAACGCTTCTATATCCATATAAGGAAAAACACACCAATGACAAAATCTACAGTTTCAGAACAAAGCACATATTTGAATGAATGCTGCTGTGTGGTTAAAATTAGTGGAAAAATTACCTTAGGGAACAAGAATTAACAGAAGTTGCAGAGAGAAATAAAGATTGCAGAAACCTCCAAGATCATGTAGGTGTCATTTCAATGGAAAATCATCTCTACTTAGGAATAACATTTAAAAATCCAAGCTATGAAATTTAAAAATTTGAGTCTTTCATAATTGACCACTTATCTTAGGCCCTACATTTACTTCCACTAATACCAACGGTAGAAGTTTTTATTTGGAACTTTTTGTATGGATTTATTTTAAATATATAATTTGCTTGCACTCATATATCTCATAACGCAATTCTGGAATGTTAGCTAGAGCATAGAAAGTTCCTATTTTAATGTAAACATGTTAATTTTATTTAATATAAAAAATTAGCCCACACAGTATTACGTGTAATCAACACAGAATTGTTTAGCTTAATAGAAGTGCAGAAGCATTCAATTAGCATATTCAGATTCTTAAAAAGCTTCAAATACATACCCTTGGGTATTTTTTCTTTGATAGGTCTTTCTAAGATTACAGATATATTCTTATGAGAATGAGATGTTTGCATAAGAATCAAAGGTATTAGTTCCCTACACAGTATTAAAAAGACTATTGGTTTTAATTTATTACAGTTGCTAGCTTGAATATTATATTGCAGGGGCATGCTTTAGTTTTCTGGGGTTTTTTTACTTATTTCTAAGAATCTGTTTAAAAATTAGTTTCAAATTATCTCTATTGTTCTCATGCCAGGAGTTCTTCATAATGATTATACACTGAAATACAGAAACCAAAATATCTTTCCCTCAGCAGGGTTGAAAAACTTACAGCACAGAATTGCAGGTTAAGAACACTTCATAGTTCATAATTAGTTGTATTGTGTATTTATTCATATCTAAACACTGTAAAATGTTTAGTGTAAAAGAAAAGACAGAAATAAATGTGATTTCATTGCTTCAGGGGAAAAAGTCAAGAATAAGTTTTAAAAATGAACTCTTCTGTTTGGAGATAAAAACATTTGTACTAAAAAGAATGTGAACAGTAAGTTTGAAAACTTCCTCAGGAATGATTATCTTATTTCTGCAAACACTTCATTGCAGAATTTTAACACTCCAAATGATTCATGACTACCCTGGCAAGAGGTGTGTGAAGTCATTTAAATATGTCTAAGTATAATTTATGATGCAATTGCGTAGAGAAACAGATTTCAAGTGCTATTAGACTCTGTACACAGATCTTAGTTATTTTTGTTAGGTTTGTTACCCACTGCCAACATTTCATCTGCAAATATTCCTCAAAGACTCCAAAAGCTAATATACAAAATAACAGATGTATCAGTATATTTTTGGATAGATTTTTTATGTGTAACCTGACAGTGTAACCTGACTCTTCATGATTGTATTGTACTTACCCATCCAGTTTCTTACATGATTCAAAGAATTCATAGCAATAAATATCTTTACCAGGTAGGATTTTTATGTTTAAAACTAACTTAATGATTTCCTTACATTGCTGTTATGGTTTAACCCCAAACTAAGAACTATAGATCAACTGACTGATTCTTCACTGGTGGGATGAGGCAGAGGATAGCAAAACAAAGCAAAGCAAAGCAAAGCAAGAATTCATTCACCACTTCCCATAGGCAGGCAGGTGTTCAATCATCTCCAGGAAGGCAGGGCTCCATCATGTGTAATGTGTACTTGGGGAGACAAACATCATCACTTCAAACATTTCCCCCTTTCCCTCTTTTTCCCCCAGCTCTATATGCTGAACATGATGCCATGTGTTCTAGAACATTCTTTTGGTCAGTTTGGGTCAAATTAGATTGAATCCCCTACCAACTTCCCCAGCCTCCTTTCTGGCAGGATGCAGTGAGAAGGGAAAAAGGTTTTGACTCAGTATAAGCACTTCTCAGCAGTAACAGAAACATCCCCCTTTTCAGCACAAGCCTATAATATACCCCTATAGTAGCTACTGAGAAGAAAATTAACTGTACCTCAGCCAAAATCAGCACTTCTGCATCTGCCTGTAGTTGTGTTTTTTACAGTATCTCAACTCTCCTTCCTTTTCTTTCTTTTCAGATGTATTGTATATAACTACAGTATC
>JAWWMU010000106.1:73264752-73305567 GCA_035048155.1 Cinnycerthia olivascens
TAGTTGTGTTTTTTACAGTATCTCAACTCTCCTTCCTTTTCTTTCTTTTCAGATGTATTGTATATAACTACAGTATCAAAACATTAGTTTTTAAAGCTCAACGTCATTTACGTACTTCAGAAATGTGAGAAAAAGTAAGTTTTGTTTTATTAACTTCTCTTTCTCTCTCAAGAGTCAGAGTCTGATTCAGAATTACAAAGTTACTTGGGAAAAATAAGAACATTTTGTAATTTCACCAATACTTAGTTTGATCTCAGAAACTGAGATTATCTTCTAATCTCTAGAAGTAGTCAAAATGAACAATAATTTTACTCACCATAGCTACAATGGTGACATAAAAGACATGCCATATACATAAAGGACTATAGATATACACCTACATAAAGGACTCACCATAGCTACAATGCACAGGAAATGAAGACCTGTAAAACAGAAAGGTAATGTAAAAATGAGAGTCAATTGACAAATAATTTCACAGCAATACCGATAAATAAATTTCTATCAAATAACTAAAATATTTATCATTCTAACTTTTGATTCAGGTGAAAAAAATTCCTAATATTTTCTGCATAGAAGATGTCATTACCAAGACTCGAACTTGACTGTATCAGGTTAGGCAAAGAAAAGGTTCACGTGGTCCACAGCCAAAACAACACCTTTGTGCATCACTTCCAAAGATTTCTAAATTAATTTGAAATTCTCTTCATAAAGACATAGAAACTTCTAAGTTCTCAAATAAATATTTCAAGCAGCTCTTTAGGATATCAACATATGTGAAGCGTAGGAAAGGCCAAAGTATGCTATGAACAGATGAGTTACAAAGGAGCAGTTCAAAATATGAAGTTGAGGACAAAAGATATTACAGCAGCTCAAATGACAGAAAAATCAAATAAAATGCATTAACTTTTTTGTTATATGATACTGTCATATACCACAACTATGGGTAAATTTGAATAAAGACAAAAGTTTATATAAAGGAGGCCACACAAAGACAAAAAGAAGAAGCAAATAAATGATAACCAAAATCAGCTCTGAAAAATATCAGAAATAAACAAAAAGCTCTTAAAAACAAAATAAACAAACAAACAAATATAAAACCAACAAGTGTTAAATGGTGAGTACATTCACAGCAGAAATCAAATTTATGCAAAAGAAAGAAGAGTCAAGGTGTCAAAGGCATTGGCAGTGAGGTTAGGTCTCCAGAGAGAATTTTCTGCAATAAAAGGAAGGTCAGAGCAGCAACAGAGAAACAAAATCTCAGTATTGAAGGGTCAGTCAACTGTCATTAACAAGGCATCCTCTTTCCTCCATTCAATAAAAAAACCCAAATTCTTGCCCTTGAACACATAAACCAGCTATAGAAACAAGTTTAAAACAGGTCAGTTTATCTCATCAATCTTTTGTTTATCTCTAGCTATTTTTTAAATGAGAAAGGATTCTGAACTGTAAAATTGCTATTCCACTCTATATTTTATATCACAATATGTATTTTAAAGGAATGCTGAAAACAAAGCTGTCTTGTTGAGATATTTCAAAGCCTAAGATTATTATACAGATGAAGTTATGCACAGTGTAACAAACTTACACAGAAAATTCATATTGGGGATTGGAAAAAACAGATAGATATTTGAAATACTTGAGATTTCTGAGTACAAATCACAATTTTAACAGCACTTACAAAACTAATTTCCCTGTTGTCCACTGGACAAGCTTTGCTTCCATTTCACTTTGGAAGATTTCAAGAATTAATAAGCAATATAAACTCACAAAAAAAGGAGGAAAATTTATAGAAATATCAGAATAAATCAATAATAGACAGTGAACTCACAGATTCTAACCAAATATCTATAAATTTGCAAAGCTGCATTTCTTATCTTGTTATCGGCAATTTTGGAAGGCAGTCAATATTAAGTGCTGAATGAGATTTCCATCATGTGATTAAGGTTGATTAAAATATTTGGAAACTAAGACCCTAATTTGTCCTCCTTTTCAGATCTTCAAGATGAGAAAGGACTGTAAATTTTACATTATTCTGTGAACAGGCTCCAACTGCATCTGGGTATGTTACTTCAACTTAACCACTCGGAAATATTATTGGCCTCTAACATATCATCATCACCTGTGTAACTTATATAAAGAGTGAGTTTAATTGTTGCAAAGATCAGATGCCAAACACCAAGTTACAGTTGCTCACTGAACAGATGGAAAAGGTTATGGTATTTGAATATTTCATTATTAGTGAGACAGGTCACATAACAAGCCATAAATCATCTGTTTACAGGCACTTTGCTTGATGTAAAAAATGAGGGTTTTTTGTTTTTCCACCTTGAAAGTTTTCATCACTTACAAAGTCAGCAATTCTCATACTGAAAATATCACTGTTGTGCAAATTATTTCTCAGAGCAAACAGACACGACATGGTTCCTAATGCCTAGGTCTTATTTAAAATACATTAAATAACATATTTACTAATATTTCTCATATACCATGTAACTAGATATATAAAAGGAAAAAAGCATGGGTTTTTTTTTCTGAGTACAAGTGCATGTGGGTATCCTACAGCACACTGCTCCTGAGAGTTAAATGTCCGTTTATCAGAGCAAGGAAGCAATGCACAGAAAATACGCATTTTAATTTAAAAGGAAAATTCAGTAAAACTATTTCAATGAAAAAAATTAAGATTTTTTATATAAATTTAACTAATAAAAACTCAGATTACCAGCTAGTAATAAGCAAAATGTCTCTAGTTCTTTTAGTGGCTTGCAGCAAAAGACAGGTGCCAACTCTGAGCAATGAAGCTCAACAACAAAGAAGATATAAATATGGCAGGAGGAGAAATTTTCCTTGCACTAAGGACAGGGATTAGAAAAAAAAACCCTAAAAAGTAATATGGCCATGCATTCTCAAACAGAGTTTAATTCTTGGGGTCGCTTTAGCATCCTAACAATGTCCAATTCTGCTCTAGTCCCATCTAGAAGGATAAAGTTAATTGCATTAGGGACTGACCATTTGATTGGTATTTTCACTACATGTGAGTTCATCAGTCTATCACCCCCAAGCTGAACAATCCTGTCATTGCTCATCCTAACTTACAGTAACAGAAAAGATGGTAGTAGCATAATATTGCATTACATGGCTCACTCCCATAAAAAGAGTACATATCCCTTTGTACTTTTACTATTGCCTAGGGCTAACACTGAGAAAATGTATTAATACTTTTTATCCTATTACTTTTTTTTAAGCTTTTGAAAGAAAAATAATAATGTTAGTATATCACAGAAAACTTGCACCAAGAAAAATTTAACAACATACATACTAGAAAATGAGAAAACTAATGTACAACGGCTGTTACCCAAGTTTCAACTATATATCACCAGAAAGCTGAAATGGGGAAGGAACTGAAACAGAGAATTTAAAATATAGAAGAGCTATAAGTGGTGGATAGTAAATTTAGGCACATAAAGATTTCCTATCGTCAGTCAAGAGAGATGAGATATATCAGTTGAGCTCAATCTATCATTAAACCAGTGATTTACCCTTTGACATCTGATCTGTGCTTTCATCTCACTTTTTCATACTTGTTCAGGGTTTTATTTTTTAATAATATTGAAATAAAATAACTGGGAAAAATAAAAAAAAATGTTTCTTCAACTCAGTAAAATCCCCAAATCCTGAGTCACAAATAATCTTGCTTCCTAAACCAAACCCTTTCCTCCATAGAACAGAGAGAGATTCAATAACACAATGGACTGAAAGTAAGGAACTTTATGAAGAAAATGTACTGTCAACAATTTTGAGTTAAAAATAGGAATGGGATACAGGGAGAGGAATACTAATAGAAAAGAGAAGTTATCAAGTGTGTAAAATGTTTTCACTCCAAAAGAAATCACACAACTAGGTCTACTTTGGACTTCTACCACACTCTGTGTTGAAACAAACTACCAAGTCCTGTGTGTCACAATTATTTAGCTCAATTTTTTTCTCATTAAAAATCTCAAAAAAAAAACCAATTGTTAAAACAGGTAGAGACTTCAGATTTTCTGTACATCTTTCTCTTGTCATGTTAATTCTTTTCTTTTCAATATTTTTAAGTGTCAAATAAAATTCTTCATATTATCATCAAAATACTTCATGAAGTAAGTGGTGAAGAGAAGAAAGGTGAACTGAAGAGTTAAAAGCCATTATTTTTTCAGATAATTTAAATATCTGTATCCTGACAAAGCTTCAAATTCAATTTAGAAAAATCTCTCTTAGGGCCTTGGGAAATCTTGGTTAAGATGACACCTTTGATTTCCATAATCCTATGAGTTGTATGAAACCTATTGGCTCTTTTTTTTCCTTTCATGGCTTATATATGAGACAACACATAATCCCAAAATAAGAGGAAAGACATGGCATTGTACACATAGCTCCCTTAGAGTCCTTTAGCATGTTCAGAAGGCATTGCTTCAGGACAACCCTTTCTAGTGATATGACTCAAACTTTATAACAATTTGACCTAATGTATATATGATGTACAAAAGGCAAAATACTTGTGAAATAAATCAAGAGATTAAATTCCCTTGACTAAATATATAAAATTTATGGAATATTTTCCCCAAATATTTTAATAGCCTGATATCTTAATACTTTAACAGTTCATCAAGAAAATGCATCCAGTTATCAACTCAGTTCTTAAAATATTTTCTCTTCTTTATATCTGACAGTTATATGAAAAGACTAATATCTTGGAGTCGGTAGAAACCTATTAAGTTTTAGAAAAGTGAAAAGTATCTCACCTCCTGTTTAAAAATGCTCCACTGAACTAATGACAGAGAATTCTATTTTGGATATCTTATTAAACATTTGCATGAGTTTTTTTTTTATTATCATCCTCTTTTAAATATGCATCTCCTGTAATATAGACAACTAAAGAGTTCCTTCACTCAAAGTATAATTTGAATGAGTGTTTCACCTCATAGAATGACAAAGGTATAATTTAACTAAAGAGAGAATGGTTGTCTACATCTTCAGCAAAAGAGAACACCAAGATCTGCTCTTTGATGCATTGCTCTTCTTTTTTGTCATTTTACTAATATACAATATTTAATGTCAAAATCAGAGTGATCAAAACACTCTGTAAAAATCAAATACTCTTTTAAGAATAAAAGGCATTGTAATATATTTGACCTTTTAACCTACAGAATACCAAGACAAGAACAAAAAAAATGATTAAAATGTTGGAAGCAACTGAATGACAACGGTTTTCTAGCCTTCTGCACGTGAAAAGATAGCTACTTCTGCTGGCATTAGACCTATTATATCTGTATAAAAGTTGTATCTTTAATCCCAGCAGTTTCTTGAAAAATTACTTGGTTTTCATATTTTAAGAGGGTCAACAGAAGAAGATACTGAATTTTAAAGTCAAACAGGCATACATTTTACTAAACTTTACTAAAGTTGATTTCAAATACAGGTTTATGAAATGCTAGACATGGAATAATATTAAGTATTGGAGAGGACATACATTCTGCATGTGCATTTGAAAAGGTTGCCTGGTCAAGAAAAATTCTGTATCAGTTGCCTAGTACAGAAACTTCAACAAAACCTTTTCCTATAATATTATTCCAGAGCTTCATGTATTCACCTGTGCAACCATTTCTGCAGAATGGTGTTACAGCTGAAAAGCCACACAATATGAACCAAACTGAGCTATTGGTTTAAAGCTGTCAGGCAAAAGCCATAGTAATTTTATCAGATTAAAATTATATTAATTAAAGAATGGCAGTAAAGTAATCCTTAATATCCTTGTGACAATTTTACTTCTATTTTACACACAAAATGGAATAGGATTTGTAAAGTTATGATTCTATGCAGTTTGAAGATATTTACTCTTACAGTGAAGATAACGTTTCTTGACAATAGTAAGCTTGAATTAGGATGAACATAAAGCAAACACTTAAATTTTTCTTAACTACAAAACATTATGGTTTTCCAAATTAACCCATCATGTAGAGGAAACTCAAGGGCAAATAAGACAAATGTACTTAGCGCTTAATATCAATTATTTCTGCTTTCAATTTCCTTAAGAAACTAATTCTTTTTTTGAAATTTGAAAATAATATTTTCTATCATTTTGACTAACATCCTAATATTTAATTCAAACAGGCAATGTAAGTCAAGTGAATTAAAAGCGTGATGCCAAATTATTTTTTTCTTTTTCCTTTCATGTATTCTCTGTATTCTTTACACGTATATTTGTAACCTATTATTGTATTAGTAGTTAGTTCCAGTACATTTCCCTACCTTTTCCCTAGGCAGGAAGACAAAACAAATTGCTGAGCTCCAAGCCCTGGGAGTGTACAAGGCTCCTATCTTGTCCTGTTTCTTCCTGAGAACCAAGGCTAAAAACCAGCTCTTCAAGAAACATTTTCATAAACAAAGTTTAGTTTCCATCTGGGAGGGGAATGATTTAGAGAGGGTTGAATTGGGGTAAATTGCATCACCCCCTGCGATCCTAATTGGTGATTTTTGTCAATTACACTAATTTGCTAAACTTATAAAACTGTATTCACCCCTGGAGGGGTGAGCATTTTGTGGACCTTTTCTGTATCAACCCCTGGAGACCTCCAATAAAGACCAGCCTTTATGTTACCTCCTCTACTAATATTATCTTGAAAGTGGGTTGTTTTATTTCAAATTTCTTTAAGGCATCAAGAGGACTTTGCAGCACCACATGGTGAAATTATAACTATATAAATGCAACAATCAGAGAAATTAGAAATTGCTGTTTTCTATGTCCTTCAGTTTCTTGCCTATGAATATGATCTTTGAGCCACTTTCTATACAAAATATTATCAATAACATTATACCAATAAGATTTCAAGACAAACAGTATAAATATTTTCTAACTTCAATGATATATCATTGCATTGATATTCATCAGCTTAGCTCACTGAAAATTAAAAGCGCTTAAAAATAAATCCAAATACATTTATCTTCATGACTTATTAATATGTTTCTAGCCAGGATTCCTCACAGTAACTCCATCTCTCTCACTTGCTATAGATCCATACTGTGGTTAATACCATCATGAATACTAAGATACAGCAATAATATAAAGGAAGTTTCTTATTTCCATAAGGTTAAATCCACAAAAGCAATACAGTCACAAGAATTCTTTGGTTTTGCCATTTTTTTTAATCTACAGTGTCTCATTAAACAAAACAAAAAAAACCCAAAAAAAACAAAAAAAAAATGCTTTGGGTTGGAAGGGACCTTAAAAATCTTAAAGATCATTCACTTCCAATGTTTCTTCCATGAGCAAGGGCATGTTCCACAAGACAAACTTACTCAGAGTCTCATCCAACCTGGCCTTGAACACTGCCAGAGGTGGGCTCAGGGGAACCTGTTCCAGTACCTCATCACACTCTCGATAAAGAATTTTTTTCAAATATCTAGTATAAATTTACCTTTCAGTTTGAAGCTTTACCCCCTTTCTGTGTAACTACACGCCCTTGAAAAAAGTCTCTCAATCTTTCTTGTTGGCTCTTTTCATGTGTTGAAAGGCTGAAATGAGATCTTCCCAAAGCTTTTTCAACTCCAGTCTGAAAAAATCAATTGTCTCAGACATTTCTCACTGGGGAGGTGTTCCATTCCTCTAACCATGTGTGTGCACAGATCATTGTCCTTTCTGTGTTAGGGACCCAAAATCTTGAGGTGGTGTCTCACCAGAGCAGAGGGACAGAATTCCCTCTCTCTCCCTGCTGGTCACAGTGCTTTGGATGTAGCTCAGGAAACAACTGGATTTTTGGGCTGCAAGTGCACATTGCTGGATCATGTCCAGCCTCTCATCCACCAGTGCCAACAAGTCTTTCTCATCAGGGCTGCTTCTGGTATGTTTATCCCTCAGCCTGATGCCTGGGAGTGTCTCAACTCACATGGAGGACCTTGAACTTGTCATACCTCATAAGATTCCTATAGGTCCATTTCTCAAACTTATCCAGGTCCCTCTGCACGACATCCTGTCCTTCAGATGTGTCACCAGAACCACTTAGCTTGGGGTCATCTGCAAATTTGCTAAGGCTGAACTTGATCCCTTTGTCTGTGTCATTTATGAACACACTAAATGGTACCAGTCGTAGTAGGGATCGCCTGATGGGATCTTTACTTATCAGTGATGTTCCCTGAGACTTCAAGTTGTTGACCACTACCTTCTGGATTAACATCCAACTATCTCCTTATCCACCTACTACTCCACTCATCAAATCTGTCTCTCTCCAACTTATAGAGAAGGATGTTGAAGGGGACCATGCGAAATTCCTTACAGAAATACAGATAAATTTCATCTGTAAGCTTTCCCTTGTCTAGTAACGTAGTCATTCCATTATAGAATGTCATAAGATTAGTTAGATAGGACCAGTTTTGGTGAAACCATATATATATGAAATTATTGACTGTATACCTTAGCAGTAGTGTGAAGACCTGGGGGCACTGGATGCTGTTTCAGTGTTAGCTTACTATGGGATTTTGTTCTATTCTTTTGTTGGACTTTTAAAATTTTGTTTTTATATCTCCAGGTTTCAATTTCAACATTTAATTTCTAATTTAACATTTCATTTGATTTTTTTTAAGAAACAGTAATAAGCGATCTTAAATGACAACTGTCATCTTAACTCTTTGATATGACTCATTATGATGTGAAAATATGTAATAAATATGTGATATGGAATTTAAATACCCTTTTGTTCAAACAAACAGTTGGAGTTGGAAAAGTATATAGAACAATACATACTTAAATGCATTACCAAGAGCAAAGACAGAAAGCATCAATTGGTCAGGGTGAAGTTAACAAACCTATTAAAACAACAAAATGATACAATAAAGCATCTACTATGAGAAGAGAACTTGTCAATCAGTGTCCCATCAAAACACGGATTTGCTTTACATTTACACTCCTTTATATTTTCTCCAGAGCATTAACTGAAAATGCTTTCAGAAGCCATGCATAAAATAAGTTCAGTGTGCAGACTTTTGCACAAAATAGTATTAGATGTCTATCTCTCTCACATTCCAAGTAGATTTTGCCTGCAATTACTACTAGCTGTTTTTTCTTATATGACAAGGTTGGGTTAATTGTATATTATGTACATGTAAGTGTATAATTGTATAAATATGTATATTGTCTTCTAGTCAGAATTTCTGGTTTGAACAGATTCTTGAAACAACTAGGATTTTTTCAAGACAAACCTGTGTATGTAAAAAGCTCCTGCATTTGCTTTGACACCTTTATTTAAAATATTCATGGTATTGTACTAATTTTCTTTTTATAAAATCAAGGTTACATAAATATTAGCTGATTTATTCTATCAACATCTACACTATCACACATGGTTTTGTGATATTCTCATAATCAGATACATTAATCTGTAACTGAGCACTAAAGGTCATGCTATGGTGTGTACACAGTGCTGGAACACACCCATTGATACTAGGCCAAAATTTATCAAAGCAGGTAAAAATTTATAATCTTATTTTTGTATGAACTAGCAATTAATTTACAATACAGTAACTGATTAAACGGAAACTATATTTCATATTGAAATGCAACTAAACAATGCTTTTACTGTAGTGTTAGTCTCTTCCTCTATGGTAGCTGATAAAAATATTATTTGAGAGTGTCTCAAGATCACTTTCTTATTCATATTTCTTGATAAATAGAACAACCAAATTAGCAGGTCATACTTTAAGCCAGTAATCCCTGTCCACACTTGTATTGCCTCCATTTGGAAGATTTTATGCAAAATCAGTTCACCAATACGATAGGGTTTTTGCATATTCTATTGAGAGGGTTTTAAGATTATTAATTCAAAAGAAAAAAATCAGAAATAAGGCAGTTCATATTTTCAGAGACACACACATATACACATACTAGTATGAAATTAAAAAGAGTGTCAGGAGCATCTGTTCCAATATGACCTTCTGTGACACAACAGTAGCATTGTGAGGAGGGGGATGTATAGGACATTTTCTGACCTCTAAAACAAAAGCATAGTAGACTGGCAAATTCACTGAGAAACCCCCTGTAAGGAGACATTCTCTGTTCTTGATGTAGCACTGATAAAGTGTTATAGACTATGAAAGCCTTGGCGGTATAGTCAAACTTCAGTGAGAAATGGTTTCTTGTTTTTATACTGGCAAAGGACTAATTTTTGCCACATTGTTTTTACCTATGAAAAGTCATGTCACCATTTTTTGGGCTAATATATTTTTTGAAAGAGTTTTTCTTGTCTTTATTTCAAGCACTCTTAAAGTTCTGGATTGATTTTATATTCTACCAATAATAAAATAAGTGAAAGTGCATACATTATAGAGCAAAATTTGTTTTTTTTAAGTGTTATATAGATCAATGAATCTGTGGCTATTTCAGGAGCTTCGTCAAAAATAATAGACAGCAGTTGGCCCCAAAACAATATATTCCAGGATGTTCTAAGGTGCAAGATGGCAGAAATGGAGGATTTATAAATTTATGTCACTTAAAAAAAGGAAGATTTTTTTATCCATTAATCTGACTGGCTTCTAAAAGAAACAGGTTGTAATAAGAGACCAACTGCATTCCTCAGCTAAACAGCAAAACTTGTTTTCTTGGCGTCTCACTGAACTTCTCAGACTTCAGTTATTTTCATGTTTTCAGACTCATTTCTAATACATTGCTAGACCATATATTTCTGTTCTCACTCTTATTTAAGCACACGCTTACCAGGGCTTCTCTCCTCCACTGTCTAGTCCCTGGGGACAAAAAAAAATTGCTCATTAATCTTACATTACCTTACCTAGACTGGGTAGGACATTTTTTTCTCTTCTAACATCACAGTTTTTAGGGTTCCTAATTCAGGATGGACAAGGAACTTTTACAGTTAATCATGTTACAAATACAGTCATGTTCAAAGTAAATTAGTCACTGCAATTTATTGAAGAGTGTGCAGTAGAATAAAAAGTAATTTTTTTCTGAGTTTAGATCCTTATATTTTCAACTCATTCAAGCTACCCAATAATTACTACCATGTTTACAGTCAATAGAATCCCATTCCATAATTAATTTACTCAGTAACTGGGGGGAAGGGGCAACTGTTTTCTTGATACAAATCTCTAATGTATAAAATCATATTTGATTTTCAGCTGAAGATTTTCAATACTGTACATGTTTTCTTTAAGGATATGCTTACATTGCTGCTTTATTTTGTAATATTGGCTTTAAGGCACATTCATAGGAAACTACTAACTATTAAATAGAACAAAGAGAATAAAAGTGAATATTATGGTAATACAAATTTTTAGCACAGAAACAAACTAAAATTAATTTGCAATTGAAAATTGCATCTTGCTGAATCTAGAACTAAAATTAACCAAAACCAAAATCTTTGAAACATAGTTCCTTATGACCTCAGGCTAAAATTCCTACTGAACAGCAGGCAGGAGAATTTCGCTCAACTGGAGACAACTAAATTGCTCAGAAATCTACTGAGAGAGAGCAAAAGCACATTTCTCGTCTTGAAGAGGGAAACCTTTACAATTCCAAAGTGTTATTTCCTATCACAACATATTTAAGGAACTCAATAGAATCTCAGGAAGAGACAGACAGGGGAAAAAGACCTTGCACTACATCCCAAAAATCATTAAAGGAATCAATTACTTAAATGAATCCAAGAATTAATCACTGACTTGTTTTTCCATTTCCATTCTGACCTGTGTGCTTCATTCACTAGGGAATAATAGCATGAACCCTTCCTTGTAATAAGTGGACACCTGAAGATGACCAAAATTAATGCACTCTTCATGACTTTTTTTTCATTATATTTGTGAGTGTCATCTAGAAGCATTTGGGACAGGAGGTGAAAAATTACTCTCTAATACTGCCAATATTTCCAAGGGTTACATGCCGATTTATTTTTTTGCAAGATTGTTCCTAGAGAAAAATATTAAAAGCTCATCCCTCTTAAGTGCACAATACCATGAAAATTTCAGGAAGACCTTTTACAGTTTTTTTTCAGATAAGGAAAAACATTTGATCCTATTTTTAACCGTATTTCATTGCACTGTAAAACTCTGTCAGTCAGTTATAATGGAAGCTATTAGGGTGCCAAATGGAGGATTATCTTGTCCTGACTATGATCTCTGCAAGCATCATCAGTAAAGGAAACTTGAGAAGCCAAAGATACTGCTTTCTTTCAAGGACCCCAACACCATTTAGAAAGGAAAATAAAACAAAGATTTTGAAAGACATTTTTACATCCAGGACTTGACTGATCTAAGTTTTCTATTAAAAATGAAATTTTATGTTGCGTAACACAGCATTTTACAAGCTTCATATGAACAAGTCAATTATTTACGAAAGCAAGAGAGCACATGAAGCCTGCATTTTTTTACACTAATGCATTTAGTTCATTGTAATCTGAAAGCATCTGGAGGGAGCACTTTTGCATTATAGGAAATTTATTCTAGATTTGTTGGGATTGCAAAAGCTTTGTGCTGTTTATAAATATTTAGCTCTTGACAATGATTACTGGCCTTTATCTAATGTGCTTTGAGGACACAACATTCCAAAGTGGATGTTATAGTGCTGGAATACAGGTGGTTGGAAAACTAAAAAACAATTCAATGATTGCATTTTGTTCCAGTCATCCCAGAATAGTAAACATGTAGCAGTGGCGCAGTATTACAGTCCTACAAGTAAATGATTTTAATTTTTTCCAAATTGGAAAGAGAGCTAATACATTACAACTAGTAAAACAAAGAAAAAATCATTATGAGTACCTTCTATACTGCATCTTTTTTTTCTGTCAACCTTTCATAGCAAGCATAACTTCCTATACTTTTATGCAGCTCTTAAAAGCAAGACTTGGTCTAAAATGAAATTTTCGTGTAACATTCTAGCATAAATAGCTGGTGTGATGGCTCAAGAATATTTCGAAAGTGCAACTAGTTTGTAATTGTGAAAACAGAGAGTGAGCTGTGGTAAATTGCTGTGATTCTTGCAAGATGATTATATTCTTGCAAAATAATTTAAGGCAATTATATTTGAATCAAAGAGGAGATTCTGCATTTTTAAATATTTTTAACTAATTTGATTTAAAAATCTGTGCTGTGGTACAGAAACATTTTAAATTATAAATTCCTATAGATAAGAGTTTGCAAAATCACTAGAAACATTTGAGTTAATATATGTTCTATGTACCTGTAGAAGTACAGCAATTGTGTATAACAATACTAAAGTATGTAAACAAGGTTTCAAGGAAACAAAAAAAAGTAGAATTTCTCTCCAGCTGACTGAATCTTCCATTAAATTTGCAAGATAGAGCGTAGTGGTATAAACAATGTAAAATTCACGCAGTTAAAAATAGTGAATACAGTCAACAGAAATATAATTTTAGTGGTAAATATTCTTAAACATTTTACTAAAGAAGGTAAGAAAAGAGTGGAAGCCTCTACTATTAAATAAACTGTCTTTCTCTCAGGTCAATATTTGCAGACCAGAATAGACTGTAATCACTTGCTTCATCTCCTGCCTACAGTCACAACTGAAGAAAAAAGGTATTCACTTTAATTTTTCTTTTTTTTTTAATTCACTTGTAATGTAACTAAGTATCAAATGGTGTACTCTGGGAAAAAGGACAAAAAAATTTTACTTCCCACATGAACAATTTTGGCATCCAAATTCTGAGGCAATTGCAGCAAGATTATGCAAGTCCTGTATAATTAATGAGATATATCTCCTAGTTTCTATGCAAGGAAAGGTGGATGCACTGAGAAAGAACTCAAGAAACAAAATACAAGAAACAAGGGGCAGTTTAGAAATCTATATCAGTCTAGGAGTAAATAACTTCCTGAATGCTCTGTCATATTGAGCATATTAAAAACAACGAAATACATCAGAATGTTACAAAAGTCACCTTAGAGTAAGCATGACAGGTATTTTTTTATGATAGAACAGTATATTTCAAATATTTTTAGCATAGTCTGCGAGCCATGTGCAAAGTTACAGTGTAGTTCCATTACACAGAAAAAGACAAAATGAGGACAGTTATCACTTAAACCTGCAGAAAAAATTAGGAAACAGCGCTTTTACAGAAAATCCTGATTTAGACCTGTGATTAAACTAAAATTTATCAAAAAATCAATTTCCCACCTAGCTATACATATCCCAGTTTTGAGAAGGGGTCTTTAATGCTTCATACCTAAAGAACTTCAACCTTGGCCTGAGCAAGTAACTCTTTCATCAATAAGCTGCATCAGCTATATACAGAATCATCAGGCAGTCTTCAGAGTGATGACAGACTCCACTGTAGCATGAAATTCATGTACCTGTATGCAGTAACTGTATTACAGTTATATGAATTATACAGACACACACACCATTCACACAGTTTCCATCTGCCCACTTTCCTGGTGACACTTGGGAGAAACTGTAGAAGCACCTCGGGGATGTGGTCACCAGGATCATCCTCTAGTCCCAGCAGCTGCCCCGAGCTGACTCTGTGCCACAGGGCCTGCCCTTGGCAGTGACCATCACATTGTAGATGGCTCAGTCTTCACCTCCTACTCACAGATCTGCACAAGGCTTTGTCCCCAGGAGGTGCCTGATGTCCAGGGCTGGGGCTGTCCCAGTGTCCCTGAGCTGCCTCACTCCAGTCTGGGGTGATCTTGCTTGCCAGGTCCTCCCCTGACCCACTAGGTACCCTCCAATTCCTGGAGAAATTAAAAATTCAACATATCCATTTAATAGCTATAATTAGAAATATCCACCTTTCTGAAATCCATTTCCCCCCTTCCCACTATTGGTTCCACAGGTCACCATAGCTCCTCAACAGTTTGAAATAAACATATTTATGAATGACACTAAGGTAATGGCAAAATCATGGCTTGGAATCCAAGTCCATGGGACACTAGCTTTTCTGTACTCTGCAATTCTCAAAGGACCACAACAAAGCTTTTGTTTTATTGCCATAGCACCCATCAAACCTCAAGTCAGTCTGAAATACTCTCATTTAAAAAAAAACAAAACTTGGCATAGCTAAATAAAGAAATTGGAGCTTAACAAATATTATACCTTTCCAAAGAAAGAGGAAAATACTAATATTCAGCAAATATTCAATCCAGACAGGAGACGAGGAAAGGAAACAGAGAGTCAATGGAAGTGGTAAGGGGAACAAAACCCTTGATTTTGAGGGGTTTCAATGACATAGTTTGGGGATAGGCTCCATGCTCCTAATTTCAAATTTTAAAGAATAACTGTCATGAGAAAACCAGTTGTCAACATAACTTCCAATTCACTAACACTGTAAAAAGGAATGTGCTGACTTAGGCTTCCTCTTTTCACTCTTCTGCATACATACAGTTACTTTTTTGTGTAGCTGTTCTTGTGTTTAGTAATTGAACATGTCTTCTTTCGACAAGCTGTGAATGAACAATGGGAAAAGACTTTCTAATATTGATGATTAATTTAGCTGCTCACACAATGAAGCTATTTTTTCCCTCACTCACACTGACATAATTGATTTATACTGGTAGAATAAGCACAAATACATGGCTTTGTTTCATCTAACTGTAAGAGAGTTAAAGATCACAATTGCCTCAAACACTGTCAAGGCCACAGAAGAAACTTACCATTAGGCAAGCCACTGCTAGTGAGAACTTGAGATAAGAATAGAAGAGAGGAGCTTGCAACAGGGTGGCACTAATTCCACGCCTAGCACTGGTGAGGTCTAATTAACACTTCCTGGTTAACACTTTCATGTTGGCAAAGGGCAGTGGCAGACAGTGAGGAAGGAAACAACTGTTTATTCCAAGTTATGGGAACGTCTACAACCACCCTATGGATACGTGGAACTTGGACTGTATAAAGGTGGTATCTCCAGAAGTACAACTCTGAGACTGCAACCACTGCAAAGACCACGGTGAAGAAGGACCAACGGGATGCCATTGGATCCATGGGGTGGATCTTCTGCTTATTCTCTCTCCCTCTGCCTCTTTCTTATTTCTCTCTATTTCTCTACCTCACATATATTATTAAGTAAAATCTGTACTACTAGCTTCGGCATATGGCCTTCTTTGCACCTTAGTTTGGGCAGAGGCTTCTCTCAATAATCAGATTCTAACACTAACATCACTTTTAATGTCATTCAATGTAATTTTCTTCTGCTACTTGTTTTACTTCACCAAGAAGTAACTCCAGCACTCATCAACTATTCTCCATCAGATTACATTTACTGTAAGTCTATTTTCAGCAGAATATTTATTGTTTCTTTAAATCACTGCAAAAGTGCACTGAGAAGGTCACAGTAAAAATCAGGGATTTATGCTCAGGGTTTTCATTTGCAAAACTGCATGGTCATATTCTAAAGAAACATTTAAGAGACATAGAGAAGTAAAATTTTACAAAATTTCTTGCAAGTGACTCAGTCTTCAGCTGTAGTAAAGCCTAGTGTTTTACAGACACTGCAACCCACACCAGCTGTAACATTGATGAAGTAAAAGGACTATCTTTAGAAAATCATGCTTTAGATTAGACTTATTAATTCATATAAAAAAATTCTATTAAAATCTTAGCTCGATCTGTATTAAATTTCCCTCCCTATCCTAATTAATTCATTATAGTGAAAGAATTTGGACTTTTGAAAATGTTCATTTTTCTTCTTCAGTTCACATTCAAGAAACCTTTTGAAAGTTTTTAGTCATGTTTCAAGAAGATATATAAAAATAAACCTTCCATTTTTTGTGTGATCTTATAGGGAGAAAAAAGTTTAAGGATGGCAGTTACATTATGAGCAATGTTTTGCTCTGCTTAGAAAACCCATAATTTAATTGCCACATCTTAAAATATATGTCTAAGACAGTGCACTAAGACATTATTACACTACAATTAAACCAGTGCACACTGTGACTTTTATTGTCTCTCCAGCCATTTATTGGTGTGTTTTGTTATCCAGCAAAATCTCCATTATGTTTAAAATTTAACAACCACTTCTTAGTTTAAGAATTATAACATTGTGTTATAACAATATCTTTTTCAATATCTGCAACCTTCTTTTGGCTTTCTGGATTTTTAGGGTTACACAAAGGCTCATACTTGTCTATGAAGTCTTACAAATTGAAGGGAGACTGGCCTTATGTTGCTGTGAAGGTGAATATGGTATGTATTGTGACGTGATTTCCCCAATTTTATGAGCAAATGTAAAACCCTTGCAATGAAATATGCTTTCTTGATATATTCCTTGGTTGATATCGTGGCAGAGGAAAAAGTAAAAAAAAAGAAGATAGCTTTTAAACTCCCCAGTGAAAAAATGGGTTCAGGGCCCTATAGCTAATTTTTTGTAAATGGAAAAAACAACTCTAAAATAAAATTAGGGTTCCATTGCATTGAACTACTTCAGGCATAATACCTAGAGAGACCTATGAAGAAGAGAAAGCCTCAAAGATTCTCAAATTGGAGTAAAAATCATGAGAACTAGATGGCTGTCCAACAACATATTAAAATAAAAAATCAAAAGGAATGTTTTCCTTTCCCAATCAATTACATTTTTTTCAGTGACTACTTATTTTCTACCCTAGTCTGGACTTTCTGGCTAACTGAAAGAAATACATCTTACCAAGGAATGTGGGAGACTTGCATGGCTTAGTGTCATGTGAAGAGGAGGAGATTTCCTTGACCCTTAGTGTTTGATTGGTCTGTCAGTGCCCCAGGAAAGGAGACCCTTGTACCTGACCAGTCTGTCAGCTCCCCTTTAGGGGAACCCTTCACTTGGCAATGATGCTGGAATGGACACTTTGACTGACTTATTCAGGGACACACACTAAGAGCACAAGGGAGGCCCCTCAGCAGGTCTTCCCACCTTATGTTCCCTCAGTGGGTCTTACACTTCGTTTGAGAATGTTACTTGTTGCCAGGAATTGCCAGCACCCATGAAAGACTCATACCAACAGTTTACAGGATAACATTCTGTATTAATATTAAATTGTGATAGGTTAATTTTTGAGGATTTTTTGAGACTGTCTGACTACATATGTGTATTCAAAACAAAATACAGAGAAGTTCTCATCCTCAGTAAAAATATTGAGCACACACAGAATATGGTTCTAACCTAATAGGTGTCCCTATGGGGGAGAAAACAAGCTCAGCCTCTCACAGTTAGGCTAAAATGAGCCAAGTTTAATGAAGGAGAAAGATTGCTGTTGGCTCAGCAGCAGGACATCTCCTATCTCCCTTGGTGAACAGGTGCTATGAAGTTTAACTGCTGCAAAAACTCGTACCATCAAGTTCCCATCCCTGTAAGAATTTCTACGGACACTGGCCACAGAATTTCCACGGACACTGGCCACAGAATTTCCACTCTACTCCACATCCTGTTCCATCCCCCTCATCCCCTTAACAAGTGCTTATAGTTGCAGACTGTGTGTATGAGGAATCGTTGTGGATGGACTTCAAGCATGCCAACCCCATTCCATCCAGAGAGTAGAAGCTGCATTTTACCCTGTAATTTCCACCCTCTTATTTTACTCCTTTTCACCTCTCCACATTCAGTAAGGACATTCTGGTCAAACTAAAGTGTGAGAACGAAATGCACATGCCATGTAACCTGGGATGCATATCCTGGGATGAATGCAGGGACAATTCCCAGATGGGTAAAGATGGGATTGTGAAAGTTAAAGTGCAGATGGAGATGAATTTGGTTAGGAATGCAAAGAATAGCAAGAAAAGAATTAACAAGCATGTTGATCAGAAAGGGAAGATTGAAGAAAATGCAGTCCTCTTGCCATAAGATGGTGACAATAAATGTGGCAGAGGTATTTGTCAACATTTCGTCTCAGTTTTCAATGGTAATTTCTCTTCCTGCATCCCTTAAGCTCTGAAACTCAAGAGAGGGAATGGAAGAATGAAGTCATTCATCACAGGAAAAGATTAGGTTCGAGACCACCCGAAGAAACTGAAAATAAACTCCTTGGGACCCAACAATATGCACCCCAGTGTCCTGAGGGAAATGGCTGGTGTTGTTACCAAGCCATTTTCCATGATCTTTCCATGAAATACCATGGTAACCAGACAAAGTCCTCAGTGAATGGAAAAAGGTAAATGTATCACCCACTAAAAAAATAAAAAGAAGTAGAAAGGAGAACCCTGGGAACTGCCTCACTTTGTACAGAAACATCATGAAGCGAATCCTCCTGCAGGATGCGTCAAAACATATGAAAGACAGCTTCAACAAGAGCAAATCATGCCTGACTAATCTAGTGACTTTCTGTGACAGTGATGGAGTAACTACACTAGTGGACTAGGCAAGAGCTGCAGTTATCAGCTACCTAGACTTCTGGAAGGCCCTTGATATGAGCCCCCACAGCATTATTCCCCCTGTATTGGAAAGATGTGGGTTTAAGAGATAGACCATTGGCTGGAGGTCATCCAGAGACTTACAGTCAACAGCTCAATGTTCAAGGAATGAGCGGGGAACCAGTAATGAGTGGTGTTCTTTGAAGGTCTGTCCTGGGACCAATGCTATTTAATATCTTTATTATTGACAGAAAAAGAGATCAACTGTACCCTTTGCAAGTTTACAGATGACACCAAAACTGAGGGGTGCAGTTGATCCATTTGAGGGATGGAACACCATCCAAATGGACCTCAAAAACTTGAGGACTGGGCCCATGCGAACCTCATGAAATTTAGGAGGGCCAAGTGCAAATTCCAGCAGTTGTATTGGGGCATGCCCCTGTATCTAGTATCACTAGATACAGGGGCATGAATGGATTGAGAGCAGGCCAGTGGAGAAGGAGTTGGGATTACTGACAGACAAAATAGTAGATGTAAGCTGGTAATGTGCACTTGATGCACAGGAAGCCAAACGCATCCTGTTCTGCACAAAAAGAAACGTGGCCAGAAGGTCGAATGAGATTTATTTAAGCTATTTAAAATTGAACAGCTTAAATAAATTCAGTGACTAAATTATTTTGGGAATATTGCCTGGAAAAAAAATAACCAAAAGCCAAAACTAAAACAAAGCAAAGACCCAAACAAAAAACCCTGTCATTTTAACATTTAATGTTCTTTTTTTTCCAGGGAAGACCAAAAAGTAACACTTTTTGGCTTACATAGGGCTCATCAGTAAAGAGGCAAAAAGAAAAATAACTTTATAGATGCCTATGCTTCTAGATATCACAGGTCCACCTAAGAAGAATGTAAGCTGCATGCCAAATCACAGCATATTGGTCCTGTGAAGTAGTTCTTTAATTGTCACATTATATATATACATATCCAAAGATTAATCAGGAAGAAAAATGTACTTGCAAGCAAACAAAAGTTGCCTAAATGGGGAAATGTATCCAAATTGTGATCTAAAAGAATACACAGGAACACTACGTAGGAAACTATTCTTTTGTCACTTCTGTCTTGATGGCATAATTTTGTCACAATATTGTTTCAAGAAATTAACTTGGAATTCCTCTATTTTAACTAAATTTTAAAATTGTTGTTTATGCATCTTGTTTATGCAAAATTAAACTGAAATTTCTCTTCACAAGACACCTTACATATTTACTCATGCATGCACACACGTGCATATACATACAAAAGTCTTACCGACTGCAGTGAACTGGGGCAGATCCTCCTTGCTTTTGTCACTGAAGTTTACTAATCTGAAAGCTATTGACTAATTTCTTACCTCTGGAGATACTCAGTCAAAGCTGAATGATGCCAAGAACTGCCAGATCTGTAACAAAATTTAACAGTTAAAAGGTCATGTTGGCCAAATCCAGAAATTCCACTCTTATGAAAGTAAGATCAGCAATGAAAGAAGCAAACATGAGACTTGTGGGCTGGAATGATGTATCTGAAAAGAAATATAGTGGAGAACACTGAACATATTTTAAAGCTTCAAGTTTTAAAAAAGCATAATAAAGAAGACAGAATGTACTATAATTTTTGTCTCAATACAGAGGACTTGTTCTGATTTTTCCCCCCATTAAAAATATTTGTTTGAAGTACAAGGTTCATGGTTTCTCTCCAACAGGAAAAGGTTTGAGTTTTGCGGTCTAATACCTCTCAACAGTTTTCCACTTGACAAAGTATATTTGCTCTGGACAAAAACCAATCCTGTCCAAATATTTGCTGTCTCTACAGCTGCTCTGAAGACTTTTAGACTTGTAGAAAGAATCTCAGTGAGAAATATGGCAATATCAAAGTGGTGAAGCTGCAGTCTTCCTTAAAGTAACTGCATGGTGTTCTCACAGTAAACACTAATAAAGTAAATACCAGCATGTCTGAAAAAAACAAGCTGGAGATAAATAACAGCATGTAAATATTTGACTGCTGGACTTGTACACTTTTATTTCCAAAACATTTGGGCAAAAATGGGAACAGAACCACTCATTTATGATATCAAAAAATGAAGTTTCAGAAAATTTTAACTTTCTTTTTATAAAGAAATAAAATTATGTATAACAGCGTCATACTAAATGGTTGATTAAAGAGAGCAATTTACATTCATTCTATATTTTTCCCTTACTTACCAGACATTGATCAAAAACGCTAGCTTTCATCTTGGTAGGTTGGAATGCTTTAATATATTCATAGTCTCAAAAAGAAAAAATATATGCATAGCTACATTGAAAAATGATTGACACTAAAGGGGGAAAGTTTGGTACCCTTTGACCTGGGAAAATTCCTGCTATTAAATATGTTTTCATCTACTTTCACTTCTTCCTACAAACTAGATAATGGGTAATAAACTTTAGAAATGAGACATCCATAGAAGAATTTGACATGAAAAATATTCCTGAAGCCCTGCCTTTTATTTTTCTTTTGTTAAATCACAGGTTGCTTCAGAGTCCATGGACTTTGGCCTTCAATCTTTAACAGAATGAATGGAACTTGCTCTGGGAGACCTCATCTTAAACTATGGGTATTCTTCAAGTGATATGGCATGCATTAAGTTACTAGGAGTTTCTAGGAGGAGCATATTTTGACTCACCTCTCAGTTTATCTCTTAAGGTCTCTAAAGAGAGAAAGCAAATACATTGCTTGGAAGGAAAAGTTTCACCTTGTAAGATTGCCATATTCACTGCTCTGCCATCATCACAACAATTCCACGACCCTTTCAAGAGACTAACAAAGCCGTATTTCCTGAAAACCTTTACTGAACTTTATAATTTCTGATCATTTCTACCATCAGACAAGAACATTTCTAAATGTGACAGTAGTATCTGTAGCTCTATGAAAATAAGGCTTCAATTCATAGGAAGTTCTTTGGGATTTGTACCAATCTAATAATATAACTTCTACTCAAACAATGGTTTTAATGATATTTGCCTAGAGCATCACTCTCTTGACAAGTCTACAACATGATGAAAACATCATATTCTTCCCTCCAACCCATCCTTTCTCTTGCATAAAAGGAAAGCCTTTTGGGCCAATTACTTTCTTGCAGGATAATTCTCAGATATTCTAAGCCTTCTGGGTTAACAGCAGCTAATTACATACAGGTTCCCAGGAAATCTACATTTTCTGATCCCAGCAATAATTGCAGCATACTGATTAAAAGAAGAAACTATGTCCTGTAAACTCCACAAGTTGATATATTAAAAAAACCTCAGACATACCAGATTTATACATTTGGAGTACTAAGATGAATCCACATAATTGTCACATGCAACTATACAAAGGCATACTAAAAGTAGTATTTCACATTAGTCCCAAAGATTCCACTTTTTAAACACAAATTTTTATCTACCTAACATTGCCCAGAGAAAGAAAAAAAAAATCAAAAATTGCAAACAAAATTATCTAGGTTTTATATGGAGTTATATGAAAAGATAAATAAAAAAAGGACAAATATAATTACATACTAATAGATGAACTTTTTGTTCCAGTATAATTTAAAATGTCCTATCAATGGAAAAATATTTTGCTTTTTAGCCCACTGATAAAGTTTAAAAAAAAACAACAACAAAGTAATCCTTTCTCTAAATAGAAATAGACAAATTTTCCTTAATTTCAGAAATTCCATACTAGTATAATATCTGCTAAGTAGTCTATAATGGTCAGTAGCACGCAGTAGATTTATCAGCTATTCAACAGTCTTTTTGGTTGAAGTTACAGATTGGCACCTTCACACTCATTTCACAGCATAATATATTCTCTGTAGCTTTATACCTCATGCAGCTATTGCAGAAATAAATCAGAATCAGACAACATCAAAACTGTACATTACTTTTATTTTACACAAATTAAGGACTTCAGAAGATACAAGGCAATGAAATACCAGACATGTTGGACCCAATTATGCACTGTTCTAGAATACTTTTCCCCAGTTCTGGACATATAAAGTATATTTAATCTAGGCCAGACACCATAGAGGAATATCCCAAGCATAAAGTTGTTATCCTCAATAGAATCACAGCTACATCTTTGCCCTTTTTTTTTTTCATCTTTCCAATCTTACCTTCACATGAGCAGAGGTAAAGGCAAGTATGTCTCTTTATTTCACTGTAGATACATCAAGATTACAAAGAATTTATCTGATTTTTACCTTGGTTACAATTACCACTAGAACATCTTAAGAACCTGAAGGATAGGAAAGATTTCTGGGTATTAAAAAAGGTACAATTTATATGCAAGACTACCAGTTTCAACACTAGCAGGAAATCAGCATGGAGCTGGAAGTTATTGTGATTTGCAGGTTTACATCACCTGTAGTAAAAAAAAAAAGGAATAAATTTGAATTGCACAGAATATAGCAATACAAAAAGCTTGTTGCAAGTCATTTCTGTTACAGGACATTGACCTTTAAAAAAGCTATAATTTCAAATTACTCAATATTCTTACTCTACAGCTGTGAGTGAATATGTTCACTGCAGATAATAAGAAGTACTAATGGTCAACAATGTGTACTGAGCATAGCAGAATGTATTTGTATAATATGGAGGAATTCAGTTCAGTAGTCTTACTTGATAGGATTCATAAATAAGATTAGAACGATTTAAATATGAGACAATGGACTATTTCAAGAATCTATGCACATGCAGCAGTTTCAAATGTATGCATTTTATGCATATTATTTAAAATAATGATTTAAAAATGCATGTTATTAGAATGGACACAGGAGATAAAATCGAACATGGCAAAGCATGAAGTAAGTATAAAATAGACTTCTGATATTTTACTCAACACCAAGGAGAACAAGGATAGGAAGTTGATGTCATGAAACAGCAGCATCATGAACTACATTTCTTGATTATGATATGAAGTATTGCAGGTATGGTATAGGATAATATATAGCATAGCTTAATGAAATACAATTTAATAAAAAATAAAGAGCGGTACAATTCAAAAGGCAAAAAGCCTGAGGATAAGACAAAAGCAATTCTTTACAAAATACTTTCAGCATCATTAAAGTGTAGAAAACAAGTCAATGAACCAAATCATTAACATAAAAGTGATGATTTTCTCTTAGAAAGGTGATGACACCTCCAACGATTTCTGCAAGACATGACAGTCTGTCCTGTAGGTCAGATAGACTTGCATTCTATACTCAATAACATTCTAAATTTTGTTTATATTTTTGATCATCTTTACTAAATAAACCATACCAGAACATAAAATATTTTTTTTTCACTTTGTGAAATGGCAAAGAATTAAAAATGTACCCTTTTAAATGTCCAGACAGTACTAATAAATACTATCTATAAACAATAATGATTTCTGTTTGCGGTTTATTGGGCTTTTTTTTTTTACCTTACTGAAGTGTAAACAAAGTCTTTAGTATCTGAAGACTAATTATATTTGCAAGCTGGAAAACTGAATATTGCAGATTCACTTTATCACATTCAATTCCTCAAAGTTAATTAAAAAACCCAAGCCAAAACTAAATGACAGGAATTAAGGTTTTGCTATTTCTGACTTTAGAAAATATATACTTTCAGCAAAACTTCATAACATGTTAACAGATATATTAGAAACTTATAAATCAGACAAAATGTCTGCTGAGTTGATTACTTCTTCAAAACACCATCTGTAAATTCACCTATTTGACCCATGATCATCTTTACCTATTAGAGAAGCTCAGTCCAAGTTCACTTTATAGCCTGACAGGCACCACTTATATTTTCTTTTGACCACTTCTTACTTTATCAAGTAAACATTAACAAATCAAATAGATTCAAAATTCAAACATTTTACTATCAATTTTTGTCCTAACTATAAGGGAAAAATTACTTGATTTGGAGTAATTTAGGATGTTTAACTTCTATAAGAAGTTAAAAGGTGAAAATAATTAATGTTTTCATCATATTTACATATATGAAAGCAGTTCCAATTTTCAACAACTGAAAAAATAAATAATTTTGTCCTTACCAATAAATATGCAAAAACCTCAAAACAACCCTCTTGTAAAATGCTAATTAAAATACAAATTGGGCTTTCCTATGCCTAACAAATTTCCCACATTAACATTTTCTTTTTCTGAAAAAGGTTTTTTTATAGAATAACTTTGTAGCTCCCCTTTTGTAATGATTACTTATTTACTCAGCTGTGAAACAGTAGTGCTGAAAGTGGCCCTAAGGTTCAATTAGTTCAGTCCTTGTCTTGTAGAATGTTTTACCATTATGGCTGTCATTCTGGGCAGGTGACTATTTAATTCATTCTTTAAAAATCCTTGCAAGGGAGGATGAAACCCCTTTTAGAGTCTATTTCTATTCCAGTGCAGTGCTATCTCTTAAGAGGAAAGTTTTCTGAATAGTAAATCTAAATCTTCCTTCTTGCAGTTTAAGCCCCCTAGTTCCTGTGTCATTCTTTGCAGACATGGAAAAAACAGGTTATACCTCATGCATTTTTGCAAGTCTCAATTGCTGTTTTGTTCCCCCTAAGATTTATGATTCCAGTTGTCTTCATCCATCATATTTCCTAGGTCTTAGATAATTTTCGTCTTTCATGAGGTCCCGCTAAATATAATTTCTAAGGTGTAACACACCAAACCAGTTATAATACACTTATATTTGTCTATAAACATATGTTTAAACATGTTTATGATTTGTGGTTTAAGTAAACATGATTTGTGTACTCAAGTTAGGTCATGGTTCTTGTTGGAATTAATGCTGAGTCTCTAAAGCATCAGAGGGGACCTCCATTTGGATAATCTTGTAAAAGCATGAACACTCACATATGGAAATCAAAACATTTAAGTTTGTGGGTTTTTTTCTTTATTCCCTTTTTTCTCCTCAAGCAAGGTGTGAGCTGCTGGGCGAGCCCATGTGTGGAGCAGCCAAGGTTTCCCATTGTTGCACACAGCTGTTGCAGTTGGCTCCAGCAGCCCTGCCACATATATGATAGAAGAAGCTGAAAATAGGTCAAAGATGTAATATTTAAATCTATATTTAGAAATAAATCAAATTCATTAAAACTGTTGTGTGTGAAGACCACATGTCTTGGCCCTACCTCCTCTTGGAATTTCTATCAGCTGAACACCTTTCGAACCAGGAGTGGTAGCTATATTAGTTCTTTTCTTTTTCTTTCTTCTCCATCTTTTCTGAGTTTTGAGTAAGTTATAATCGGATGGGCTTGCACCTTGCCAAATTAAATGGGTTAAGTTAATGCTTAGTGAAATGTTTTGACTGAATGCTACTCCAACTTTTGCCAAAGTTCTCTGATTTTCTGAGAGAAATGCTAGTAATGGTTTTTTTTCGTTATTTTGGTGTCTTGAGAATATCCTGTCATTATTTCTCTTGTACATCTAACTCAGAGTACAGAAAAAAAAGCATAAGCCCCTTAAAGAGGTTAATTGAGAAAGTTTTTGGTGCCTTACTCACCATTTTTCTGGCTCAAAGATACTTTTGTACTGTTTAGCCAAATGGACTTCATCTCCTCCGAGAAGCTGTTAACCTTCAAAGATAATCCCACACTCACTGGCCCCGATATCATCAGTACTTTACAAACAGTTACTAAAGTGCAGAATTTGTCAATTCCTGTTCAGGACACTCCACTTTACCAGCAGAACTGAGGAGAACATCACTTGGCCCCTCCATGTGTTTTGATTACTGCTTGTCTCATGTTTGATGCATACCAGATCACCCTACTTCACAACATGAAAAATATGAGGAAGCAGAAAACACTCCTAGATGACAAATCAGATATAGAAATTAGGGGCCTCCAATCACCTTTAGTAGTCCCCTAATACTGTTCTTCCCAGCTTCCATCTAGTGGTCCTGTGTATCTCAGACATAGCCCCTAGAGACATTCAATTTAATGACACTCCAAGCTTCTCTCCAGTTTCAGTGGCTTTAATCCATTCTGTAATTGCAAGTCACGGAGTGGGACAAGGGCATTCTTCCTGGTACAAGAAGTCACTGGCTTCCAGCCTCAATCTTGGTGGTAGTTTCCGCTTCCCAACTTTAAAGATGCAGGCTGTAAATGCCGCTCTGCTCCAGGGAAAAGTTCAGGTTCTTGAAGTTGTAAGGTCTTAGAGTAAATTCAATTGTTCTTTCTCACCCTCTCTGATGCTGCACAGTATGATGACATCCTTCCCACAGCTCTTTCATGATAGCTTCTTAAGAAGTACATGCCTCCTGCAGACTAGAAGACCACACATCCCAGCATCAGCAACAAGTGTTAGGCAATTCCTACCACCTGAGGCTTGCAGAGCTCATGTTTCTTTTCAAACTCTGAGTCCCAAAGTCCAACTGGAAAGTTACTCCAACAGTGCCCATGGATTGTTACCTGAAGTATATGATCACCATATCTCAGAGTACAAGTATTGGATACAGAAAATTTATTAGTCCTCCTGCTCTCCTCCCCATACTCTTCTGCATAAACTGCTGTATTTGAGAAGCTGTGCTCTAGACCTGTCCTTTAGATAGGTTTCTCCATATACTTGGGTTAAAAGGGTGAGGTTTCTCCATAAGCATGTGTAAAAAGGGTGCTTGAGCCTTCCTAAAGTCTGCAGGCCCATGGTGTTCAGACACACCATGATGAAAGACAGCTGTGAAAATCTGTTACAAGCTGCTTGAGCTACCTTTTTCTTTAGTTTTACTTAGACACATAACACTGTCAAGTCCCTAAGTGTCACATCTACATGTCTTTTAAATATGTCCAGAGATGCCAACTTAGCCACTTCCCTGGACAGCCTGGTCCAACACTTGAAAACTCTTCCTGTGAAGAAGAATATCTAATATCTAATATCTAATAACTAATATCTAATCTAAACCTCTCCTGATGCAACTTGAGGTCATTTCCTCCCATCTTATCTCTTGTTGCTTGGGTCAAGAGACTAATACTCACCTTGCTATACCCTCCTTTAAGGTAGTTGTAGGGAGCTTTAAGCTCTCCCCTGAGCCTTTTCTCTAGACTAAACAACCTCCATTCCCTTCAGCCACTTCTCAGCAGGAGGACCCATGAGATCCCTCAGATTCTTCTGAGGGTTCCCAGAAGTTCACAGATAGCAGGACAAGTGCTCAGAAGGTCAAGAGAATCTCAGGATAATCAAGAAGATTCCAGAGTCTGCTGGGCAAACTGGTGCATCAAATGGGTGTTCCAGCAATCTACTCTGTATCAAAAGTGTGCACTCTTGGAGGACCAAAGCCTGGGACAAAACCCAAGGACTATGACACAGTGATTGTGTAAAACATCCTGTATATAATTTCCAGTATCAACAGTATTATCTCTCTTCCCTAGTACAGATTCAAAACATATACTTCTTTCATGTTTAGTAAAGAAACTTTCATATTTCTATGTAAAATTAATATAAAAGCATAAAATATACTGAGGGATATAGCCTGTCCTGTGTTTTTTCACGAGATGGAGGAAGTGGCTACAAATGGAAATGGAAATAATTCAAGGTAAAATAATGCCTTTCTGAGAAATTAATTGTGAGAAAAATAGGTAATCCTATTTCAGCTCTCAATCTGCCAAGAAGTTACCCCTTAGTTTGTGTCCTGAGTAGAATGGAAGGCAAAAGGACCACAGTCTTCCCCAATAATTGACATGACTTAGAATTCTCAAGAACCTTTCACATATCTGTATCTAAGGCCTTCTGCGCACCTTGATACAGACTTACATAACTGCCTTTAAAAACTCCTTAGTCTCTGCATGCCTCGATTTTGCATATCTGTAGGATGTAAGAATTTCTCACAAGAAAGAAGCAATTATGGTAATAGCAAATGTGAGGATGTTCAACAGCAATAAATTTTTACATAGAAAGCTGAAATATTTCAGTGGCAAGATGATTGACTTGCCTAAAAATTGTTATGGTACAACTGCTCTCGTTGTTATAGAGGATATGTTGTTATGCAAACCCCAGTTATTGCCTGTGGTTTATTTAACTAAGGTACAATAAGATATTATTAAGGCATTTTACTTTTTCTTTTCCCAGATCTGACATTGTAGAGAGAAAATAACTTAATGCACATTTAAATTAATGCAGTATAAAATAGAGCAATTTAATATTTAATATACTAAATTTAGGAAAGAATCTATTAATTAAAATTGAATGCAGCCCAATTAGTGTTTTAATTTCCCTGTTTTCCCTATTTTGTTCTTCCAAAAACAGCAAAACCAGCAAATTGGATAAAAACGCCCCAAGCCTTTGTTTAGGACAAGAGCAAAAGGGATGATTACTTAATTACTTTCTCTGGTTCTTGTTTTGCTTTTCCCTAAATCATTTGTGTTCAAATGATTCTGAAAAAGAGCAAGACCGAAAGAAATACTACTATTTCACAGTAAATCTGTTTATATACCTACAAGCTGTGCTGTGGTTACACACATGGCAATGCATCAGCAGTATTTTCTAGGAAGTCAAATTTAGAAAGTTCATGCTGTCAACCTTACTATGCAGCTCTTAAACAGCAGGTGGGTGGAAGGCTGAGAAATACCACCAGTGACACCTAGGCCTCAGGATTAGAAAAAAAAACTTAAGCAACAGAATATTTGCAACATTTTTCAAAACCAGGTCTCCATTTTTATATCTATTGTATTAGAAAACAGCATTTTGGACTTACCAACTTTCAGACACTGTATTTAATTGTAGTACAGATGGAACAGTGTCAAAGACACAAACATTAAGGTTTGGCAATATATTCAGAATTGGGATATCTATCTAAATTTATGGCACCTTCTTCAGGTGCCATAAGTTCTATGGCACCTGGAGATGGTGCCATAAATCCTATTCTATTATATTCTTCTTATTTTCTGTCCCTCCCAGATCTATTTCCTGTACTGCTCTTAGTTCCAGCAAACTCAATGCCAAAATGTGTTTTTCCTCCCTCTTTCATTTCTGCATCCTAGTAGCTATTTTACCTCCTGGAATGTGAGGCTCAAGGAATTTTACAATTTATAGCTGTGGAAGATGTGATGTAAGCAGCAGTACTAAGTTACAGAATTTGATAGATGCGTCTTTTCTATTTTTGGTTTTGTGTCTCATTCCAGACATTGTAGATGGATGTGAAAAATAGATATCAAGCAATGATGGGAAACAGCCATTGAGAGCCTCCTGCAGCCTCGTATTACAACTCAAGATGAAAAAGCTGATGAAGAACTCTGCCAGAAGCTGGCATGGAATTCACATTAGAAACTTACGATGCTTCTACTCATTTGCCAGGTTTTCCCTGTCCTCAAAACTATCAGCAGTTGTGTCACATACCTGAAATGAGATTTCAACAATTTCATAAGAAATTAAATCTGGGTAACCACATCAGCACCCAAATCTCTTCCCTTTTAGATTGCAAGACAGGTCTAGACACTGCTTGACTTCTCCGAACTTGAACTCCTTGCTTCAACAGAAGTGAAGCCAGACCTTCAGAACCCATCATTGTGAAACTCTATTAGTAAGATTTAATTCTCTAAAATAGAATAGAAATTTTGGCTGTCTTTGAGATTACGCTACTTACCACAAAATACTCAAACAGAATGGCTGGACTTGAACGATTCAAAAATATAGATAAATTTATCAAGATAAAAATACATTTTCTCAGCACAGACAAGGGCATCATGACTAGGTTTTTGCAGAGTGTCAGACATTAACAAACCTTAAGAAAATGCAATGCCACAAAAAACAAATACCAGCATTTCTAAATAAAGATTTTAGGTACATGACTTTCAAGAGTCCTGCATTTATACTAATAAAGCTATCGCTCTGAAATATAATTAACACTCATAAATTTTTATTTTTAACTATTTTATAGAATCTATGCCTCCTTCAGAAAATGTGATATAATATTTCTATACTAGAATGGAAAACTTTAGTGTGTGGACAGATTAGATGTTTGCTCCTTCTCATAACTAAACCTAACTAAGTTTACTGTGCTTGATATATAAATGTATTGTTTTTCTTCAGGTAAAATTAAATTTACAGGATAAATGAATATCAGAAATAAATAAGAGAAAACATATTCCTCAGTCTTATATGAGAAACATGTTGGAGTTCCAGTAAATGATTTTACAATACGCACAAGAAATAAGTGAAATTACAGCTCTGCCAGAAATCTCTGTAACGCGTCTCAAATGTCCAAAGAAAAATTAGATACTCCAGAAAATTGAGAAATTTCATAACCCTTGTTAGAGAAACCATTTTGAATCTACCAACTCAGAGTAATCCCAAAGAAAGGAAGACAGGAGTAGAACTTACTGTGTCAAATTACCTGATCTACCATCTACCACACAATACAGACAAAACAGGTAGAAAATAGGAATGACAGAAAGCACACATCTAAAGGTAAGGCCACAAAAGAGAGATTCTCTTACATATCCCGTAAATAACACATGCAGAGCTGCTCCTTTAGGCAATTTAAAGAAAATAAGTTATATTAATTAAACAATCATGCCAGTGCCTGCAATATCATTTTAATACAACCACATTATAAATCAATTTAGTGCAAGCTGAGATCTCAAGCAAGCCTCTGACATCTCTTTTTTTTATTGCAACAGAATTAGAAAATAACACACACCTTGATTATGATCTTCTTTACATGACTGTAAATCAGGAGCCATTGAAATCAATAGATATGCTTCCAATTTATAAACTCTGTGCACGTGTTATAAATGGAGTGATGCACTTCACCTGAAAGAGAGAAGCAACAGTTCGCTTTATTAAAGCAGTGAGTTAATGAAAAAATCGATGTTAAATTCAACAGTGGTTTAATTAGATTTGATGGCAAGGCACACATGATTATGTACTGCAGAGGGGACAAGGTCAGATAATGTACTCAGGGAGAACCTCCTATTGAGTCACGAGGTTTAGAAAGAGCCCCCTGGAGTTCCAAATTCAGAGAGGAGTCTAGGTGTTTCCTAATCCTAGTCCTAGATTTAGTCAATGGTTTATGTCTAAATGATTATATGTGCATAGTTAATCTTTTATATCACTTAGATAAAGTTTCAAAGTTTAGCATGGTATCAATCACTTACCAAGGACCTTGGTGGCAAGGAATCTTTCAATTCTAAGAGGAAACTTGGAGAGCTGTCCCCACTCAAGGGCAGATGCCAGCATGTAGCCCTTGCCATGCAGGAGAGCTCAATAGGCCCTGAGCTATCTTCTGCTTATAAGATGATTGATTAAATAGTGATATCTGCATGCCAGCAAGGCATCTGGGTCACTGTTCCAAACAGCCTTGCCTACCATATTGTCATCCCTTCCCCAAATTCCAGTGTAAGGTGGATGCAGCCATCGCAACCCTTGCTGGTAGCTGTGGATTAAGTGGGGGAAGCATACTGCCACAGCATGAGTTTGTTCTAATCTTCACTCAAGATAAGTGGTAAAAATCAATTGTTTAAACCTTTTTTCTGTGCAGGATAGCTAATCTTTTCCTATAGTTTATATAATGTGTTCTTTTTCTCCTCAGTCATGTGTTAGGTTATGCAATCTAAAAAAAAATTAATTTTCATAGCATCAAGCATGAAACTGAGACCTGAAACAGATTATTTTCTTTGAGGAGTCTATAGCCAACACAGAAGTATTTACACGAGCTTGTATTTACTTAAAAAAAAAAAAAAAAAAAGAAAAGAAAGAACGTTGTATTCCTCAAATCAGCAAAGGTTCACATAATTATGTGTATACACTCTGTGCAGTGACAACAATCTCAGTGTTCACCCACAAGAGCAAATACTTCCAGGATTCACAATCCAGAGTAAAGGTGAAAGTAGACTATGTGCTCAAACCCTGATTATCTTTTCATCACAAAACAAAGCAGTTCAAATGTTGATTTAAGATGAATTTGGTGACAAGGACTGCAGCAGAAGTATAGTTGTGTATGGGAGCTAAGTCTGTGTCAACTTTCTTAAAATTGTGAAGATGGTACCAGACAATCCTCCTTTAGTAGGGATGAGGAAGTCAGACCAATTTGAAGCTTATTTTTTTTTAATCAATGGACAACTGCTTGCATCATAAAATGACAAAAATACTCTTGCCTCTTTAAACAACAGTCTAAAACTGACACAAATACTGTAAATCCTGAATAAAATCTTCATAATTAGGACTGCATACACAGAGTTATTGCTTCTAGTGTATCTGACAGTGACCACAATGACATCTGAAAAAAGTCAAAGCAAAAGGAATGAAAAAAGAATGAAAAAATACACCCAAAGGTTATCAGAAACATTTCCAAGGAATGCTTAATATCATGGGAACATGGTATATTTCCAGATGCGTTTTCAAAACTAAAGCATCAAGTGCCTTAAGTGAGTACAACTTCAATCCTGGAAGAAATATATAAATTCATGTAGAGAGGGTCTCAATACTACAGGGAAGACCAAGTCCAGATTTTTATAAACAAGGATTTAAATTACTTGCATATGCCTGTAAGAGATTAGTTTAATCTATAAATCACATAAAAAGAGTGAAAAAATAGCTTTGAGAAGCTAGACAAAAACTATAAACATAGGATTAAAAATAAAACAAATTATACAGTATGTATGAGAATACATACATACTCAGTTCCTCCTGAGCCTGAAATCATCTTCCATTCTTTTTTACTAATGTGTCTAAAGAGTTGGTCCTAATGTCTCACATTATGCTGAAGCTGCAGTTACCAATTGAGGGAAAACAAATGGCTGAATCATTCACCTGAGTCATGACATGATAGGAACATATAAATACATAACATATATAACTGGCACACATAAAGAGCAAACCATACAATCAATATATGGGCTGGCACTTTGAGGGCATTTTTTAAAACATCAAATCATATTCAAAAATTTTAAAAACACAGGCAGAATAGTAGAAGGTGTTGCTGTTTGTTGATTAATTCATTCCCACTGAAACCCCAGAAATCTGCCAGTCTTGCTGTATAAACTCACTGTAACACATGGTACCTTCAAATATGAAAACATGGGGTTTTCTTAGATAAGGGCACTTGTCAATTAGCAAAAGTGAGAACAATTTTAAAGTAGGAGGAATTACAGCTTTCAACATCTACATGGAAAGACAGTTACAATTACTTATAATAAGACAAAATCCCTTTGCTAAGCACCCTGAACAGCCTGTTTTAAGGAGCAATGACATGCAATATGTTGAATTGAAGGACAAGCAGAAATACAATTCCTCAAAGATAAAATCTTACTGAGATGAGTTTAGTTAGCAAATGAGATTGCATATAATAGATCAACAAAATATTATGCACAAATACAAATTTTGGACTACCAGCTTTGTTGCTCTCTCCTTGTGGGTGCAGCCTTGTGGGTAATGTATGTATTTTATGAGACATTATGCACACAAAAAAGAAAAAAAATTAGAAAGAAAAAGAAAACAAAACAAATCAACAGTTTTTCAGCTGTCCATGGCAAGTTTTTATTTATACTTTTTTTGATATTTTGATTGAAGAGAACAGATCTTCAGTATGAAACTAGTGACTATAAAACAGGCACAAGTGTTGGATGCATATACCAGGTCAATGAGGAGTCTAAACGACATTAATTCTTTTGCTCAGTGTTAGACATGGGCGCGGTGTTCAAAACACTTTCACTGCCAGTAGAGTGGCTGAAAAGTTAGAAAGAACCTTTATGAAGACTTTTGTCCAAGGAGAAATGAAGGGCAAACTAGAAGGCTTTTCACAGATTGAACTTGCAGTTAGACATGCAAATTGATATAAAATGGCCTAAATAGAGCAAAGCAGAGCTCTTGCATTTCCTGAGACTGAGTAGAGTATATTTTCTGCATCCATTTACTCCAACAACTATTTTGCCAGTCAGCCTTCACATTTCAAACCCATTCTGGCACAACACAGGTGCCTTGAGCTGCTCCAATGGCCAGAGAGAGAGGGTGGCTGGGAGGAGGTCTGCCTGAGGCCAAGGCCGTTGCAGCAGGAGAAGCCTTACAAGGAGGGGATTAAGTCACTTGGTTTTTTTAGCCTGGAGAAGAAGAGACTGAGAGAAGACCTTATCCTGGTCCGCAGCTTTCTCAAAACTGGAAGTGGAAAGGCAAGCACTCTGCTATTTTCCCAGCTGCCCAGTGACAGGAGCCAAGGAGATGGCATGAAAGTGTATCAGGGAAGGGTTAACTGGATATTAGGAAATGGTTCTTCACCCAGAGAGTGGCTATGCACTAGAAAAGACTCCGTATGGAAAAGGCACAGCACCAAGCCTGACAGAGTTTAAGAAGAATTTGGACAATACTCTTGGACACAGGGTGTGACTCAGGGTGGTTCTGTGCAGGGCCAGGAGCTGGACCCAATGATTCTCCTGGGTCCCATTCAACTCAGGATAGTCTTTGATTCTGTGAAACACTTTTGTAACAAACAACTCCACCAAGATTTCACAGTTACTTTTGCATATGTGCTATAGTTTAAATATGAAAGTATTATCTATTTCCCAGGTTATAGATTATGTATAGTTTATTTCACATCCATATTATGTAAATTTTGTAGAGTAGCCAAATACACAAACATATGGAAAAATAAAATCTTAATCTGTAAAACATTACGAAAGAAATACTTCGGATTATCCTATATTCAGAAAACTCTATAACTCCTTAAGTATGTACTACAAATGATAAATGTTACTGAAAAATATTAAGTATATCACTTACTTCCCCATGATTTATCAATGCAACAACTTCAAATCCCAAAAAAGGAACTGCTAACAGATAAGAGGTCTAAAAAGGACAAATATTATCAAGAGCATGATTCCCATTTTTTTTTGCTCAAGATCCTGTTTATGGGCAAAGTGAAAGTGCAATTCTTTCTATCTATCTATCTATCTAATCTATCTAATCTATCTACCCATCCATCCATCCATCCATCCATCCATCCTGGAGGTACTTTAAATGTTTCAAAAGTGTTGGTCCACTCTTTTACAGAAGTACAGAAAAAAAGTATTACAATGCTTCTATGCTGAAAGAATCTTGATATCAATAATAATACAGCTAAAATTGCAATGTGTATTTTCAATTTCTATCTTTGTTTTCTGCTATTCTTACTCTTCCTCTGCTCATCTGGGTCTTAGGACTGGAAATATAGCCTTCTAAAAGACGTTTTCTTAATATATGTTTATACATTTGTCTTTCTTCATTGTTTTACAGCACTGTGTTGCATCCAAATTTACTATATATAGTGGATTGTACGTGTCAGATATTATTTCTGTGTTCTCTTTTTTGCCCCTAAAACTAGTTGTGCCACCCCTGGGTCTGCATTTCTTTTACTGACTACTAGATAATTGTTGGTGGATATGGGATCTCCAGTGTTAGCTTGTGTCCCCTCTCTTGTCATCACATGCCTCCTCTACTCCTCTACATGACATCTTGTGTCTCCACTTCTGAGGGCCTCTGTAGTCATAACAGACCTGAATTTTTCTAGACTAAATTATTGAGTTAAAGTTGTAAGAATCTTATTTTGGGTAGATAGCAGTAACCCCGAGATGTTCTATATAAAATTATGGTTCTGACATGCAAGATTAAAATTTTAAAAAATAAAGGAAAATTTTCATAGACATTTGGCAAATTAAAAAAAAAAAAGCTGTCGTCACAGCTAACTCTAGTAAAACAAAGCTACAATCAGGTCAAACAAAATTCAGACAAAACACAAAGGAGAGGGCTTAGCCCTGAGGCCTTCCAGATACAGTGCAGAATTTATAGTCTTTACTCCCAATGATGGTGCCACATTACAGGAATACATATCTTCCCTTTCTATGCTATATCTGAGCAAAAGAAAGAACTCACGCAGGGCTGCTAATTTGCATCACTTTATGTTTCTGTTTGTTTTAGGTAGAAGGATCACATGTAACAATACTTTGATATTTTGGCTTTCCATGTCCAATAATTTAACAAGACCAGATTAACTTTCTCAATTTAGCAAAGAGGACAGTTTCGATTTTTCCATTTTACACTAAACTGAGTAACCACTGTATTTGACAAATTAAGGAAAAAATGTTAAGGATTTTGCTCTTTCTATTCTTTGCTCTTTGTCCGTGCAGAGAAAATGGCTACGGTTAGAAAAAAAAAAAAAAAAAAAGAAACTCCTATGATAGCTGATTTCCCCATTTATTCATTATTTTTATTAAAAAATCAGAGAGTATTTTTCCTGCTTGTTTGTTGTCTTTGGGTTTTTTATAGAAATTAAATAAAATTAAAGTAATATATTTTTATATATGCTGTCAAAAAGACCTGTATTGCCTGAAAATTAATTGCTCTTCTCTGACTGAAAAATGAAGGAGGAACCCCAAACTCAGGGAAGCCTAATGAGTACTTTAGTTCAACAGAAATTTTTAATACATTTACCTTCCAAAAAATTTTAATATTTGATTCCTTTTTGTTAGACCACTAGAAGCTTTATCACAAAATTTAATGCAAGTTTTAATACAAAGACCCCATCAACAAACAAACAAACCCAAAATGAAACCCAAAGAACTGTCTACAAAATTTAGGTTACAATGTAATCTCAAATTCTGTTGAGCAGTTAGAATCATCATGCTCTGAAGCAACTTGTGCTGCATTGCGTCTGCTTTCACAGAGCAGCCCTCATCCCAACACATAATGGAACTTCCATTAGAGATTTTCTGAGATCTGAAGGAGTGGAGCTAAAGAAAATATTACAGTGTTAGAAAAAGTAGAAGTCAAAACCATAGCAACCTTTTAAAATCCCTGTATACAAGTCCAACCATGGATATATTGCATGGGCAAATGTATGCAAATGCACAAGCAGATAAAATTTTAATAAAGAGACATAATTCACCATAGCTTTTAGTCAATGCTATTCTGCGGGGATGGAGCACTCAGTTCATGATTTCGGCAAACAACTGAAACACGTGAGAACAACCTTATGGCTCTACAACTGGCCTGTCACAGAGATTAAGTGTTGCACACTCAAACTGATACCTCAGAAACCCTCATAATGCCTAAATGTTTGTTCCTTGATAATATTTTCAAAATTATTAAGGTTATCAGTGAATCATTGACATTAGATATTCATTGATTTTGGATATATAATTAGGTTTGTAGCAGTTGAACAAAGGCTACTTGAATTTTCCAGGTATTGGGAGGGGAGTTGAGTTGGATAGTTTAGGGGGAGAGGTTTTTTTTTTTAGTCTTGGTTAGTGAAGAGAGAGAGTTTTTATTGTCTTTTCAGTGGTTTAGAATAGCATTCCTTTCAGCATACTGTATGAACAATGAAAAAGGCATTAACAAGGAGGGGAACCTCACAAATATGTTAGTGAACAGAAGGCACAATGAAAAAATAGAAAAAGAAATGAATCATAATGGTTCTTCCTCAGGAAATATCTTCCATTAGAGTATAATGACCCATTTAATGTTATAAGAGATCTTATGGTATGGTGAATGATGTCTAATGAATAGTGGTGAGATTCACCTCATTAATGACCTTAGCAGGTAAAACTGATTTTTAAGCTGAATTGCTATCTTGAGAGATTGATTAAATTGATTCAAATTGCAACTGGTTACATACTAATTTGGTACACATTTTCTTGCAAATAGTGTGGACTGAATAAATTTTCAGACCTGTAATGGCAACAGCAACTAATTTCGATTGTTCTTTGCTGATTTCTAGATAATTCTCTAAAAAAGTGATAGCCCAAGAGGTTTCTTTATGATGTAAAAATAAAGCCAGAAGAGGTTGGGGTTTATTTAACAGTAATTTTGGGAGGGTTTCCTCCCACGTCTTTTCTGATTTTGACATGTCAGAAGTTTTATTTTTCTTGGTCCCGTTACCATAGGATTGTTTGATATCCATGATATGAAAGGATGCTCAGATGTCTCAGATTCTACAAAAATAAATGAGTTGATAAAATTGCTAATATTTTTTCCTCAAAAATAACTGTTATTTCCCACTCAGATTTTTTTAAATCAAATTAAATTAAATATATTTTTTCTGAATACTAGGATTAAAAAAAAAAAGCTTACATTGCATCCATATTCATCAGATTTCTCATCATTTGCTTTGTTCTGATGTTTTTCCTGGCATGAAAATGCAGTATCAAATCCAGGTTTTGTAGCTTTCCCTGTAGTCTTTTGGAGGGTCTATCTGTTTAACAAACTTTTCAGTGCTGGACTGGTACTCAAAAGGTATAATATTTTAATCCTATTATTTTGCCACTCAAAATAGTTTTTCTGGAAAAAAGAATAAAGAACACAAAACCAAGTCTCCTTTATACTAAATATCTCCACTGCTTCAAAGCTGTTGATATGCCATAAAGACTGGAAAGACAATAAACAGCAATTTTTTACCTCTAAAAAATATACAGCCACATTTCAGTAAAATCAATTATTTGTGTGAGTTATGTCCATATTAATTTTTCTCTCTTGATGAATGATAGAAAGCCTATGGTTTTGTAGGACTGATTTCCAAATGAGAAAGAATTAAAGTTGTAAAACATGCTGAATTTGCCAATAACCTCACTACCAAATATAAACAATTCGTGCTTTGCCTTCAACAGACAGCTGAAAGGGTACCTTGGAAGTTTTAATCTGCAGAAATTCCAGCTAACATACCACTGATTCTGGTCCTGTTGCCAAGAAACAGTTCTCTTCTGTCTCCCTCGGTGCTAATCTCTACTTTTAGCACTGTTCCCCTATTCTCATTAGTCATGCAATGCTTCTTTTAAATGCTAAAGCCAGTGCTGAACATTCTGCCAATTTGTATATCTGGCAATCTTGAAAACATGCACAGTATTTGTGCACAGCCTGTGCATTGACTATCAGGTTACAGAAAGATGAAACTCAAGTGCACAAATGCATAGATGCATTTTTATATGTATCTACATTTTAAATAATTGATTAGGAAATTAAAATTCTTTTGAAATGGAACAATTTAGGTTTTTGAAGAGAATAGCCAAAAAAATTCCAGTAACTGAACTTATTCCAGGACAGCTGGAATATTACCTTTAAGTGTATTTAAATCTGCACAAGATGTGAGTAAGCAAGGTAACAAGTTACTGTTAATTCTGCAACCAAAAATAATTCAGTATATTTTACATTTGATAAGAGTAACAGTACAAGCTAAATAATATGGTAGATATTTCTGAAATAAAGAATTGTATTTGCTAGTGAATCTAAGTAAAGTCACTAGAGAAAGTGTCTCAAAAAAAAAAAACAACTTCAAAATGAAAAATCCAAAGTAAAAAAAATACATCTAATGCCAAAAAAAAAAGAAAAAATTACATCAAATGACTAGACAATTGACAAGCTTAGGTTTAGTTCACTACATGTACTTATACATGGATCCTCATCCAATAACATCATGAAGCAAAACATTCTATGTATAAGGCAAATTTGCTATGTATAAGCAAAACATTCTAAATATAAAGTAGAAAGGTAAAAACCTTAAGACCAGCTTAATTTTATATTACACTTGGTAGATTGTGTCAGA
>JAWWMU010000106.1:73324175-73367019 GCA_035048155.1 Cinnycerthia olivascens
ACGCTCTTCCGATCTACTGCTTTTGAACACAGTGAAGATAATAAGGAGATGACTGAGAGCCTATATAGGTTTTTTCAAGAACAAATCCAATCAAACAAAGCTATTTTCCTTTTCTGACAGAGTAATAAGAATTTTATTAGGGAAGAATGAGGGGAGCAAGGATGAAGCAGTGTTATACAAGCCAAATTTGAAGCTTGCTACATTTCATATAAAAGTTTAAAAAACAAGAGTTAACGTAATTTGATTTAGTTCTTATGTAGATGAGAGCTAATTGTGAGGTACAGAATTCTTATTTATCTGGTGAAATTCTTACATCTTTATGACGAAGTGAGTAACAAAATCAAGCAGGTGAATGTGGGAAAGAAACAAAAGTGTATTGAAGACACAAAAGCTTGTCAATATCGTATAGGATAGTCAGTGCTTAAAAGCCATGCTTCCTGATATTAACAGTTATTGGCTACATGTTGGTTAGGAAATACAGGTTTGAGCAAACTAAGAAATTCATGTCAGACATAAGTGGAACAGCAATAGCCAGAAGAACATATGACACAATCTGACAAAAATAACCAAGAGCTTCAAAAGGGGAATTAAATGTGGCTAGGAAAACTCTTTCCTGGAAGAATTATATTGGAAAGACATTTTGAAGCAAACAGCTGAGGCTGGTATCTGAGCAGTATCACCCTGGCTGGGTGAAAATTATAAAAGCCTGTAACTGGAATGCAGGAGTTTCCAAAGTGCCTGTGTGGCTCAGATGAATCAATTGGTCAGTACCATTAAGTAACCTCAAATTCAGAAAAGAACAGGCAACTAATGACGTCATAGTGCCTTTAAATACTATTTCCTATGACATATCCAAAAGCAAACCACGGAAAAAGGATAAACACTGAACTACAGTAACCCAAAAACCTGATGAGTTAATTTTTAAAGGGTGGAGCTGCTCTTCTTGACAAAAAGGATCCTGTCTTTACTCTGACTCATTTCTGTGTTATCATTATGTACCTGTATTCTGTAATAAGCAAAAAAAAGAAAAAAAAGGAATAGATCAAATGGAAGAATTGTAAATTCTTATACTGAATGGATATAGCCAGCTGTACTGGAACAGGATATAAACCATCTAGAATATGACAATTCTCCAAGAAAGGATCTGGAGTTTTGGCAAATGGCTGGTTGTTAATGTACTGACATTATGAATATAAATACCTCACAAAGCCATTATGAACAGACTTATGGACCACTAATCACACTATTCCTATCTATGTAATAAATTAGATATTTACACATTCTCCTATTTTATACAGATTGGTAAGGCCTTTGTTGGAACAGTGTTCATAGTTTCACATGTTGCACTTCAGGAAATATTTGCATTTCTTGTTAAAATCATAGCACGGCAACAAACACTGCAGAAATTTAGGAAAATCCTGAGGCAAGAGCCCTACATCAACCAGGTTTTGTGCTGATCCTATGCCTACTTTTTTCCTTATAGTGAAATATCCAAAGAAGAATAAGTTGTTCTTAAACTCACAAAAGCCAGGGATTATTAAACTATTAACTAGTTTAGCTAGGAATTCCTAGCTTTTAAAATATAGTTGGATTAGAAATATACAGAATTTATATGCAATTGTCTCCCAACACACTGCTTCTTTACTTCCATTCTGTTCAGTGACCAAGACACAGAAAATAAAGCCCAGTTTTCTGTGCTCCCTCTGCAACACTTCTGAAAATTTTCTTCTGCTCCCAACTTCTTCTCAGCAGCTCAGGTTCTCTTCCACGTGCAGACTTCTACATAATTCAAGTGACTTTCTCGCTCTCTTCTGCTTGCCACAGCATGCAGTTTCCAGAAGCCTTGCTTTCTGCCAGCTTCTGTTGCTTCCTGAGAAGAAAGATGTCTCTTCTCTCTACAGAAAAGTATCTGAATTAATCCCTCTCCTGAAAGGAGGATAACATGCAATAAGAAAATGCAAAGTTGCCATCTGTCCCATTCCTGCAAGTTCCCATTAGAAATAATCTGTTCTTTATTGCAGATATGGAGAAGAAAATAATAATTTAACATTTCAACAAGACAAATTTAGGCTTAAGACAAAAGACTAGAACAGATTACTTGGAAGACTGGAGTCTCTCTCATGACTGATACTTTTTAAAAGTCATTTATTCATCTGTCAATATAGTTCACCCACAGAATATGAGTATAAGCAAGAAGATACCCTATTTTTTTTTTTTTTCAAAGTTTATTCAAGCGTATTCTGCTATCATATTGTTGATTTCAGCAGGTGTTGAAGATAGAGTGCAATTTTCCTTATTCATCCCTACTGGGGACTAGGTGAACCATGGGAGTTCATGGAGAGCATGAAAGCTCCCAAGAAACTACTTGAAAAATATATAATGGTTAAGAATTATTTCAAATATAATGCTTTCAAAGAAGTTAGACTTTAAGTTAGACTTCAAAGATTTCAGTCTATTTGACTGGATATTCATGGCTATGCCCAAAATCTTTTAAAGTTAATGTGATGTCATAATAACACTGTATATAGGATATTAGATATCATTGACATTGAGTATTGAATGTTCAGAAAAATGATTTAGTATCTATAGTTAGCTTTTTCTTTGTCAGAGGTATTTCTCCACCCAAACTTGAAAATGTATGAACAACTCAGAAGTTAGATATTAGTGTAGTGGTTTTTGAAAGAATAAAGAAAGATTTTATTTAAGGTTTTCCCATATTTGTCCAGCTTAAATTTCATACTACAAGAAAGCAACTGGAAAGCAAATTTATTTTGGTTTGTTTTTTTTGGTTGGTCTTTTAATGTTTTGTTTGTTTGTTTTAGTTTATCTAGAGTTACAATCTTCGATGGTTTTCTTGGGGGTAGGTTGTTTTAGTTCTGTTCTAATTATTATTATTATTTATTATTATTATTATTATTGTTATTCCCATGTCTTTTTTTAGCGGAGATCAGTAAAAGATACAAGGTTTTGAGCAGATATTTCAATATTAGTTGGTCAGTAATATTTCTTCTAAATGACACTTTCAACTTGTTTCTGAATTTACTTGCTCTTTATAATTTAAAAGAGGTTCAGTGCTGAAAAATAAGTCTCTAAAATAAAGTTTTGGCATTGGTATGGCAGTTTTACTGTAACCTTCTATATGATGCATAACCTTTATTTTATGCAAAGGAAAGAAAAACAACACAATGTTGTGTTCCACAAACCTCATTGACAATTTTTTTCTTTCCACCAGAGGTATGTGTGTTCAATATATGCATAGAAAATATTGTAAATGAGGCTTTGGTTGCGCATGTCAAATTACACCCAGAATGGTGTTTATGACATTTATGAGAAAAGACAGAAAAATCTGAAAAACAAAACAAACAAAAAAAGTTGATTAGAAAAAAATGCCACTTGTATGGCATTAAGCAATCTTATGGTCATACTTAACCCAGACTTGTATGTCATTCAGACAGCAAATTTGAAAGTTTAGGAATAGCTGCAGCAGGTTGATTGGCCCACATATACATGTAATTTAATTTGCTATGAGGAGCACCTGCATGGTCAACCTGTAAGAAGGCTTCAGTACCGTGCACCTATCTTGACTGGGACCTAGAGATGAATGAGGTGTATGCCATCTATAATATTTACATCTGCTTCATGCATAACCTGTTAACTTGGGCTGGAACTTCATGGCAAAAGGCCTCCTCTCCTCTTTTACTTGAACCAGTCGGCTAGTAAAGCTGTGTTTCTCTGCCTGCAGGCATCCCTGATCGCCTGGGAGACTCCCTGGACAGGTTGAGGCTCTTGGGAGCCAGGCCAAGCTAGCACAACATAACCTTCACAGCATCAGCAAAACAGCTTGGAATTCTCTCTTAAAAAGAAATAACATAGATATAGGAACTTTGGGTTTGAGGTTTTTTTTCCCATAAATGCACTATTTCTCCTAAATTATACACCTTACCCATGAATAAAAACAATGCAAGAGTTTCAAGAGATGGAAAAAAAGTCTTTGCAAAATCATGTTCTTGTTTTAGACTGGAACATTTCCTCTTGATCCACACTGCAACAGAATGCAGAAGTGATGAGCAAACAACTAAAAAACAATTTTAATTGAACATTTGTGAAATCTAAAAGTACAGATCTGCCATGGAGAAAGCTAAGGTGGGACTATGATAAAGAATTTCAGTGATGAATTTCCCTTTTATTTGCCAAGTATTTGAGGTTGTCTGTCTTAGGAGCCTGTACTCATCTCCTGTAATAACTTGTCTAGAGATAGTACATCCAAGATTCTCAACAAGCAACAGACATGAAGTTTTATTCATGGCTCTCTGTCAGAAATATAAACAAATTAGCTAAAGACTGCTCCACCTGGAACCTTAAAGCTAAATATTGTAGGAAAGGATAAAACTGAAAGTTGTAAACCCTCAGTGAATGTTAAAGTTTATGTGGATCAAAAAATATGGTAAAACAAATGTGTAAAATGTGTTAAAATCAACACAGAAAGCTCTTTGCTATCCAGTCTTCAATTCTTTCACCCCTTTTCTCTGTTCCACATGTGAGTTGACCAAAGTTTTTTATTGATGAAATGCCTGGAGAAGCGAAGGTGTATGAAGTGCTGTTCCAATTTATTGACAGAATGTCTCTGAAGACTAAATCAGCATTAATATATTGTACATATAAATCTAGAAAAACAATATCCAAACTCTTCAGATGGGGACTAGTAATCTTAACAGCACTGGACATGTCCTTAAGGCAACCAAAACACACAAATAGCGACTTTTTATTAGTGAGGTATTTTTTCCCAAGGTCATCATAAAAAAAAGTTTATTACACATACTCGAAGGATGCAGAGGCTTTTCAGAAATCTAATTTCTTTATAAAATGTACTTGTTAAATGGTAGTTTCTAAATCTTCCAAGCTGTCCATCCTGACTGATTTTGTTTTCAAACACATCTTAATAGGGGTTGAATTTTCCCTGTAGTAATAGTTCCTTGAAGGCCTTTGGAGAGTGAGCAGTGAATTAACCAATGTACAGAGTGACCTAAATTATGAACAACCTCTGGGGTGCCTGAGGTAAGTGAACTTTCCCTCGCTGCATGCTGGAGCTGATGTACAACAATGCTTTTTTGTAAAACCTAGCTGCCATTGGCTATTCTATAATTACTTGAGCTGTCTAAAATAGTAGCTGCTGCTGCCTGCATAAATCTGGTAACTCGCTTGCTTGTTTGTTGTCTTCTAATTTGCTCACATAAGTCTTAGCTATGTGGAAATCATATAATAGAATAAAATAAAAAAGACAAAAAGAATATTTTAGCTGTATTTCTAACTAGCAGCACATTTGTTAAGCTTTTAAATTTGTAACTGTTGGCAAACATCAGGGCTTATCTTTTTCCCAGTATTATTTCAGCTGAAGTGAACTTACATAAGTCTTTCTTCAGTGTCCTCTGAACTAATTGTTGAAAATCAATCAAAGCTATATTCATTAATCATAACTTTTAAGAGACATTTTTATTTTAGTTTTAATGGTATGAATGAGGGGAAAAAAAATTTTGTCTACTTTTCAGTAAAGAAATATACAAATAGAATTTCTCATCCTTTGAAAACAAAAAAAAAAAATCTCCTCTGTAATTGAACAGAAATATCTATTTGGTTACACCTCCAGATTCCCTAAAAGTGTATCTAGTCTTATGAATTCAAAAATACACTTAAAGAGAATGAATTTTTTATTCTGATGTTCCAAGTACCATAGGCACTTGACAAAATAGTATGAATTTTTTGTTTGTATCTTATTTTAAATGTAAGACCAAAACTAGCAGAATTGAACACAGAACTTGCATGAAGGCAGAATGACAGTGTGGTTTGTGGGAACAGCGTATCTGTTATATTAGACTTCTAGAATGGTTTTTGCAGCTAAAGGGAATTGGGCACAGCAATTCCAATGGTTTTATCGAAATATACTCAGTTTATATTTAATATGGCATATTTGTCTTCATAAGAGAAACATCAAATACATTTTTGTGACACAAGCTAGGAAGCTTATGCTTCCCAAGCTCATTTTCAGTTTTCCCTTTATTTTAGATCCACTTTTATTTTTTATTTATTTAGTATACTATTATTTCTAATACCAATATTTTGTCTCCCCATTAGTGTCGTAAATAATTGTCTTCTCTTTATTTGTGAGCTTATAATTTACTGATAAGGAACAACAGATGGCATAAAGTATATCTAAATTTTCTTCTTTATTCTTTCTTCTAGTTTCATTGCTTGATATTTCAGGAAACAAGGGAATGCCTTAAGATAACCTGCTTTTTTCCTCTGATCCTGGCTCTTTTGAGGCTTAAACATAGGTGACTGTGGTGGTGCTTGTGTGCTCAACTTACTAAGTAAAAAGCCAGGTAAAGAGATAATTTGTGGACCCATTTAAAGGAAATACTTCTCATGCTTGTAACTATCATTGGATGGTTGGACCTTCATGGTCCTTGTGATTTCTAAGATTATCTTGTTCAAACAGAGATAGTACAGTACATTTTCCAAGATAATATAATGCCAAATGTTCTCCGCATGAATTTAACAACTGCTTTAATATTAATCATTTGTATTCTCTAACTATGGCAGTGCTAACTTGGGACATCAAGTGTCATAGTAAAATTAATGTCGCTCTTTCATTATTCAGAAATGTAAGTTACTTTGTAAACAAATTAAACCACCCACCAACATTTTACTGCAGTTTTGACATATCAACCTGTTGTTCTAAGAGTTCTATTCATTATTTTGTGACCGCTGTAACCCTCAGCTACTGCAGTAGTCCTTTTCCTTTGTTATATTTCTGGGCTTTCAAATACCAAGTGTGCAATAAATATTTCTTCCATCTATTTCAGATTCTTCAATATTTTTCATAGTAGGCTGTTTTACTACTTCTATATAAAAGAAAAAAAAATCAATCCTTTTTCAATACACAAAGTGAGGCTTTTTAGCTACTAAATCTATTTTATAATATTAATATAAATTGCATAACATTAATATTTTCACAGAAGAGGAAATTTTTAACAATAGAAAGAAATATGAAAGAAGGAAAAGGATTTAAATGTGGAAGACAAAATTAAAATATGGACAAATCTTTCAAATTTATATCTTTACATGTGGTTTCAGATATTCCTTTTTCATGTGTTTTAACAGTGCAGGTATTTAACTTTGGACAAGTTGATGCATATTAGGATATTTGGATTATAGACATTGATTAATCCCAGGGAAGGATTAGATTTTATATTAGGAAAAAATTATTCACAAAAGGGTTGTCAAGCATTGTAACAGGCTGCTCAGGGAAGTGGTTGAGTCACCATCCCTGGAGTTATTTAAAAAATGTGCAGATGTGGCCCTTTGGGACATGATTTAGTGGTGGATTTGGCAATGTTGGGTTAATGCTTGGATTACATGGTCTAAATGATTTTATACATTGAAGTAGTACAGAAGTGTGCTGGATAAAAAATATTTTAGGGATAACATTTTTGAAAGGGACGTGCTTCTCACCCAATAAAGTACTTTCTGGTAGATGACTACTCAGTGTTTCACCATGTGATTTCAGAGTGTTTAGGTTCAGAACAATGTCTTCATGCTTTTCACAAAGTAATGACGATGGCCCATACAATAGTTTATGTAAAGCCTCAATATTTTCTTCCATACTATTGGCACTTATTTGAACTATCAGAAGTTATCTAGAAGGCATGTTGGATCAAAAAACCAGCTTGTATGACCTGTTTAATGGTTTAGTTTTTCTGAATTCTATAGCCCTTTAGTAATATTTATCTCTGCATATATTTGACTTAACGAATTCACTGTAATAAAGGCCTGAATACATGTCTGATATCCAAGACCTCCTGAATCATAATTTTGGCTCCTGAACACTTAATATCCATGAACTGGTGTGTCACACTTTAGTGGTTAAAGCAAGTTTCTGGGCACAATATTTTCACAGAAATATTATGGACAGTTATAATGTCCATAATTTGAAGCCCAAAAGTGCTGTACCTTTGATTTTTTGTAGCTATAGCTCCTAGTATTCCTAGTTACAAAATTTACATAATATGTGTGCTTTCCGTACTTATTTAATCCATAAAGGAATGAAAATACCTGGCAACATCCCTATCAGTTCATAGCTCAGACATAGATTCTTGCATAATTTCATTACTACTAATCTGTTCTTGAAATCATGGGGAATTTTAACTATCATCAAATCACATTTTGCATTCTGGTTGGGCTTTCCTGCATTTCGTGTTGATGTTCTTTAGCCAGTGCCCGGTGGTGTAAGTGCAGGCTGCTGTCGCATGGAGTAATCTTGAGCTCAGGGAGCTGCTTGTCATGTCTGTACCTGTGACAAGCCAGATCAGGAAACCAAACTATTTTGAGAAGGATCACTTCCACCAACTCAGAAGCTGTATATCTTGCTGGAACTCAAAGAAACACAAGAAATGCCTGAAGGCAGAAGGTAGAACTGTTCTTTTTTACAAATGCTTAAATCAAGTTACAATTAAGTAGAAGGTCTTAGCAAAATTCTAGCTTTAGTTACTATGATTAGGTCGTGAAACACATTCCAAAACTGACCAGACTTCCCCATGCTACTGCATATTATTACATATCTACATGTCTCAAAATTTTGAATGTCAGGTTAGTATTGGTAGTATTTTAGACTTGTTCTGTGTATATGGTTTATCATGTTATATAAGGAATGTCAACTTTATTTATATAAGCTTTATGTCTTTTCTGAGATACTTGCTACCTAAATGTCCTTTATGTCACATCTGTATTTGTGTAGGTGTCTGTTTCCTTGCATATGTGAAAATAACTTTTTTGTACCTGTACTGGCTATACTTCTGTGACATTTGCTGATCATTTCATGCAAAACCTTTAAGAGAAACTTGTTTTGGTGTGTTCCCTATTACAACAGCTGTGCTAAACATAAGAGCTGTACAGTCTCTTAGGGAGTATAGCAATTAAAAACGCAATGCCCATGTCCATATCTTATCTTCCAGGGAAAAAAATAAACCATAATGACATAAAACTTCAAAAAGTCAGCTTATCATTGTTTAGTTACAATATCACTTAAAGAAATACAACATTAATACAATATGTGCTTAAAAATACTTAATACTAACCCAACAAATAAACTAATGATTTTCAATTAATCCTAGAGGTGCCCCATGCTGTTAATTGAACTAGTTAATTTATCACAGTGTTCTCAGACAAGTACCACTTACACATGCCATTTAACATAAGGAAGAAATTGTTTTATTTATCTCAGCTCTCATAGAAATCCAGAAGTAATTTCCTCAAGTGTTTTACGTCCGAAGGTTCAAGATTAGCCGTTATCTCTTTCAAAACCAGGTAAAAGTATGCTTTGGAGTTTCTGCTTGTCTTTTTGACTTTAAAAATTAGACAGACTTGTGACTATTGTTATTAAAATAAATACTGATAATAAAATAATTTTGTATTGAAAAATTATTTTATTTTTTTTCTGGATTTTTTGGGGAAGATTTCTGTTTAATTTTGTAGATTTTCTATATACTATTCAAATTTTTTAATCAAAATTCTGGTTTGTTTTCAGAAAAAAAAACAAAACAACAAAAAAACATTTTTAAGAAGTAGGTTTTTTTCCATTTCCTACTTTGCCATCTTTTAAATTAAAGCAATAGAGCACCTGATAGTATCCCTAGTGTTACTCATACTGCATTGTTTTTTTATCCTCTTTCTAGGTTAGTAGACAAAATACATCACTCTGTAAATTTGTCACTGAGCAGGATAGGATTTAAAGTGGCTTCAGACCAAAGGGAATGACAGTTTAAAAGGGAAAGTATGAGCTGCACACACAAGCAAAACTAAACATGGAATTCATTCACCACTTCCCATGGGCAGGTAGGTGTTCTGCCATCTCCAGGAAACTAGGCCTCCATCACACATAGCCATGACTTGGGAAGAGAAATGTCATGATTAAGAATGTGTTCCCCTCCTCCTACTGCCCTCAGCCTTTACTGCTGAGCATGATGCTGTATGGCACAAAATTTCCCTTTAGAGAGTTAGTATCACGTGTCCTGGCAGTGTCTCCTCCCAAAATATTTTGTGCCCCAGGTCTACTTGCCTAGTCATCTGAGAAGCAGGAAAGACCTCTGTGCTGTGGCATGTTGTTTCCTTTTTACTTCCACTGTATCCTACAGTTTGTGAAAAGAAAAAAAAAAACAAACCAAAGAAACCCCAGTGAAAGCATAATGTATTATGGCTGATTCAAAATGAGTAATTTGATCTGCCTCGTTCCTAGAGTATAATTTTGTTAAGAGTTCAAAAAGTGTTTGGACAATGCCCCCAGGCAGATGATGTGAATCTTAGGGCTGTGCTGTGCAGGGTCAAGAGCTGGATTTGATGAATCTTCTGAGTCCATTACAACTCAGGATATGTATGATTCTGTGATTCTAGGGGCTTTATGTCAGATTATAGTAGCTTGGAAGTTTATTTACCCTGAAGATATTTCCAGAAAAGAAAAGACGTACCCACCTTTCTGACCATGATTCTTAATCTGCAACTGAAAATTGTGATTATTATTTCACTATCAATTTTTGTAGCTTTCAGAAAAATATTTGTTCATGTATGCTTAAATTGGTTGCAAAGCTTTTGTCATCTCTGAGATGTGAGTCTTCGAGATGATAAAAGATCTTTTACACATAAACAACTTTATGTCATTTTGTGAAATAAAATGGAATGGTCAAATGTCTCCACTTTATATTGATTCATTCACTAGGAAAAAATGTCGGACACAATTCATACAAATAGAAATGTGAGGCATAACTGCATCTACTTGCTAATGGGATGGAAAGCTGAAAATACAATAGAAGGCTTCATAGCAACCTTGGATGTACAGGCAGATAACATGACGATACAACTGTAGAAATATTCTGCATTTAACAAGTTCTTATGTAAAAAAAATTCTGAAGAATTGCACCTATTACTTGTACTTTTTCTAGAGGAATAATGCAGCTAGAAAGGCATATCTAACTTTTGGAAATACAAAACATGCAAAAAAAGAAATATAACATAGTACAAGTAGAGAAGACAGAAAGAATTATGCTTGCATAGTACAAAAGTAATCCATAGTAAGATAAGGAGGAACTTCAAAATGGATGAGTTCTTTGATTAAAATCACAAAGCTGACAAAGGATAAAATGAAATTAGATTGAACTAGTTTGCAAAATAAATATAAGTTAAAATAAATATAAATTAAAACAATACTTGGAATCTTCCTGTTAAAACAAACTAATTATGGTGATAGCCAAAACAGGAATAAATATTGCCCATTTTCTGGGGTTTAACACTGGCATTCAAGATCTACATTCAGCTATTTTTAAAACTGACAATGAAAAAAAAATGGCCATTTTTTTTTGTTTTATTTAACCAGGGCTTGGAAGAGATGAATTCAATACTGATTTGAAATGTTTCTCCAGCACTCTGAGTCCTTTAAAAATGGAGATGATGCTATTGACCTATTTGATAAGAATGTACTAAGCATTTGCAAAGTGGTTTAGAAATTCCAGATCTTTGATTAATATTAAGAATTATCTTCAATGAAATTAAATAATGCTGAACAGAAATAAATGTATGGGTGGTGACAACAAACCTTTTCTTCTGAGGAAAAAAGCTCACCACTGCAGTAATTGACCAGGAAGCAAATGTAGTAGTCACAGTAATGTGGATGGTAAATTATATTTAAATTCCACAATAGAAAGCTTATAAGTTTCAAATAGGTTGCTTTATCAGTGAAAGACTGAAGAACACCAGATTTAGACAGCAGCACAATCCAGTGTTTCAATTCTTCTTGAAGTTTAAAACTTTGTTATACAGATACTTAAATCTTTGAGATTATTTTATGATAATGAAATCACATAGCTAATTTCTGAATTATATAATTAATAAAGTAATGTATAAATAGCATTTTTCATTATCTAATTCCTTAGTCTTCAATCACAAATGACAAATATTCAATCTTAAATCTTTTTACCCATTATCAATTCTCTTTACTTGTAATATAAATAAAGCTGCAAAGAACTGAAATGGCACAAGGGAATACTGAGAAAAGCTAAGTGAGTGAGGAAATCTGTGTTGCTTTAAAGTGTATCTGAAGGAAATCTTGGGTGTTTCCATGGTTATATTCTATTCTGCCATTGCTTATGGAAATTCAGTAGAGGAGTTACATTTATGTTAATAGGACATTAGCATAAGCAACTGTTCAAATTATACATTATATGACTGCGGTCTACAAGAAGAGGAAGGACAAAGGATTAAAAGGAACAAAAGTTCTGAGACATCTGAAGACCCCAAAGAAAAAAAAGTTTTTTGCTAAGGTCTACTAATTTGCTTGCATAAAGGTTAATTCTAGTAATTTATTGCATTTTATTGTTTAAAAATTATAGGAAAATAAAACCTCCAAAACACATATCAGACAATAAGATGAGGAAACTTAGAAGATTTAATAATTATAGGGACATTACTTGCATGAATAAAAGGACAGTAACTCAGCATGAAATAACAAGATAATTAAGTAATTTTTTTTTGTCTTCTCCTTCATTAAACTGCTGTCAGAACTTGTACTTCAAAAATAATTGATTTCACTTTAAGGATATAAACAGAAGAAAGAGGGGGAAAATAGTCTTTTCTCAAAACCAAAATAAACTTGTCAGAAATTCTAGAAAGGACAGGTGGCAAAATATAAGGAGAGTAAAGTAGCCCCTAAAACACAGAGTCTGAGAGTTTTTAAATCAAGACCAGAGAATAAATAACAGTGCAATGTCATGGTAAGGACCCCATAAACCTCCACAAGGCAAGCCAATTGATCAGGCTTGTTGTACAGAAGTATCAGAAGTCTCATGATTTCAAAACCTGTTTTATTTGGATTGTCAAAAATAGAGTCATATTCTGGGAAGAAAATACTGGATGAGCAATTCAAGAGGTTTGTAGATTGTGGTGGTGATTCTCTCCCAGGGCACGGGCTAGAGGACTTTACTCTAACGTGCTACTTGTCCTGGTGCTCACAAATTGGGACTTCATAACTATGGTCTGATTGAATTCAGCATCTAAAGGAGGGATCTGGGAAAATAAGCAGTATCATTTAGACTCTCTAATGCCAGAGAGTGGCCTTCAGTTTACTTAAGGAATTATAAGGCAGAATACACTGAGAAATCATCATGAAGTAGAAAGGTGCTTATGAAAGATGGTTCATATTATTTAAAGAGAAAGAGAAAAATAATAAGCAAACAACTTCAGAGGTCAGGCAGACCAAGGGTTTCCCCAGAAAGTCCCCCCTACTATATATAAGAAACCTCAAAGAACTGAAAAACATCCAAGAATTGAAAATAACTATAAGCAATAAAGATGAAGCATGAAATTATCGCTTAGACAAAATTATTATTTGGACACTTCTGCCTGAAACTAGAAGAGTGAAAGTCTTACTGAAGTTAAAATAAGAAAATGTCATGAAATGTAATGAGGAAGGATAGGCATAAGAAAAGAAAATTCAAGAAAGAGATGGATCTGTTTTTAAACAGGGGGAAGAAGTTAGTGTTGGATGATGTTGAAAAAGCTGAACTACTCCATGCCTTTTTGTTTCTCTTTTCAGAGATAAAGTCTGAACACAGAAGTCGGAAATCAACGAGTTAGGGATGCATTCATGTCCATAAGGCCAGATGGAATTCAATAGAAATTTTGAAATTGTGGAAAATGTATTCCGATGTAACTGTGAAGCCTGTGTGTCACATCTACAAAAAACAAAACAAAACAAAAAAAAACCAACAAAAACCATAGCAAATGAAGAAGAGGATGCCATCAGAAAGAGGATGATATCGGACTCAGCTATCCTTAAGTAATACAAAAGGCAGGATCCAGGGACTACTCAGCCAGTCAGCTTCCCTTCAGTCCTGGAAAAATCACAGACTAGCTTCTCATGGAGCTTATTTTGAAGTAAAAGAATGTAATTAGGAAGATTTAATATGGATTTACCAGGAAAAAAATATTTTACCAATGGTGAAAAGACTGTTTGTTCAGATGAGGAGGATTTGGTAGCCTCTACACCAGTAAGCCTTTTGTCCCCTTCAGTGAAAAATAAAATTTTATTATCTATGACTTTTTCTTTTCTTTTGGTTTACTTTTCCACATACCATATAAAAAATTCAAAGCAAATTTGTTACAGAGGTAGTAATTTTACCTTTCTTTCTTGGTTATTTCAACTTCATTTCCTTACTTTCAGGTAAAATATTTTTGTTGCAGAAACAAATATTTGCAGATATAATTAAATGGAGAATTTGATATGTTCATAACTAACTACATATCACTTGTCAAATTAAGCACATTCTTATATATTTATGAATTATTAAAAACTATTAACTAATTTGTATAATACTGTTTAAAATAATGTTTTTTAAATAATTTCTGGTAATTAATGCTTTAAGTACTCCAATTAAATTATACTACACCACTGCTGTAGGTAAAGTCATTCTTTTCTGTTTGTAGGGTCAAAGCTTCAATCAAGGCAGAAGAATATTATTAGACTGAAATAAATTAATGTGCTGAGGACTCAAGGAATGCTAAGATTCAATTAAGCAAATAACACTTCAAATAACTGATTGAAATAAATCACTTTTCTGTTTATTTTGAAATTAACATGTTTTCATTTCATTCTCTAAGAGTAAATCCATATGCTTTTGCAGTTTAAATTTATAGAAGTTCATAGTTATATAATTGGTTTTTTGTTTGTTTGTGCTATCTTAGAAATGCAATTTCTCGAAGAAGCTTCCTTAATATATATGGAACTTTTCTGTCCCTGGAATTGAGCAACATTTGTTTGTCCAATATGAAAGACTTAAAAGTAAGAAAATAATTTGCTATACTACAATTAAGAGAACATTCAAGATTTACTAAAACAGTATGGAGATATGATGTTTCTCTAAAACATTCTTATCTTATACATACCTGGGTGTATCTACTCAGAACTGTTTTCTGATTTCAGGAGTAAAAATACATCTGCATAATTTTTAATCCTTTTTATTCCCATTTTTTTTTCAATACACCTAAAAGAATGCAACTTCAGTTTTGTACTTCTTCCTTCACTAACAGACGGGTCCTGTAAGTTCCAATCCTGTAAAGTCCATTGTAGTTTATAGGTTTGCAGGAATGTTCCTGCTAATATAACTCAGAAGATAACATTTCTAGTGACATAAGAAATCTACCTATATTTGAATTCTCTGTAAATTGTAACTGATAATTAAAAAAGAACAATTTAGTCCAGAAGTCAGTGAGGTTTATTTTTTTCACTGACGTAATTCCATAGTTTTATTTTTAATGGCTTTCAAAAGGAGAGTAGAAAAACAGATGTGTGTATTATAGGCTTAGTTTTATTTAGGGCAATTTCTTAATATTTTGCATTATTTTCCTAAACACATCTGGATTAATAACTGAACTAAAGGCTTTATGCACTTCACCCTCCTCAAAATAACAGAATAAAAATAATGAATTTTTTTTTTTTTTTAGTATTAAGGTCTTTGAGTGATACGATGTCCATCTATATATAATTTTTAGTACATTAAAAGTGACAGCAGTGGAAGTAAGAAGAGGCATAATCCTCCCTTAGTCCAGGGAGCAAAACAAGCAAAATAGTCAGAGATGTGAAGATATAACTACACTATGTGACAGACTAAAAGAATCGGAAAGGACAAGTGTCTCATTGAAGACTAGCAAGCAGCAGTGACAAGAAAAAAACATTCTCAACTTCTAGGAGTTATCTAAACTCAGGCATGTTCCAGCTCACTGTTCTTATATTCCTGTAATCCCACTAACCAGTTCTAGGTAAATGCTGGATAACTGCATACATCCTGATCTTCTGTCCACCTCTGAAGTTGCTTAAGCTGTGATACATTGCAACAGGACTACTTCATCCATCTTTCTGTCATTTCAAATTCTGAGCTAAACATGAAGGAAATTCCCAGTGAGAAGTTGATGACTGGCAGCAATGACTGGGTAGAGCTAGCTATCCCATATGTGATACAAATTGATCAAGTTTTTTTCCTTGAGCTGGTATCTTAAAATGTATATTACTATAAATGGTATATTGTTACTTAAGTTCCTGCCACAAATGCCATGAAGAAGTAGTAAATTTGTGCAATTTATCACCACTCTGTCAAACAGTTATTGAAAACAGTAGGATCAGGCTCAGTATATCTATAATTCCACACAGAACAAAATGAGCTCAGGAATATGGGGGGAAAATGTTTGATCCTGACACTTTCATGCTCACAGCTATACTCTCAGCAGGCTAAATTAGAGGTGCAAGACTATATTCCCATCCCCTGGCAGGTATTTAAGAATATTAATTTGTCTATATGTCATCAATCACTTGTACTCCTCTTAGGTGTTGAGGTCAACAGAGATCAGATGTGCTGGCACGAGCTGTGCTCTCTCCTTTCCAGTAGGAACAGTCCTATTGCTTCCCAACAAGTACAGCAAGGCCAAGGACCGAAGCTCTTGAGGTGGCTCATGGAGGGCGCTGCTGGAGCCTGTCTCAACTCAGTCTTTCCTGGCCCATGCCAAACATCTCCATTTGGGGCCCTGCTGTGTTTCCTGGCTTGGATGGACTGAGAAATGTTGGGTGGGAGCATTGGACCTATTAACTCACTACAGATATTGACAATAACATGATGTCTATGATTTCTCTTTATCACCACCAGAAGCCCATGGCCCCTGCAGTGCCCTGGGGTTCAGAGTCTGGGACCTGTGGGAGCTCACCCTGGGCTTGATCTGGGAGGATGCCCTGTGTGCCTGGAGATGAGTGACTCTCACCTCCCTGGGGTGAGCTGGGGCTGTGCAGTACCATCCATGGAGATGGTGTGAGCAGACACCATCCTTGCTGAGTGACAAACTCCAGCCTTGAGTATCCTTGTTTGGAGGATCTGAGAGAGTGGGTCTGGCAAGACACAACCTAGATCATTTGATCTTCTATTGATATTTGACTTTCTTGAACCTCTCAGTCAGAGATTTAAACTAAACATTGGTGCCATGGTGGACACCTACAGCCAGCTCTGAGATAGGTTTGTCCCCAGATGTCAAATATCAGCTCTAACAGCTCTCAAGTTATTCAGCAGCAACAGAGATCACCTAGATTTTCAGTGCTCTTACAGCTTGCCAGTCACCATCAGATCTTAGTGGATCTTGAATTATAAAGGTGTTTCACTTATTCTCCAGGAAATAGAGAGTTCCCCATAGAGTGACAGCAGCTAACACAGCCCCAAACCAGACCATGACTACACATTCACAATTTACTACAAAGAATTTCCCATAGTAGCACTGCTATGATATATGTCTTTTTCCTGGACACTGACATGTAATCAAGGAGTCCAGGGGTTTTCTCTCTTTCTTCCTCAGTGCTTTTCCTCCCACTCTTCTGCCCAAATTTATCCCAAGAGAACTCATTACTTCTCTGGTAGAAGAGAAAAAAATATCTATGCCAAGTCCCTTCATATTTTCTCATCCAAAATATTAAATTACAGCTATCTCTGCATAGATATTTTTTCAAGCCAGTTCCATGATCATTTACACTGCTCTCAGACAGCATCAGTGTGGGTACTCTGCTTTAACTGCTGTGCAGTTTTCACATTACAAGGCATTTGGCTTTTGATTCTTAATCATGAAGTGGCTTGGATTAGAAAGGACTTTAAAGATCATCCTGATCCAAGCCCCATCTCCCCATGGTCAGGGACAAGCTTCCACTAGACCAGACTGCTCAAACTTCCATCCAACCTGTCCTTGAACACTTGCAGGGATACACAACTGCTCTGGGAAACCTGTGCCAGTATCTCCCTGCCCTCACAGATCCATGTAGATATTTCTTTCTTACTTCTTCATTATAGCTAATCTCAACCTATGCTCCTTCAGCTTAAGGCAATTATCCTTTTTGTATCACTACATGCTCTTGTAAAAAGTCCATTCACAGCTTTTTTGTAGGCCCCCTTTAGGTATTAGAATGCTCTATAAAGTTTTCCAAGAGTCTTCTCTTCTCCAGTATTACAACCCCAGCTCTCTCAGCCTGTGTACTCCAGCAAATTGATCATCTTTGTTCCCTCCTCTGGACTTGCTCCACGTCTTTCCTTTACTGGCGACCCCAAAGCTGGACACAGTCCTCCACAAGGGGTCTCTTGCAAGTGACCAGAGTAGAGAGAGAGAATCAGAGAATCACCTCCCCAACCTCCTAGTCATGCTCCTTTTCCATCAGTACCCCATGTCCATCTTCTCAGGATTATTCTCAATCCATTCTTTGCCAAGCCAATGTCTGTGCTTCGGACTACTCCAACACAGGCGCAGGGCTTTGCACTTGGCCTTATTGAACTCCATGGGGTTAGCATGGGCCCATCACTCAAGTGCGCACGGGATGGCATCCCTTCCCTTCAGCACATCAAACACACCACATTAGTTTGAAGCCCTCTTCACCAGTTTGGCAAGCCTATTACCATAGATGCTGTTCTCTTTCCCTGACAGGTGAACCTCATCAGCCTCCTGTGGACCAGATTTCTCAAAACGAGTCCCATGGCATAACTAGCCTAACCTCTTGCTGTGGCACGAATCCTATAACCATTATTTCCCAAACTTGACTGGCCATTTCAAACCCCTAATCATAGAGAAATTTTACTTGCATATGTGTCTGTGCATACTTGAGTACACATTCCACACACCACAGTAATAGAGGTTACTGATGTATGCAATAAACAAAAGTAATAACTGAATCCTGAGCTCTGAAAAGATAAAATAAATGTTTTGTAATTTTTGAGCAGGTATAACAGTATTCTGATGTGTTAGATGAACAGTTTTCTTTTGTTTGGGGGTTTGGTTTGTTGGGGTTTTTTTTCCAAAGAGAAAAATGCTGCTTTTACTCTGTGGATACCAGCCCACAATTGATAGCAGCTCCTCAGAAATCACTAAAGATACACAATGCACATACTAGATAAATAAAACAGTTTAGGGGAAAAGCTTTGGAGTGTTGATGAATTTGTGCAAATATGTTACCACTTCAGGTCACCTAGAACTGGAAGTTTAAAATCCAGAATAAATAAGAGACTCTATATATTTTCAGTATTTAAGTATTACAAAACTATAATGCATGAAATACATTATTGCTCTCATGGTAGGAAAGAAACTGAGCTCTTCTGTTTTCATTTTCACTTCTTTCTGGAGTTACTGCTGAGAGGAATGGAACTGACTTCCCTGGCAGAGTAACAATTTCGGTTTAAGAGGAACATGGCTGGTTTTCTGAAAAGTTTTTGTTTTGCAAGGATGTGTCACAGTCTGAACAAAGGAGAAGGAAATTGTACTTTCTTTCATGTCTCCATCTTTTGCTTGCAACTCACACTGTTCTAAGGTTTTTGAGCTGCCAAGTTGTTTTAGTGAAAATCTGTCATGTTGAAAAGTCTTAAAGCCAGACTTTAAAGGATCAAGTTATGAAAGAATATACTGCTTTTTCTTCCTAACAGTGCTCTAGTAAAACTGAGCACTGTTGCCTCAGGGTAGTAGAAGTGTAATTCCTGAGGCATTCATATTTCATGTTAAGTACACATTGCCATAAAGTTTGTGATTCTACTCAAAAATAATTCCATTTATTTACAATCACCTGTGCTGCCCTTCAGGAATATAAGAAGGAAATCATCTTTCAGGCAAACCTGCTAAAAGTAGTGATGTAAAATTTTTAAAAACTTTTTAAAATATTATGCACTCTTTGATAATGAATATTAATTCATTGACATATATTTTACTACTTTTATATTAAAAGGATACTTGGAAAACATTTATTCTAAAAAGATGTATGTTTGGAATTAAAAGCTAAAAAGTCTAGAAATGTATGTTATCATAATTTTATCTGGCAGGAAATTACATACTGCTTGGCTTCATGATATCAATCTTTTCAATGCCAATTTGCAATTACATAATTGATGGCATACAAGCAACTTCATGAAGGTGTTAATGATGCACAGCAGACCAAATAAGCTACTCCCATATGTCAGGAAACAGTTCTAATAACTTCCTCATACAAATCTTTGCTCTTATGAGTAATTCTTTTAGACCTCTTCTACAGGGAAAGGGGAAGTAGATACATGTTGATATGAAAACAGTCTTTCCATCATCATTCACAATGACTTATGATTTTGGATCATATCTTTATGTCTTGGACTTGATGGTTGATTTTTGGTGCATTCATCTTGGTGTCAAATAGTCATATGCCTAGGTGTCATCATTCTGCCTCTGGAAAAGGTATTAACTTCTCCTATGACATTTAGAAAAACTGTACTCAGCAACTTGCCTAACTTGAACAATTTTCAGAAATCAGCGCTGGTTCAGTGTTGAAATTATTTAACACACAGTGCAATATGGTATTGCTGCATAAAGAAATGGATTCATATGCTTTTCAATTAGCTCCAATCCTATCTACTTCAGTTAGACAAAATAAATAAATAAATTAGAAATTACTGTGATCTATGACAAGGAAGCTAAAAGATTTCTTTTTTTTTCCCTTGAGGCACAACAGAATTTGAATGGGAAGCATTCTTGTACTATGTACGCAGATTTCATTAAAGTAACTTGAGTGTATTACATATTTATATAGAATCTATTTGTTGCCGGAATTAACAGGCCCTGTCTGACTTTTATCTAGATGAATGCTTACACGTAAAGTGGTCACTGTAGAATAAGGCTTCTGGAAGTAGGTAGAAGTCAGGAAGCACCATTTTGGGACTACTGAATTTGAATTACATTATATAATAAGCATTTAAAACCTGGTACTGCACTTACCAAATCTGGTATCATAATGAGATCGTTCTTCCATTTAAAATATGTAGACTCATTATGCAGATAGCAAATAAAGGATAATGTTCTTTGGAAGAAATGTTGTTTCCAAATTCCAGTGTCCAAAAGAAAGGAAACACCTTTCTGATGCAGAGACTGATTCAGTGATACTCACCTGAGGCTCAGTAAACTCCATTCCACAGTCGTGCAGGTAAGACAATGGGAAACCACTGTCAAAGAATACAGCATGTAATAGTTTGAATTATCACTGTTACAAAGCATATGTCACCCTAGTCTTTTGATTATGTGCAGCCTTGCAAGGGAGGAATTCAGCAGAGCGTTATTCTTTCCTTACACCTAACCTTCCAGTTTCTCTATTACCAGTAGGCTCCTGTCTATGGGTTAAAATATTATCCAGCCTCCATCTATGGAGGGCTTTGGATGCCAAGAAAAAGAGAATATAGCAAACCGGTATGAGGAATTATACCAAGGGAAGTGTTACTGTAGACTTGACTGCTCTTCTACTCTTCTGCTGATCTTCTGACCATATTCTTTGTAGGTAAATGAGATGGACCTTTGGTCTGCTGCGGAACATTTGCATTCTTAGTCTTACATTAAATTTTTGAATATCAGAGCCAAGCCTAGATTTATATGTAACTTGATATTTAACAACAAAAATCCCCAACAGTTAATTTTGAATGAATTTACTTGAAATATACAATTTGTTCAAAATGACAATGTAATAATGATCCCTATATCTGAATTACAAAATCATGATATTTGGAAAGGAACTCTTGCAACTGTCTAATCAAATTCTTTTGATCAAAATAAGATCAGCTAAACCAGGTTGACCAAGACCAGTCAGTTTTTCAATATTCCCAAAAATGGTGACTCCACAGCCTCTCTGGATAACCTATTTCAGTGTTTGACCCTCTTCACATTATTTTTTTATGCTTCTGTTTAAATGGAATTTCCTGTATTTCAGTCTCTGTCCATTGCCTGTTTTGCTCTCACACGGTACCACAGAGGAAACACTGTCTCTGTTCTTTATTCATTACTACCAGAGGTTGATCAGGCAAGGCAATTGTCCCACTCCACACTACACAGTGGCCCAGACCCTGTTGCTCACTCTGTGTAGTTTCAGGTGCTTCAGTATAAGAAGACTATAAAATGATAAGAGTGGGTCCAGAGGAGGGAGACAAGATGGTGAAATATCTTGAGGGCAAGACTTACAAGGTGTGGCTGAAGTCACTGTTGTAGTTCAGTCTGGAGAAGAGAAGGCTGAGGTATGACCTCATCACAGTCTTCAACTTCTTCAAGGATGTCAGAAGATGGGAGGCTGCTCATCTCTCCTCGCTGGAGATCAGTGACAGAACATGAGTAAATTGAATGAAGCTGCATTAGGGAAAGCTCAGATTGGACATTTGGAAATGTTTCTTCACAGAGAGTCACTGATAACTCAAGTATTTCTTCACCCTTTGCAGTCCCTTTGGATGATAACACATCTATATGGTGTATCACCAGTTCCTCTTAGTTTTTTGTCATTTGCTGAGGAACATTTGCATTCTGCCCCACTGTCCAGTTCTGTAATGAGGATGTTAAACAGTATTGGACCCAATATAGACACTTGGGTTACTCCTCTAGCAACTGGACTCGTTTTGATTGAATTCCAACAGGCCTGCAGATGTGCACAGATCAAAAATATTTGAATCTGGCTGTTCAGCCAGCTTTCAGTCCACCTCTTATGTCATATATCTAATTCATATTGCCTCAGTTTGTCTGTGAAGGCTTCACAGAAAACAAAAGACTTTCAAAATTCAAAATAAACAACATCCATTGCCCTCCCTTTGTCCATTAAGCTAGTAATTTCATTGTAAGAGGCTACCAGGTTGTTTAAGCATTATCTTCCTTTCATAAATCCATAGTCACTACTTTTAATCTCCTTGTTCTTCACATGTTTGGAAATGGCTTTGAAGAGGATTTGTTCCATGACCTTCCCAGGGATCAAGGACAAGCTGACTGACCTGTAGTGTCTCAAATCTAAATATTTGCACAGAACACAATAATTTCAGTTGAAACTAAAACATTTAGGCACTGCCTGCTTTCCAGAATAGACAGTCATAAAGAGAAGATAGATGAAAAGGGTATTTGAGAAAAAAGACACAAAATTAACAAACACGATTTAGATATTGTAAATTATCCTTGTGATTCTAAAAATGGTGAAAAATATGTCTCATTGTTTGAGTTGTTAAATGTTAATGTTTTCTCAAGAGAGAATGAATTTTTTAAGTCTCCTTAGCATATAGACAGAGACAAGTGTGTAGAGTCCCACGGCTATACAAGTAGAGTTTAGTTTTCAGAAGCAAACCATAACGCCTCTCCAGATTCAAACAGAAGCTGAAGTGAGACTCCATTTTGGACTAAAATGTACCTAAATAAGTGGAAGTGTGTACTTAAGCTGACTGTTTGTTCATTGAGTTGCAGCTTGAATAAACATTAGAGATTGACTTAGCATTTTAGGTATTTTCCTAAATTCTTATCTGTGAGGGATAAAATTAAAGATATTAGAGGTTCATTTGCAATACCAAAGCTTTTCATTGTCTTACTTTACTGTACAGTATAAAATTAGCCTTCTGATACAATTAGAACAATTTTTTATTTTTGCCTTCTGGAACAAGGAATAATTGCTTAATGACTTTTGTTCCAGAAGGAATAGAGTTGCTTAATGTCCAGCTTGGAATATTGGAGTTTCTATATTTCAGATGAGCATTTACATATAGTCAAAGTTTATTATCTGGGTGGAGTATTTAGTGCTTAATGGCAAATAATCTTCTTTGAATGTAGTCGATCATTGGTGTTCGCACTCTCATATCATACCACCTTTCACATTCTCTCTCCAATTTCATTTACAGCATGTACTTGAATTCAAATTGATCGTATTGGCCCCTGAGAGATGCTTTAAAAAATAAATTATATACTTTATCTTGATAATTTTGTGAGTTCTTTTGCTATGCTAACTGAAACAGTACTAGGACTGATTAAAAGGATGGAATGAAAAAGTGTGGCTGAGGAAGAAAGGGGCATTACTAGTGTTCAACCCAAATAATATCAATTGATGCCAAATCCTGAGATGTGTTGATTTACGATGCATTCTTTTTCACAGTCTGTATACTCATAAAAAATTCTCACATTCCTGAGTATTTTCATGAAACAGATTCATACTAATTAATCTTTATTAATAAGAATTGTTTGAAAATTGAGGTCTAAACTAACTTTAATCTCTATGAATTAAGCTAAACAAGTAGTGATGTTTCAAAAAAGTATATTGACACTTAAGTCTATGTTCCTGTAACACTATAGGCACACAAGCACTCAATTTCTCTTACTTTGATCATCAAACTAGCTTTAAATCAAATATGAGTGGAGGATTTTAATTTTCCTACTTGTTCTGCAGGCACATATATTGTGAATAAAATTCTATTGGATATCTTTTCAAATAAAATATAGCAAAGTATATTTCATGGCAGAAGATAAATGATGGAAAAATTATACTAGCTAATCCATTCTAATAAATCCTTGTCTATTGTTTTCCTTTAAAGGTTCTTGAATACATTGTACAAACAAGGTAAAGATTTTAAAAATGATGTAGTGATCTCTTAAAGAAATGAAATATGAAGATACTAAATTAGCATTTTCAATCCCTGATTGTCTAAATTACTTTAACTAAAGAAATGGCATTGTCACCTGTTGGATACACAAAATGGAAGATTTACCCCAAGAAAGGATTTAATTTAATGCTCAGAAAAAGAATGTTATGTGAACAAATTTCAAAGATTGGGTGGAGGAGAGGATGCTTTGTGTTCTGTTTAATGCATAGTTAAGTCAGAATTTTCCAGTTTCAGCAAATTCTGGATGCACTAGTGTTTGCATCTCTTCAGCATGGTAATCTTATGAGTATATAATCAGCAAGTTGTTATTTGGTATGAGCATCATGTGGTTATACTGAAAGAGCTATTTTGTGGGAAAGAAAGCACATTTCACTTAACTGCAATTTCCCTCTATCAACAAAACCCACAATGCAGCTTTGTGCAGCAATAACAAGTACCAAACAGTGGGATCTTACAGTCTGTCAAATTGTTGTTAATTACAGAATGTTGTTAAAGGAAAACATACTATGTGGAGCAGAGTAAGCATAACAAAGGGACATTTATAGGCCAATACAGCTGTCATTGAAATAAGCAGGAATTTTGCTGTTAACTTCAATCCGAGTAGAATCAGCTCTTATAATTTAACTGTGAACATAAAGTGGCAAGTCTTTTGCAAGCCATATCTCTCTCTCTGTCAACTGAAATACTATGATTCTGTATTAAGATATAGAAAATTCCTAGGCGTGTGATGAATGCATGCCTTTTAGTGAAAACACAAATATGTTCTAGATATTCTTTCTGACTGCCTAAAGTTATTCTTCAAATTGGTGGCTGCTTGTCCCCAAACTGGTCCTCTCATAAAGATGAGATCTCAGTCCACATTACCAGAACACCTAACAGTCTGTGCCAATTTCTGAGTGCTCCATTTGATGGGAAAATACTATTCTCAGAAAAGCAGTGTTCAGCACCTGCTCCACTTATACAGAGATATCACATATAGAGATTTAGGAACAAGAATAGCAAAAAAAAAAAAAACAAACAAAAAAACAACCACATTATTTATCTCAACAAATCGAAATATATTAATTTATACCTGAAAACTTCATTCCATTCTCAGCTATCAGCCAGCAATTTCTCTCTCAAGTTGTTCATCCTCCAGCTGAAACTGTTCTGTATGTTGCAGAGAACTACTTGTTTTTAGTTATGATGCTTATTTAGGCTCATGTTTTATTGACTGCATCATATAATGCAAATGTAATATCAATAGTTACATTTCAAGACATCATAACTGTCCTTGAAGCTTCAAAATAGAAATTGAGACATGTTTTCTCTCTTGTTTACCTGCTAACTTATTCAGTGACTATATGCTGACCTTCATTATAGTGAAGGCTGCTGATAGAGTATTCTTAAACTTCTTCTGGAACGGATATCTCAGAAGATTAAAGAGGAACCCTTAAATGCCTGTTATTTTTCCTTTGTTTATGTCTTCTATCACCAAAGTAACCAAATTGCAGTCATAAATTTAGGCCGTGACATTTTACAAACTACACATATTTTAGAAGCATTTCAGTATGCTGAAGTAATTTTTTTTTGTTCCTTTCTTTTTCAGTTGCATGAATTAAAATATATACCATTTCATGGTGCTTTGATTCTGTGATAGAAACTTAAAACACCATTTCTGCATAGAAAACATATATATAAACAGTATATAAAACACCATTTCTGATAGACTGCATTTCAGTGTATTTTGATTTCTGTAAGGACCCCACATTACATAGTAAGGGAGCTTGTTAAGTACATTTGGTAAAAAATTTCTCTTTGTGATATTTTAGAAATAGAACTGCTTATTAGTAAGGAAGATCAATTACAGAAAATTAATAATTTGTTTAATAGAAAATAAATTTAAAATGAATTATTTTGTTAATAGAATTTTGTTCAAATTGTACTTTGAAGAGATAACCTAATTCTGGGACCAAGATCATGATTACGTAAATAAGTATTAATGTAAGCAAAAAAATCTTCCTAAGAAACATGCTGCTTTAAATCATAATGAAATGAAAAGAGAATAACTTTCCTTCATTTTACCAGAGAGCACCATTACCTCTAATTCCTATATCAGATTAGAAATAATAGTTCTCATGAGAAAGAATATGTTCAAAGGAATTCTTCTTACTTCTGTGCACATATTTTTACATCAAGGAGGGAGGGATTAGAGTAGATTAAGTGTATTGAACAAGACTGAAATAATTTCTCATAATTAGATGCCAAATTTCTGAGTTTATTTATTAAAAAGCTTTTATTAAAATATGAAGTAGAGCTGTCTATATGGGTATTGAGAAAATTTATTTCTTTTTGCAACCTAGAGTGACATATGTTTAAATTACGAAATCATGTAATTTTTGGTGTTTGGTTTGCTCTGTTTTCTTATCTAGAACAAGTTACTAAGATTTTAAAAAATATACTTTTTTCCTTTTCAAAATTTTATTCTACTTTTCAGAGTGCTGACATTCTTCATAATCTTGGAAGACACCTTAATTTCTAACTTCCTCAGTTTAATGTTGCAGTTGTTTCCACTGGAGGAGGCACCTTTCTCCAGAGACCACATATTACTCTGTGAATCCCACATGTGGGTTTCCAGAAACCTCTGACATAAGTCTGGCCGAAGTTGCTACATGAAATATTGCTGCCTACTTGGCAGCAATACCTCTGAAAATATCAAATGAGCTTCTGTAAGCAGAAAGACAGAAAAAATGGAAAAATGGCTAAATGTCAAGAGAACAACCAGAAGATTGTGAGCACTGGGAATATTAAATGCACCCTGGACAGCGAACAAATAAGCAAATGACAGATACAGAATTGTGCCTGGAAATACTCTACCAAAGTACCTTAAGAAATATTTTTGGGAAAGGCTTGGGAAAAAACAAGGAGCATTATTTCCTCTCACAGTGAAAGTATGTATATGTGTGCACGTGAAATAATACTTCAGATTTTACACATGAATCTAGAGTTTTAATCTAAATATTACTTTTGTTATGCAATGTTATCACCAATCAGACATATAGGTATAATCCTTTCATTTTTGAGAAAGATCAAAATACTGTTATTCCAAGGTTTATAGGGGTTTAACAAAACATGATTGACATCTATGCAGCTAATACTGTAATCAAGCAGATGAGTTCTCTATTGACCAGCAGCTTCTTAGATTAAATGTTCAGTCTACCTTTAAAGGATTTGGTCTCATGGGACTCCTTTATTACTCATCCTTCTATGCTAAATTTCAGGTGAATTCAAAGATCATAACTGTTTGCAGAGATGGATAATTACGCTGCTTTGACTGTCTAATTGCTTATATCAGAAGTTCAGTAGGAAGCTTTTAAGTATGAGCATGGGGATGATCACATGGTTCAACCTTTCTAAAAGGCCTCTTAAGAGGAAGATGACTGTCATCTGGTTTGAGCAGTAACCAGACAATTAGAAAGAACTTTTGAACCAAAGGAAAGTCCCCAAAAAGGAAACATAAAAGAAGAAAAAGAGTGGAAACAGTGAGACCTCAGAGTGAAAACAGCAGCCCTGAAATCAGTCAACCCCTAGTTTGCCTCTGCTGGCAGTCACTCTACAAGCATGCAGCCTGTCTGAGGGCTGATAGTGCAGCCCCTCTGTAAAGCACTGGGAGCAGCCTGCATGCAGCTAGAGCAAAGTGTGGGGGACAGCAAGCAGGGAACCTCATCTCGGTGTGCCCATGGGGACTCGTGGAGTCTTCCTTTTCTGGTGAGCAAACAGTAGTAAGCAGCAGGGAAACACACGGAGCAGGATCATCTCCATCTGTCAGGGAGGGGTATGCATTCAAGGAATCTGCCCTGTCCCCCAGCAAACAGAGCATGTTGGTACCCCAAATGTAGCTTCATCAATATCACAGAATCATAGAATATCTTGGATCAGAATGGACCTTAAAGATCATCTAGCTTCAACCCCACTGCCACTGCAAGGACGCCTTGCTTCCACTAGATCAGGCACCTCAAATCTCCATCCAACCTGGCACTGAGTGCTTGAAGGAATGGGGCATCCCCAACTTCTTTGGTCAACCTATTTCACTGCCTCTCCACCCTCACTGTAAATGACTTTGCAAGGGATTAGAACTATGTGGGGTTAGATATCCAAATACACCTGAAATTTGTAGCTGTATTAACATTTTGTAAATTTCTAAATAAGATTGTCTATGTATTGATTTATGTATATTCCTGCATGTATAGTTCAGTGATTGCCAGTTAACTATGTGTTTTTAATAAATCAATAAACCACTTCTGTCCGGACCTGAGCAGGTTTTTCTCTGATATACTGACAAGCTGTTACATTCTAACCACCAAATGTGATCATTACATCCAATAGCTAGGTACTGTAGTGCACATTCTGATAGGCAAAACTTATTTCATTAACTTATTTTATAATATTATATAATTATGTGAAATTTTTCTTAAGTTTTCCTCAATAGAGATTCAATAACCAAAAGAGATATATATGATAGTAGACCTGAAATTTAGGCCTGAATTCCCAAGGGCTATAATCTAGCCCCTAACAAACCTCAGAACAACTCTGATATTGAGAGAAGGAAACACTATCACTCTAGTGAAATATTATCAAAAGAAAGAGACACTGATATGAAAGCTAAGTAATTATCATCATTAAGAATCTTCAAATTCTACAAGAAAAAATAAAGAAACCCAGAAGACTTAAGTGTTTTTTCAGCTGGTAAACCCCCAGCTACTACCAAAATAATACATTCTCTTTTATTCACATTTCCTATTGAAATCTTAACAGTTCAAGATTTTGAGGAACAAATGGATCTGAAGACTCACTTCCCTTCTTCATGACTCTATCCAGAAGCACCTTCTTGTTTTTAATGCTTTGAGAATGATTGGAACAGGGTGTAACAAAGAGACGCAATTACTACATCAGAATACTCAGTTCGGCCTTCATGGCTTCACCGCAGTTAATAAAAAAGTTAATTAATAATAATAATTTAATCTCTCTTCACTAAATCTCATAAGTTTTCCTGGAAATATGTTATTAATGTTGTCATTAGAATTTACAGGTTGTTTTCTGTAGAAAACTGCATAATTAAAAAACATCTGACAATCCTATATAAATTCATTCTATTAATAGTTTTGCTGTTTCTGTATCTTGCCATGAGAAAGAAGAAATTGCTATGAAAAATATATAAAAGCCTGTAGAGAGCCTGACAGAGGTGCATTCAGATGATAACAGCAGGTGACTTTTACATGGATCCTTCTGCTTCTGCCCTGGGCTCTTTGACTCTCCTCAGGCAGTGACTCATTTCAGGGTTTTTCAAATGAGCACAATACGGACTGTTCACTTAAGAGCTGGACTTGATTGTTGTACATCCCTTCCAACTCAGAATATTCTTTAAAATTAATAAAAAAACCCCCAAAAACTCCTTAAATTTCAGCTATGACAAAATAAGTTTTCCTTACCCATGTGCAAGTTGACAAACAGCAAAGTTTTAAATATGTTCATAAGAAAAAAGTTGCTATATACATTAAGTACAGGCTTCATACTCACTGTCTATAAAACTTTTGAAAAAATCTGATTCAGTGTTTGAAGGCCTTTTTTCTACATGTTAACAAAGATGTGTTTCACTCTTTAGTTTTTTCTGGACCTAAATGAAATTAGATAACTAATTCTAGAACCCATGTCCACCAGTAGAGTAAATTTTCTCAGTACCTTCCAATTCCAGTTATAATCATGCTTGGTTGCATTTTTCTTTAGTGAAATACATTTACAAATATAGATATTGATATAATACAAAGTATATATATATATATATTAAGTGAAACATTATGAAGATAATAAGTATCTTGTTATGCATTGTCTAGGTCAATCATGTCTTGCTGGAAGGACATCTAAACTTTAAAGCACAATTGAGATCATCAATTTAATTTTCTGTTCAAAAGAGCTGTTATGAAAGCAAAGAAATGTGTTCAGTCAATAACAGACAAGTAAATAAGTCATTTATTTATTGTTTTGGAGTAAAAGGCTTTTCAGGAATTAGTTGGGACCTACCTTGTGCTTGAAACTAACAGAATTATAGAATATTAAATATTATTGAAATAACAGATTTGTTTACAGTATTTCTTCTCAGAGGTGTGCTTAAAATGCAAAATCATGAAACTACATTTTAGAGAAAATCCTGTTTTTTTCTAACCCAGCTCATCCTGGCTCATCACTATAACATTTTTAGTATTAAAATGTTGCAGGCAGTTGTGGGTCTGAGAAAGCTCAAGTGATAGGTAAGAATAGATAGAAAAGTTAAGTCTCAGGAAGCTGTACCAATGGAAGTTAAAATGAGATACGCTGACAGAACCGGTTTGATTTAAAAAATAAGATTTACCATAAATTCTGATCTCCTTTGGAGTTCACGGGCAGGGTCCTGCACCTGGAGAGGAATAACCCTGTGCATCTGGACAGGCTGGGGAATGACCTGCTGGAAAGCACCTCTGCAGAAAAGGACCTGGGGGTCCTGGAGGACAACAAGCTGTCCATGAGCCAGCAGTGTGTCCTTATGGCCAAGATGGCCAATGGGATCCTGGGGTGCATTAGGAAGAGCATTGCCAGAAGGTCAAGGGAGGTGATCCTTTCCCCTGTCCCTCTGCTGAGCTCTGTTGAGGCCATATCTGGAGTGCTGTGTCCAGTTCTGGACTCCCCAGTACAAAAGAGACTTGGAGTTCCTGGAGCAGGTCCAGCAGATGATAATAAAGATGATTAAGGGACTGGAGTATGTCCCTTAAGAGGAAATTGTAAGGGAGCTGGGCCTGCCTAGCCTGGAGAAAAAAATGATTGAGATAACACCTAATCATCCCTTCCACGCTTAATCTCCTAATTCTCTGATTCTGTGAAAAGAGTAAACTCATGTATTCATTTAAAAGCAGGTTACATCTTAACTGTTTAGAAAAAACAGGTTGAAAAAGCCCAATTCTCTCAGCCTTTCCTCACATGCTAGGCTGCCCAGTCCTTTGATCATTTTCGTAGCCCTTCTCTGGATCTTCAGCAACCTGTCTACATCTTGTGTAGTGGGGACCAAAATGGAACACAGTATTCCAAGTGTGGCCTGACAAGTCAGGTTGAATACTGACTTTTTTATCTCTGCTGGTGATGTCCTTGATGAGGCAACCAAGAATCCCACTGGATTTCTTTCCTGCAGCAGCACGTTGATCACTCATAAAAAGTTTGTTGTCTACCAGGACTGCCAGGTTCCTCTCCACAGAGATGGTCCCCATCTGGGTAGATACCAGCTTGTGTTTCACTCCTGGATGATATTTTCATATGTGCAAGACCTTACACTTGTCCTTTTTGAACTTCATGAGGTTCTTGTTAGCCCACTTTTCCAGCCTATCCAGGTAATCCTGCAGCTGTGTCTCCCTTCTCTCCATTTGGTATCATTGAAAAACATCAGGGTCTACTTGATCCCATCTTCCAAGCCAGTTGTGAAGATATTAAACAATGTTGGGCCCAGTATTGACCTCTGGGATCCCATTTGTGACAGGTTGCCTATTTGAAAAGGAGCTGTTTACCATTCCCCTCTGGGTTTGTCTGGTCAGTATGTTCCCCACCCATCAGTCCAAACTGCAATGCATCACTCTCACCACATGAGCAGAGGTTACTTTGTCAAAGAGGATAATCAAGTGTTTCAATCACAATTTAATTTGCACTTGGTGAATCCATGCTGCCTTTTCCTGATCTCCTCCTTCGTCTGACTGGTGATAGTCCCCCAGAAGATTCATTCTGTAACTTTCCCAGGTACAGAAATAAGACTGATGGGCCCAAAATTTCCTGGATTCTCATTTAAGCCCTTTTTGTAGAGGTGATGGTACTCTTCTTTCAGTCTTTTGAGACATCCTCTGATTCCCATAGCTTCTAAATTATTATGGAGAATAGCCTCAAAAGAATGTTAGCTAGCTCTCAACGCTCTTGGATGGACATTTTTAGGCACCATTTATTTATAAGAGTCAAGCTTGTGTGACAGTTCACACATCAATACTTCCTTCATTGGCAGTGGTTCTGTGTTTGCATCAATCAACCTGGATTTCTGTTCCCAAGGCTGGGAACCCAGCAGTGTTGGTAAAGGCGGGGTTGAAGAAAGGACTGGGAACCTCTGCCTTTACAGTGGCTATGTGACTAATTCACACCCTCTGTTTAACAGATAGGTTCCTACAAATATTTGATACAATATTTTTCTTACTGTGCATTGTGTTCTCTGTTTATTTTGTCACTGTAGTGGAAGAATCATCAAATAAGTCAGTCTACTGAGAGAGATAACTCATTTGTCAGAATAGCAACGGTTCAATGGTTGGAGTGAGGACAGAAATATCTATGAGAATTGCAGGCATTAAAACAATAGAAATCACAGTTCTGTAGTGAACCAATTACAGTAAAGACTCCTGAGGTATTACCTGAGCTCAGAAAGTACACAGTGAAGAAGTATTTAAAATACTCAGTATGAATATCAATTTCCTTATGTACACAAAACCAGTTTTCTAAATGTATTCTGATTGTTCACATTCTGTATAACAATAGTCATTTATTGGAACATAGATGGACATAAGGCCAACCTCTGCTCTCCAGTGTAAAAGGAGGAGACTTTTCAAAAAGTCAAAATCCTGCTGGTAGAAATTGTGATAGCAAGATACAAGACAAGTGATAGCAAAAATATTAGAAATGTTTATTTAAATTTTTCCAGCTCCTGAAAAATTACGTCCAAACAGCATAAATGGTTATTGAATTATGCAGTTGCATTTTACCACTATCACAGAAGTTTGAGGGGCTTTTGCCCCACTTTATACACAACAAACAAATCACAGTTTATCAGACTTATCATGTACACTCCTTCAGAAAGAGCCATTTACAGAAATATTGAGAGTGACCTCTTCTTTGTATGGAGGTCCTGAATCATATAAACCAGATATTGCTGAAGTCTGAGAGCAGTGTAATTTCATTCTGCTCTCTACCCTGTGAAATATAGAACCACTGGTGTCATGAAATCGAAGAAGTATAAAAATGAAAGTTCTTACTGATAGAAGCATGTGCAGTCTATATTAAATTAAGAAGGATGGAAACATATCTGTGACTTTTGAAGTACATGAAAAACTACAGCACCACCAAAGCCACCAGCAGGTCAATGGTGTAAATGGAAATAACTACTTTAGGGACAGACTGTTCAGGACCCATATTGAAAACCTATGTGTCGCATATTTTCACAAAATCAATTTATTTCCAGCAGCTTGGGAGCTTTAGGGTTTATGAAATATAGTTATAGACCAACTGTCAGCAAAGAATGAATTTTCTGAAAGTAGAAAAGCTATTGAAGGTTATGCCCCTTCAAGATAAACAAAGAAGAAACAAATTTCAAAATTATTTCCTTCCATAAAAGTCTAATGTCTGTTTTGTGATATTTACCTCTTGAAAATAAATAGTTATATTTTTTTACATGTCCATGTGTATTTATAAATATGTGTATACAGAACAGGTACTTTAAAAAGCACACACACTTCTGTGGTCATACAGAGTGAAATATTGGTATGGTTTAATGAAAAAGTGAACAATAAAGAAAAGTCTTTTTAGAGAAGAGTCTAACTTGATTGATAATATTTTGCAGAAGCCTAGTTGTACCTAATACATTTTGATATTTTACATTTATTTCAAATTAATTAATAATAAATTCAAATTTATTTGCAAACAATTTACAATTAAAAATAGTTTAAACAAAATCGTTTTTAAGAAGGATATGTTAGGTGTTGTACAGTTAAAATTGCATACAAATTTGGCAAGCTGTATTGTGTAATATATATTGTTATAGAGGCACTGTCAACAGTTAAGTGCTACTGAGTCATTTCATTGAAAGGATGCAAAGATATATTAATGATTAAAGAGGTCTCTCACTATTTCTTAACATCTGCTTTGCTTCAAAAGACTGAATCAGGTAGGAAATATTTGCTATAATTTGCACAGATTTTGTTTTACTAAACTGGCTAATCTCCCTATTTAGCATTTTTAAAGTCCCATGCTAAAATGTAATATAGGTTTTTACCTTGAGACAAAATTCATTGCCCAAATCAGTGCAATATGTGCACTCAGTGAAAAAAATAATGAAAAAATTTTGGGAGTATGCTCACTCTTACTCTCCAAAGCCCAGTTAGAATGCTATTACTTCACCACATACGTCTACTCTCTTGCAGTGTATTTTTTTTTTAATAGGGAGAGATCAAGGGATAGTCTTGCTGCAGCCTGGTAACGCAAAGATCTGTATAATTAGAACCTTCAGAAGGAAGAAGTTGCCAAACAACTCTTTGCCTTTGATGGTCTCTCAGGGCTGTCTGCAGAAAATGGAAATAGCTTTTAGCTGCAAGATTTGGGGCACAGTGCAGCAGCTGAATTGAAGGTCGCAAAAATAGCTTATAAAGCCCTCTTTATGCCTGCCCCTTGTCTGCCTTGCTTGCTTCCTTTTAACTGTTCAAAACATTTAGCAGTTAAAGAAGGCAGTCAATAAGTGCAGACATAAAGACTCAGAAGCAGCAGAAGTGTTCTTATGTACTGGCAGAGACTGGGATGGATTTATTTGCTCTTGAATGGTGCTTCACATCAGGCAAATCAGAGAATCTAATAATAGTTTTATTCCAGACTATGATATATTCTGTTTGGGCATTATATTTTCAAGGAAAAGTGTCAGGAAACCCTATTTATTGCCATTTCTATCATAGTGTATACCCAGTTTCCACTGTTGTCCAGAGTGGGACAGGAAATTGAAAACAGGAACAAGAAATGTCTTGCAGCAAGATTATACATCTGCAAGTGCCAAGGAAGCAGAGAACTTACTTGTTTCTGCAGCATACATTCTTACTGCTTTCTGAAATAGCTTCTCTAAACCTTAATCTTTCCTGAATCACACAAAATGTGCATTTCTATAGGTGTTGTGCTTGGGAAATCCAATTAATATGTAACGAATATTTGTATGTCTTCAACTACATGCATGCACATACACATACATGTGCTAGCACTTTTTAAAACCTTTCCTACACATAATAATGACCTTAACATTAAATCATTAATGAGATTCATTTAATCTTATCTACTATCAAAATAATGCGAATACTATCCTCACCTGCAATTAATTCCAAGGAAACTGACAGTTAACAAAAGTTGCAAGGTAAACCGGATTACTATGCTTATGTCAGGAGTATTTTCTCCCTCAAAGCTTGTGTTCAGAGAGTTTTGAGTGTTTTCTGCTTCCTGCATCTATTTGGCAAAGTTTTACTCATTATGTAATCAATATAGCTATCATTGTCAAGATTTGTGGTTTCTAATACTCCACTGAAGAAACAGTTATACAATGAAAATATTTATGTAACATATTGATACTGCCGAAATATTCAATAAAATTAATAGAACATATTTTCTTATAAACTGGAAGAAAAATAAGTACCATCTGACATTCAGACAAGATAGCCAAAGGTGTATTCTCATAAGTATTATAAATTTTATACAATTTTATCTTTCCATCATAATAAAAAAAATATGTTTCTTCCCATTTAAATGTTTTGAAAGCATAATCTCAATGTTATCATTTTAGCTTTCATATTATCATTAAAATAATTGCAAGAGAATTTTGTAAACTATATGCATTTCTTTAAATAAGAAATAAAAATAGCCTCTTTCAACCCAAAAATTTAATTAGATATAAGAAAATTAAATACTGCCAGTTTTTAAAGAGCTGAAGAGCAGTAAAGGCCAAGACTCACTGCTGAGCATTTATGGGAAATAAAGTTTATTATACTAGGTGTCATCTGCTTTTAGAAGTGTTAGAGAGCAGATAAAAGTAAGAGCTATTTTTTTAAAAGATAAGAGAAAATAAGAGGAAAACATGAAGTTTGGCATACAATAATAGGAGGTATCAATTGAACAAAAAGCCAATAGCAATACGGATTTATTCAAATGCCAGTTAAAAGATTTGGATTTACAAGAACACAAAACTTTCAAATAATTCCCTATTTGATAGAAGATGCATGCATCTTTCTATTTTAAGGCAAAGAAAATAGAAAACCCAAGCCACAGATCTCTATGCAATATTTGCCTTCTTTGTGAAATTCATATTGATTTTCTCTTGCTTTTGTTTGTATTTTGCAATTGCATCTTGGATTTCTACTTATTATTATAGGAAGAAGTAAATCACACAGTTATGGTCTATTGTTTACAGCAACAACTAATCATCCTTTTCTGGAAAATACACTACTGAGGTTCCTTGCTGTGAAATTTCTATTCAGTTCCCAGCTAACAGATTTGAATGTTTCTTTATGACAAAGAAACTACACCTCCCACAAGGCAGTGGGAAATAAAATAGAAAATAGAGTTTAGTTTTGTAATTAAATAATAGAAATGGAAATGTCTTGGTTCCATTCAAAGCAAAATATGCTTGGATAGGTCAGACCACTGCACAATAAAATATTTCTTTTTTTGTTATATCTGAATAATTTTATCATAATTAAAAATGTTTTTAACATAATTTTTTAATTACAATTGGGTTTGAAATATGTTTAAGGCAGCATTCAGATAGCATTAGATAGCCTGACCAGGCAGGTTTCGAGGCATAATGAGAATCTGAAATACTATATTAGATGTCCCTTAGCCCGAGCAACCTTAAAGAATAGACTAAGAATGAAAGTGATGACAGTATCCACCCAAAGTTTTTTATCCATCATCATTGAAAAGAACAACCAAATTACATTTTGTGACTGGCTGATGAAATAGGTATCACAGATCATAGAGATGGGTTAGTAATTGTCAAAGTCAGAGGATATTGGATTGTCTATTGTCACATAAACACAAAATCATTTATTTTTGATAAATCACCTAGAGTGTTTTAAAGAGTTCATGACCAGTTAGACACATATTTAGGGGTTCCTCTTTATTTTGAAATCAAGTTTGACCCATCAGTTATTTGATCATTTTTTCTTTCTGATTTTGACAAATTTTCTTCAATGACTGCTGCTTACTTATTTCCACAGTTCCACAAGCTCTACGTAGATAAAGATGGTGGATGTGATGGTTTTCTTTAGTAATAAAGTAGTTAGTGTCATGATCTGACAGTACAATACCTGTCTAATGTGAGCAAGCTGTCATTTTTTTTGATGCCAAGTTTGTCTTACTAGCTTCAAACATCTTTCTTAGTGTTCAAAATTACTTCTGAGAAGTTTTGGTAGCCAGTATCATTTTAATTTGTCATATATTTCTTGTCTTCTAGTCAAAGAAGACAGATACAACCTGCTTTAGACATATACTTGAGAACTCAATTGACATTCTAGTAATATGTAAAAATGATGGCTTTAATTCAGTCTTTAAAGAAAAATCAATTTTCCACTGACACATATCACAGTCTGAGTACATATTTGGCTCATGCAATGACAGAGTTGACCTGAAGCCTAAGTGTATTTGCTGGGTTTTGTTGCAATAAATTTTTTCACAGTAGCTGGTATGAAGATGTGTTTTTGATTTGAATAGAAAACAGTGTTGATAACACAGGAGTGTTTTAATTTCTTCTGAGCCAGACCCTTTCTTCCCCTCACAGCACCCTACCAGTGAGGAGCCTTGGAAAGCACAGGGAGCTGGGAGGGGACATAGCAAGGACACCTGGCACCAACTAACCAAAGCAGTATTCCAGCCCTCATGGCATCATGCTCAGCATATAAAACTGGAGGATTATATTTTTTAAAACCACAAGGTTTTTTTCTCATATTTGCCCTTCCAATTCTCCCCTTGATCCCACCAAAGAAGAAGTGAGCGAGTGGCTGTGTGGTATGTATTTGCCAGCCTGGGTTAAAACAAAACAGAACAAAGAACTGTATTGAATCTAGCCAGGAGGAGGTTAACTTTCTTCAGGGCAGCCTGTATGATGCTGTGTTTCTGTGTTGACAGTACACCAGTGTTTGATTGGTGAGCAGGACTCACACAGAATCCAGGCCTTCTCTGTCTCCCACTCTTCTCTCACAGTGAATAGGGCAAAGGTGGGCAAGAGATTGAGACACAACTGGGAAAGCTGACCAGAATTGAAAAAAGGAATATTTCATGCCATATGACACCATATCCAGCAATAAAAGCTGGGTAGTATTCTTTCCAAAGTAACTTGTTTGCTGGGTGGTTGTGTATCAGTCTGCTTTTTGGACAGAGCAACAGACAGTCTTTGTGGCACTTGCTATTGAAAAATCTCCCCCTTCCCCTGCCCCCCTCCTTCCTACTTTTCCTTCTTTTAGTGAACTTCTTTTGTCTTGACCCATAAATTTTTCTCACTTTTGTTCTTCTGGTTCCTCCCAGGGTGAGGAGAAGTAAGGAGCTGTGTGGATGTTTAATTATCGACTAGGATTAACCCACCACAGGAACAAAACTTTTCCAGTCAATCCCAATTTCACATAAATTTATAGGAAAGGTTGTTTGTGTTTTAATATTAAGACAATAGAATGCTCAAATTACATGTTAACATAATCACATTCCAGACATTAATTAAAGCTTCATATGGACAATACTTTCTACTAAAATTCTCGTCTAAGCCGTAAATAAGAGTGATAATAGCATATTTTAGTAACAAGAACTCTATCGCAGTTTGAAACAGAGTAGACCTACAACTATCTGTTTCTTCCTCTTTCAAAATTAGTGGTTTTCCCTTAGTTTTTAAAAAATAAATTTCCTTCATTTTCCCAATCTTTTCTGACTCAGTACCGTTTTCACTGATGTACTTCTGTACACAAATATGGAAACTGTATCATTGAAATAGAAGGCAGAAATGAAATGTCAATACTTTCTTTGTAACCGATGATTTCTTCCTACCATGTGTTTCAATGGGAAGACTAAATGTCAAATATTGGCAATTACACCATGAATACATGACATTTTATATATTTGGTGGTTAAAGGAGGAAAAAAATATTCACTGAAATTATATTTTCATTGAAACTCCTGTACAAGTAAGAACATAATTAGTCTCAGTTCAAGTAAAATTTCACATACTCAATACTTTAAGTATCCTAGTACAAACTTCAATACATTGTGTGATATCTGAGAAAGAATGACTACCATGGCTGAAGGGAACAGAAACGGGAATTTTAATTTTTTCTGCACAGCTTTTTAGTGCTCAAGGAACTTGATTGACAACACTGGCAACTAAAATCCCAAGTAATATCTATGGAATATATATTGTTAATTCAGCTAACCTATGGAGTTTAAAGCTACGGATCTCACATCTATATTCAATTAAGATAATTTTGTTCATGTTCATATACTTAGTACCAAGAATTCTTTGTCACTATCTAATGTCCTAGTTCAGGTAATCAAGTAATTTTCATTTGGAGATAAGCAATGTGATAAATTGCCTTTTTTCACTTGTCAAACACATATGATCACCTTTGACACTTAGTCATCAAGTTATCTGCCACTTCTTAGAAACCTTAAGCAGCTGTTCCAGTTAAGAGTCTTGAAAATAAAAGCTGAATAGATGTGTCTTTTTAACTTTTCCCAAACAGCTGTACTCTCCTTCATATGTGCAGAAAAAAAGTTATATGACTGTGGTAAGAAGCGTTCACATTTGTACCAACAACAGATTTAAGTCACAGTATTTTTCTCAAAAAAAGCTGTAAACAAGTATTTGTACATTAGACAAGGGTGTATTCCATCTATCCAGCACAATGCACTCAGCATTTTTACAGTGCCCTGGAGAGCCTGCAGCTATTGTGTTTCAAATCCATTGTGCTGGTTATGTAAGACCATTTTTTGTGTTTTTTTTTTTTTTCTTTTCATTACCTTGCTGATAATAAAGGTTGAATTAATGGTATTAATGTCTTGGTTCTTCAGAAAGCCAATAAAACCTCTTGTAGTATAATCAGGTTTCAGAAATTATGCTTTTTTAAGTGGAAACTTGGAGAATTTTTTATCAATGCTGTTTTTAAAAACATTTTCTTAAATCCAGGTGAAAATTTCTCATGTTAAACTATCTGATGTTACATAGCTGTACATAAACAATATTGGGAGTCCTGGGAAGACTTGCATAATTTACATGAGATTGTTGTCTTTTAATAGGAAAATCAAGTTTAACTCATGGCAATAAATTTTCATTACACATATGTCACTGTAATGTACTTTCCTTCTATCCAGCAGAAAAGCCTAATTCAAATTCATCTTTTCACACATCCACAGTTTTGGAACTTGGAATCTTCATATAATTAAAATTGGTAAAAAATAAATATCTTTTTCACATAAAAGTATTACTTTTTGCATGACGAGAGGAAAGCATTTATAGATTTCCTCAAAAATATTACTGGATTCAATTTTGTTTCTTCTGACACATTCTTTGATGACAGCATTTTGACCATTTTGTTTAAATTTAATTTCTTGGAGAATTAAGACATCATGCAGATTGTAATGTTTAAAAATCATTTAACATATTTTATTTATAGAGAATATATGAAATAAATATTTGAAATATTATTAGAAATGTAATTCCACATTTTAATTTTGATCTGCTTGAAAAAAATATTTACTATGAACAAATTGGATGATTGAGGTAAAATGATGATTGATGGCTTCTTATGTCTTTCATTCTATTCTAAAAACACTTTTACAACATATAATAAATTTTAAACAGAAATACAGTGTGGAACACCATCCCTCGCATTTCAACTTAGTGACTCATCAAAGAACTCATGAAAACCTGTATTAGCATTCTAATTATGATTTTGTAAAAGTGATGGACACAAAACTGCTGAGTAATACTGAGCACTGAAATTTCATCAATGACATTATAATGATGGAGGGTACTATTATTTAAGTGGAAAGATTTTGATTTAGTGGAATGAATTGTGAGTGTGTGTTGAATCCTGGAAACATATAATGGTGTCTTAAAGATCATTTATTTCCACACCGCCTGCTGTTGGTAGACACTTTCCACTAAACCAAATTGCTGAGGTATGTTATTTGTATTATACAAATATGGTATTAAACACTGCCAGTGGTAGGGCACTCAGAGCTTCTCCGGGCAACTTGTTCCTGTGCATCACCACGCACACAGTGAAGAATTTCTTCTTGACATCTAATCTAAACCTACATGCTTTTACTCAGAAGCTATTCCCCCTTGTCCTGTCACTACATGCCTTTGTAAAATGTCCCATACCATCTGGTTTGCAGGCTTCCTTCAGGTACTGACAGCCACAATAAGGTCACCAGGCAGACTTTTCCAGACTGAACAATCCCAATTCTTTTAGCCTTTCCTGGTAGAAGAGTTGCACTATTCTTCTATTCCACTTGATGAGTCCTCTGGACTCATTCCAACAGGTCCATGTCCTTCCTGTGATGGTGACCCCAGGGCTGGATGCAGTGTTCCAGGTGGGATCTCATGAGGACAGAGTAGAGGAGCAGAATCCCCTCCTTCACCCTGCTGGCCACAATGCTTTGGCTGCAGCCCTGCACAAATTTGCTTTCTGGGTTGCAAATGTATATTGCCAGATCACATCCAGCTTCTTATCCACCAGCATATCCAGGTCCTTCTTGGCTGGGCTGCTCTCCACTTCATTAACATATGTAAGTGTGCTGTTGACACAAGATAGATTAGTCAGTGGTCATGACTGTCAAGAGTTTCAGATTAAGAGTATCCAACGTAAGGTATTTGAATTAAAACATGAAACTGCATTATCTGCTCCATTTAATCTCAAAAAATTCCAAAGTTTAGGCTCCATGTTAGTCTAAAGTTATTTGCAATAGTTCAGAGAAGATTAGATGAATATTTGATATGCCTTGAATTCCTGTTATAAAATAGTTTCAGGTTGCACATACACACTGTACTGGTTTGAAAAACAAAACCAGTGAGAGACTCCAAGTCAGAAATATAATTTGTTAGGAAAAGGGAAAATAAAAAGAAAAAGAAAACAAAATACATGCAATAATACAAAGGAAAAAGAAAATCACTGACATAGTCAGAATACAACCTGACACCCTGTTGGTCAGGGTATTGGCAGCAGTCCAGTTGCAATGGCGGCTGCAGCCCTCCTGGAGTAGCAGTTGTGGCTCTGTTGAAGCAGTGATCCTGGAGGAAGGTGCAGCCCTCTGCTGAAGGTCCAGTGGTGCTGGATGGGCCTGTTCTTCCTCTGGGAGTCCAGTGAAGAAGGCAAACTTGGTGTCCCAAATCTCAGGTTTTTATCCAGGTAGAGGGGCTTGGTTCCACCCCCCCGGATGGAGCATTTCCCAATGGGATGATGGAAGTTTATCAGTGAACTCAATGGCCCATTAGCAGAAGACCTATCCCTGGAGGGAGGATGGGTCATG
>JAWWMU010000106.1:73367119-73387989 GCA_035048155.1 Cinnycerthia olivascens
AGAAGACCTATCCCTGGAGGGAGGATGGGTCATGGAAGAGATAAGGAAACTGCTCTTGCTGGTTTCTTATCAGCTGGTTTATCAACACAAGATTACATTACTACTCCACTTCCCAGTTCCAACGGATGGTGATAGAATAACACACCTTTGATTACATTTTGCTGCAACCCATGACACACACTCAGCTTTGTTTTCACTGTGAGCTCAGTCTGCATTCCTGCTTATACATGAATAAATGTATTTAATATAGTGAGTCCTGCTTCTCAATATATTGAGAAGCATGTTTTACAAATCATTTAAATCTTCTCAGACTAGCTTTTCATGCTACAGGAGTGCAAATGCTACAATTTTTATGTAATGAACAAATTATTTATGGAATATTATGTGTGTATCTTCAACTTAATCCAGCATGATTCTGTACTTCATTGTATGCTTGGAAAGAGAAGGAAGAGGCTATAAACAATAAAGGGATAGTCAGGGATTGCAGAGACTGGGATAGTGGGAAATGTGGTTTGATACAAACAGGATTATACTACAAAGTTTGAGAAGTCAGGTCTATTAATATGCTCATTCCCAGCAAAACCTGATTAATTGCATATTTATGATTTTCAAAAGCAAGGTAAATGTTCAAAATTATTTTTTTCCTGGGAAAACTATACATCTTGTAGCAAGTATTTTTAAAATCTTATAATGCTTTACTTTTGTCAAAAATATTTTCTTTTAAGAAGAAAATCTTGCTTAATGGACTTACACCATTGTGAATATTTCCATTAATGTTTTCTGGTTACTGTCAATCAACAAATCTGTGACATATAGTTATATAGGCTGTTAGGGTCGTTTTTGAAATATACATTACACACCTTTTCATACTTCTTTTTTCATTATTTAATCTTTGAACGGATCATAAAACTGAGATCATACAATATACTGGCAGGAAATGCATGGTCGCCTCATACCAGAAAAAAATATACATACCATTGGAAATATTCTATGCCTTTAAATAGCTAAAGTCATTGAGGGATAAGTAAGTTTTCATAAATATTGTATAAAACAACTAATTTATTATAGGCTTGTCCATTCTCACAGTTCTTCGTTCATTACTGAAATAAAATTACCTGCTTTTATTTTTATTTTTATTTCATCCTGATCACTTAAAATTGTTTCATCGCCTTATAGATGTTTGATACACTCATCACTCAGTTCTTCTATGTTCAAAAGAACAATAATCTATTATGTAAATAAAGGCTTTTTTTTCCTGTTTTTCAGTTTCTTCCTAGAAAATATTATTACATGTTTCTATTTCACATGAATTCCTAACTGCTTTTAGTTGTGACAAAGTTGGAAATTATAGCATTCATCACTTTTGGGTCACTCTGTTTTTCTTTCCTTTCTTTCTCCCATATGCTTGTCAAAGACTGAAATGTTATGGTTCATGACTTAACAATTCTTACGAAGAACTTAGGGCCACTATGGCAAAACTTTGTAAAGAAGCTGCAGCCACTGAAGCCATCCTCTCCCTGAAGATGTCTTCTAAGTGGAATTTTGGACTGTGAGTTAAGCTACCTAAGGGAATAAATGACAAGACACTATTATTCAATCATCTCAGATCTAGGAAAAACAAAAAAAGGCTGAGGGAGAATGCCAAACAGGAAAGTCAAACCCAGCAGCTGCACTGAAAATCATCTCTAACTGAGTTTGGAGTGAGGGAGGCCACAGCCCACAGCCCCCTCTGCTGAGGGCATGTTTACACGGACTCCCCCAAACGGAGTGTGGAGGAGGTTTTGGGTGTGTGGCATAACCTCTGGTCAGAGCCAGTGAACATCCATACTCCCTTACCCAAACTGGCTCAGTTGTAAATGTCCCCACCCTGGGAAGGCCACATCCTTGGGACATTCACCTGAGAGGCATCCGAAGGGTGCCATAATCCATCAATTACCCCCCCAAAGCTCTCCCCGGAGGTCTTGCACCACAGGACCGCACGTGATGCAAAGTGGTGCAACTTTGATCCAGACTCTGCTGCAAGAGACCATGCCAAACTTGCCTCCTCCAGGGGATATACCTGTGCATTCCCACATAGCCTGAATGTATACTAATCTCTTGGATTCTGTGTTTTTCGGGGGACCTTTACCACCAAAAAGACCGTCTAGAGAGGATCAACAGAACATCGTTGGGATTCACAGAGTGGTGATATTTTCTTTAATCTGGCTCTGTCACTATCTTTCTGTTCCCCCACCTCTTTTCTATTTCTTTTTCTTCCCTTTCCTCTCTCTCTCATTTTTACTATTAAATAAAATCCATACTATTGACTTTGGCATATGGTCTCATTTGCACCTTAATTTGGGCAGGGACATTTCTAATACTTTTAATAACCAAAGTGTAAAAATGCTTCCCTAGTATTTGTTTCTACCTATTAAAATCATGAATAATCATAAAAATATTTGACATATTAATCTAATGAAATAATAGAATATTTTTTATTAAGAGTGTCATTCTTTCTTGCCATATCCTGCACCCTCCAAAATCTCCCCTGAGTAAACTTCATGCTTCTTCAGAGTAAAATCAACCTTCAGTTTCCAGAAAGATAATCATAGAAATACGAGACAAAGGTAAATAATGTAAATAAATGCAATGACTGTCTACTGCAAGTTGTTACAGATCTTATTTCAAAAATTCTATTGCTTCCACATAGTTTTTCCCTATATGATTAGATGGTTTGCTCTTGGCAATCACTGCACATCTCCTGTACTCTAAAAATATATATCACAATTTTCAGGAGTTGAATGACTTAGAGTTTTTCTTTGTCATTTACGGTAAAGTATCTTCACACAGTTTATTAGCTTGTGGGGGTTTTTGAGCTCTGTAGTATATTCTGGGCCCAAGATTACTTCCAGTAGAAGACTATCCCTTTCATTTGTGACAGTATCAGCCTGTAAGCAAGACATACAGTAGCATAAAATACCCTAGGATGCCTATTAGCCCTCAGAGTGAAGACATAAAGTTGACATGTGTTAATTTTGCCTGCCAGTTTGCATCAGTTGGTAATGAATGCATGTGATATATTGTGGTGACATGAAGAAAAGCATTGGAGTTTTCTATCAATAGACACTTAATCTGCTTTCTTAACAGTTTAACTGAACAGGTCCTCCTTCGCTTTTCTCATCTAGAACATGATAACATAAGTGTTAACATTGCTCAATAAAAAAAATGCCATCATAAATCAGAAAATATGGGAGAGAGGAGAACATTTCTTTTTTCAGTTCATGTGGGCCATTCTGTCCAGGGACTTCCTAGGAAACACAACAGTGAAAAACATGACCTCTTTATCGTCTCTCTCATATTTTAGATCACTTGCTTCTAAAGATATACACTGTCTTGAGAAGTGCTCTGTAAAATGCAGCCACAGATGGTTACATCTCTTGTTTTATACATGGCATGTAGTTTCTTTGACACCTTTTCAACATTATTATAGATGTATATAAATATCATTATATTTGTAAGTACCTTTTTAGATTCTATTTACTGTAATATTTTGACAAAGAGTAGATTGAGCATCTTGTGAGATCTGTTTGTTTATTTTCCACTGAATGGCTTTTCTAGCCCAGAATCCACTAAAACCTAACATAATTTCGCTCTGAGCACAAAACTTTCATGAATTCCAGTTAAACCCAGGCCTCTGTAATTCAGGACATTGTCTCTAGACATTTTGTCCCCTTGATGCAATTGCAAAAACCCATCATATTACCACTAAGGCCTTTGACTGCAAATAATTTTATCTGTTTTATGACCTTTATTTGCTTTCCACTTGCAAGATTTAATGGACTATATACTCCTATTTTCTTGTCTTTTCTTATTTTTCATATCCACTCTCATTCATCTTCTGACATCTACTTGCTTCAATGCCTTCTTTTTCCTAGCTATCCCTTTTATTCTTCTGCAGACTATCCTTCCCTTTTGTTCCTATCCTAAAGTGTTTTATATTATACCTATGTGAATTCAGTAAATTCTCTGCATGTAATCCAGAAAATAGAGGTTAATTATTTTCAGCTACATGGTTTTCATGCCTCAATTTCCTTACAGTCAGGAAGTGGGGAATAGATGATCAAATAATCACATACACTGCCTGTTCAAATACAGCTGCACTTATAGGCATTACAGAATTAAATAGTTTGTGAATCTCCCAAAGATTAATTCTGTGAGCAATAATAATCTAACAAATATTTCTTCCCTGTCCAGAAAATGATTCCATGAATTCTGATGATTTACAGATCTACATCTGTGTTTAGCAAGAGACACTGAAGCTATGTGGCATATACTGAAATATTCAATGAAATAAAAATTGACTTGTGTATTTACTCAAACAGACTGAATGTATTTATATTTCTGTATTACCATCTCTATAGTATTAATAGTATAAACCATATTAAATATTACATTATTTTGAAAATTAGACTACATTTAATACCTAAATATGTGCAAAAGATTGTAAAGGAAATCTTATAATGCAGAGTATAAGTACTCAGCTTTAAGTACCTTTAAAAAGCTAATTCGTGTTTTCTAAATAGGTCAGATCTCCTGAGTTAGGTAGAAAACAATGAACAAGAAATTATCCTGTTCTGAATCCATCTTCCACATTTGATACATATGCAAGATCCTCCATTTTAATTGAAATATTTCTCACCAAGTTATAAAGGTGAGCTCTGCGGTATTATCAGCTGGGAATATGTATTTATGAAGGAATATGACTGTTTACCTCTTTTAGTTGCCAGACGCTTTTGTGGCTAAGTGGATTCTTCCTGGAAGGAAAGACTTGGTCTTAGTACTATGTTTCTTATTACTGTCTGATTTAGCCCCCATGACAGAGAGATATTTTATGGGGGTGATCAAATTGTAAAACATTGTAATTGATGTGAACATACAAGAATAAAGCAACATGACTGCAAAAATCATGAATGGAAGAATTGGGGGAGTGATATTCACATCTTTTTTTGTAATTCTAGCCAGGGAATTTCAAATTGATTTCTTCTAATATTTACAACATATTCAAATTTTCCAAAAAATTTAATCATGAATTGCAATATGATTCAAGCAACAGTTGTACTGCAATCTTCAATATCAGTATTTCGGTAATTTTCTGGGAATATTCTGCTAAATTACTGCCACTCCATCCCTGTCATGATTTCTCACAAAACTTTGATGGTCTTTTCCCTGTAGAGAAGGCCAGGAAGGACTACGGACTATTTCCTAGTGCAAGTCGTAGATTGTCAGAAAAGAAATGAATCCCAGAGTCCTGGAATGAATGTCAGGATACTGCGTTGCTCATCCAGCTACATCAAGGAATGAACAAATGCAAGTTAGTGAATTCTGAAAGATGTTTGTGTAGGTTGTTCCTACTTGAAAAGATTTTCCAAATGTCTAATATAAATATCCTCTCTGCACATCTGCCATGCATACAGACAAAATATTTTGGAGATCTTAAAACTGTTCAAATTCCCTTGGTCCATCAAATATTTAGTCTTGGATATCTTTGTCCAACTTCTAAGCACATTTCCTATACTTCTCATTATTTAAACTTGCTGTCCACTGGAGTTTGCCAAGGTAACCATTGTCTATTCTAAAATCTAAAACCATGTAGAACCTTATATTTCTAGTTTATGGTTTCCAGTGTACTCAACTCCTGAACAATATCATGACCCTCATTTAGCTGGAGGTTCAGTATGAGGTTCATGGCTGCTACCTAACTAGACAATATTTCTTCTATATTTAGGCAGCTGATTAATCCTACTAACATGTAGCATTTTGTACTTTCCCCTCTTGAATGTCATCTTGAGTTTTTTAGTTCAGTGGTTTAATTTTTTAAAATGATTTTCAATTCTAATCTTGTCCTTCAATATACTTGTTGTCTCTCCTTGATATTGTTTGCAAATTTAACTGGCACATCCTCATTTGTCAATTTCTCCTTCTAGCTCCAGTCCCGTGGGTCCCACTTCTTATGTCTGAAATCACAACATAAACACTAAAAATATTTCTAAAATATCTCCTGTGGCAAATTATATTCCTACCACAATATTGATGCATATTAAGGTCAAAGATGAGTAAAATAAAAGAACCATTTATGCACTTAAATTATGTTTCAACTTACAGAGAAGGAATTTATAAAAACTGCATAATGCTATAAATTTATATTACAACCTTATACCAATATTAAAAGTAAAAATATTAAATTATCTTGTATATTTATAAAATTTTTCTGAATTATGTTGGAGCATTCTAAATAGTTGTAAAAATATTATGTCTTTATCATTGCTGCAAAGTGAGTGGTGTGAGTTTCAGGTATAATTCTCTATTAGCTGCTTCTAGAAGGACATTCAGTATTTTCTTTAGGGTCATATTCCCCATAACTGTGGGAGCACAAAGTCAATACAAAAATGTAAACTTCTTAATTTATGGGAATGACAAAGACATTTTAGAAATAAATGAATTATATTCATCAAGAGTCTTGACAGTATCTAATTTTTCAAGTGTTTGTTTATATCATACAGCATCATACTAATGTTCCAATGTTATGGTTTAATTTAGTCTCAGTTTTTCCTTTTATTTTTTTGTTTTAATATGCTGTTTATTGAAGTTCTTACATGACTTCTGTAGACTTCTAAAATTGCCAGTATGAGCACCTATATCATAAATATTTCTAGTGTGATATCTCCTGTCTGAGATTAGCCATCCTCACAAAATTTACAGTAAGTTAAATAACGGAGTCATCTGATTTTAAGAAAGAAGTTTTTTCTTCTCCATCAATTACTGTGGTGTTTCTTTAAAGCATAAAATATCAAAGTACTTTCTAATTTTATCTAAGTGATCTGTGGATATTCTCATCCATGTAAATGTCTAATCATTTTTTTCAAATCCTTATAAAATTTTGGCTTCAATTATATCTGGGTTAATCTGTCCCACTACATGTTATGTATTTCCTATTTGTCATATCTCATGACAGAGCACCACTGACTAAAGTAGATGATACTTTAGAGCCAAGGAAAACATTCTTCTCTATTTTATCCTACTTATCTTAAAACTTGTTTCTTGAGCCATATCGGTTTCTATCCAAAGTTGCTTAAGTGAAGTCTCATGTAAACCAGACACTGAGAAACAACCCACTGCTCCAAAACACAGGTATCCCTTTCTTTTGATTTCTTTCCAGTACAATTCAAGTCCTGGTCTATGCCTAGTTTGCTGTTCCATTAGAAGGACCTTTAATAAAAAATACAATAATTCCTATCCAGAGTATACAACAGTAAGGAATGTCACACAATTTTACAAAATCTCACATACCGGAAGAAATAACTGTATGCTATTTCTCTAGACATCAGGAAAATTATGCTAACAGAGAAACATGCAAATTTTTTAAACATATAATTGTTCCTAATAAAAAATGGACTATTTTTATTTGAAGTCATGGAAGCAAGATTGTATAGAGTCATAATGAATGTGCATGAACTTTAATCCAAATCTGTGAACTACTTGCTGAAAGAAATGAAAGAAATTGAGCATATTAAATTCAGCATGGTGTCTGAACTGCTGATAAGTACAATGAGCAGCCAGAGTCTACAGAAGGGTTATTATCAATGACCTAAAAAAATTAACAGACATCTCTTGGGAGGGGAGACAAAGTAATCAGTTGATTGCCATAGAATCTGGGTGACTACTCTTTCCATCTTCAGTGAAAAAGGACAAAATTAAGTACCCTGTCAGTAGGTCTGACATCTCTGACAGGAAAATGGCATTCTGAGTAGCAAAAGATCCCAATCAGGTCTATCAAGGTAACTACCCGACACCTCTTTGAGAAATCACCCACAAATAAAAAATCCACAAAATGGCAGCATTTGTTATAAGCATCCAGAATGATACTTGGAAGAATAATTTTCCCTGCTGTGCGCTGTTTCCTTTATCCCTCAAATTACTCTAAGCAATCCAGTCTACCTTTTAGCCCAGCATCAAGAACAACAAATCTTGCCATCATTTTATTTATTTCTTACATGTAGAATTCTATATGAAGTTATTTCAGTGTCTCTGCAGAAAAGACAATTTTCCTTGTATTTCTCTCCCTTTCAACAGAAACTTGTTATGGCTACTTTTATTTCCAAGTAGTCATACTCAGTAACACAATTTATTGTAACTGAAGTCTTGTACACTTACCTTGCTGAGGTTGCATTCCAAAGACACATTCATCCCATTTCTTTCCACCAGTATCTCTAAAATTCAGTATTATACTATAGCATGTTAATTGAATTGACATTCATTTCAAGATTAACTACTGTATTTAAAACACTAGCAAAAGTAATGAAAAATTTAATGTAGCTTAAAATTTTGAATAGATTTCTGTACATGTACACGATTTTAAGCTGCACTGCACTAAAGAGATTTACAGGAATGGGTTCCATCTATAATGGTATATTTTTAATATAATTTTTGGTGTTTCTAAACCCTGCATAATTGATTTTTTTCGATTTTCTTTTAAGGAAATGAGCTGGACTTCATGCCACGGAGTTTTCCAAAATGAGGATCTATGATGAAAATCTTCAACCTTCCATCACAATCCTCTGAAAAATTTGAGATAAGAGCTCTTAGAACTGCTTTTTCAAAATTATTTTACTCTTTCTTCAAGTTATGTCATAACAGACAATAACAAAAGAGGTGTGTAAGTCTTGAAATTATGTGCAATTTTAATAACTACATGTGTCCTATAGTTGACATTATACTGTACTTTGTATTCTCAGATATGCCCTGCAAAGAGCTGCAAAGGAATCCCAGGTCTTTATTGGTTACACATCACAAGAAATATGTTTTCATTACTGTAAACTAACTAATGAACAAAACCCAAAGTCTCAGAAGTTCCCTCTGCACCCCAAAGATGAAAAATTATGGAGAACAACCTATGTTAAGTACTCATAGTAAGTTATAAAGTGGCGTAAAAACTAAGTTGCAAGTGCCAGAAAAAGGAAGAGGGCTAAAATACTCTGATAATTAAAGATGGAAGGAAAGAAACCAACAACAAATAGACAGTAAGCTATGATGTTATTTCAGGTTTCAAGCCCTGATTTTGATCTATTGCCTTGTCTGGAATGTCTTACAGTAACAGAAAACTTGAACCAATTTATTTGCAAGAACATAATAATGGCTTAGGATCAATAATTTCAGAAAAAAAGAAAAAGAACTTTACAAAAGCTAAAAGAAAAAGAACAGGAACAAATCACATGCATGACTGTAGATCTTGAGCTTATTTAGAGGATGATGATTAGTGTCAAGTGAAACAAAGAGCCACCTCTTCCAATCAGCTTCTTCAAGGAGGTTTCTTCTTCATGAGACAGAAACTTCAGAAGAAGATGGTGTATTGGTGATGTAAACTCTTCTCCTCCCTTGCTGAAGCATTCTTCAAAACAACAAGTGGGGCACCATCTGCCTTGCTACCATCCTTACTTATTCAGAACATTTCTGCATGGGATGAGCCATTTAAACAGACTTAGGTTCTGACTACAAATTTTATGCTTAATATTTCTAATTATGAGATACGTGACAGGATGTGAAAGTTACAGGACTTTTTATTTTTCTTCCACAATTAGATGGTATCTACAGAGCACAAATGAATATGACCTCATAGCTGTGATTTCTCTCCCTTCTACAGATAAGCACATAGAGTTGTCTGTCACTGCATTATAATGATACAAATTAACCAAAATGGGAGTAATTTTTTTTCAGTTTGAGTCATCATCTTGGTGATATTTTTCTTAAAGATAAACTGAAATTAGACTCTCAAAAGTCTTAGTGTAACCATGCATCTGTTCTTAAACTTTTTGCATCTCTTGCTACTTTCATTAACTAGATTTCAATCTTTTTTCCTGGTTAATCAATTGAAGTTATTCTGTTAATTTCCTTCTATATATTTCAGAATATATCACAGTATAAAATATGAGTTATATATATAAAATTGATTTTAAAACATTTTTGAAGTACACAAGGTGCTTTTAATTGGAAATATTGATTTGCATCTATTTTATATAGCATACAAAAATAGAGGCATGTATTTCTTGTTTCTTTGGCCTTTATTGCTGCTGAGAATGAAATGTAGAGACTTTCTATTTAGCCTGAATCATCAGATGCAAAAGCAAGCCTTAATATGACTTCTTCTACAACTCAGTGACAGTGGCAGCCTATACTATTTTCCTAGGATGGCTTGGGGAAGAAGTAACCTTTTGCCTACCAAAGTAAAGGATCTGTTTTGTTGAGTTCCTCAGCCTTAGTATTTTCACAGCTACATTCTCAAGTCTTTAGGCATCGTTTATGTTTTTGTGTATGAAACGAGAAATCAAAAGTTCACCAGAGCACAGTTCAGAGTGGGAGTATTCAGATCTTCAGCCTGGTGATTAAGGTGCTCACATGGGACATAAGGAGGAGAGCCTGGTTCCAGACCCAGCTCTACTGTCTCTGACTATGCCCAGTACACATCAGTTCTTAACACTGAGAGAAACTGGCAAGACATGTGCTATGTTCATACTACTAAATGCTCTCAGTCTTATTCAAATCACCTTGGCCTCTTCTATCTCTCCAAATGTCGCCTTAGGTTGTCTTGGGTCAAACCTTGGTCAAGATTGATCCACCAGTTTATCAGAACAGATGATAGCCTACAGCAACCAGAAATATTGTTTGACACTCTCTGATTTATTGATATTAATTAAGACATAGTATTTAAATATTTAATCCAATGATTGTTTCAGGTAAAATTAATAAAATATTCATTTAATTGAATCACATCATATGATTGTTACAGATTCTATTATAAAGGGGAAGCAGGCAAGTACATGCTTAAATAAAAATTCCACTAAGACAAGAAAGAAAATTATGATTACATTAAGGTTTCAATTAAGATTACATTAGATTCGAAATGTTTCATCACCTAAAGTACTATAACTGATAATCAAAACAAGTTATAACCCTAAAAGAGATTATTACAATGTAGCCTCAACTTGGGAAATTTAAAGAGGATTACTTCTTTCAGTTTATGAATGTCATGAGGTTTAACAAGATAAATGCAATATGTGGCAGTTGGCAAACCCTGGTATAAATACAGGCCAAGGGATGAAGGGATTGAGAGAAGTTGTGTTTAGAAGGATTTTGAGGTGCTGGTGGATGAGAAACTGGACAAAATCCAGCAACGTTGCACTTCCAGCCTGGAAATCCAAAAGTGTCCTGGGCTGCAGGGCCAGCGGGGCAAGGGAGGGAATTCTGCCCCTCTGCTCTCTTCTGGTGAGACCCCAGCTGAAACATTGCATCCATCTCTGGGGGCCCCAGCACAGGAAGGACATGACCTGTTGGAATAAGCCCAGAGGAGGGACATCAAGTTGAATAGAGGGATAGAGCATTTCTCCTACAAGGAAAGGCTGAGAGAACATGGATTTTTCAGTGTAGAAAAGGAAAGTCTGTGGGGTCACCTTATAGTGGCCTTCCAGTACCTGAAGGGAACCTACAAGAGAGATGAAGAAAGACTTTTTACAAAAGCATGTAGTGACAGGATAAGGGGGAATTTAAATTTAAATTTTAAAAGTAGATTTTGATTAGATGTCAAGAAATTCTTTACTGTAGGAATTGTGATGCAATACAGAGAAGATGTGGGTGCCTCATTCCTGAAGTGTTCAATGTCAGGTTGGAATGTAGGCTAGTGCAGTTTGGTCTAGTGGAAGGTGTCCCTGACCACGGCAGGTGGGTTGAATCTAAACAATAGTTATAGTCCCTTCCAACCTAAATCATTATGTGACTCTACGATTTTATATCCCAGACAGTGTAATAACTAATGCAGCCTACTGGCTTAGGTAATCACAAGCAAAATTATTTGCAGATTTCTAGCATAGCTTCTCTTTCTGAGTTTCACCATTCTAGTTTGCTCAAGGTAGCAATTGTATCTCCTTTATTTTGGAAGAAACCAAGCTGCCCTATCTCCTGTTAGAGTGACAGTAAAATTTGTTTGCTTATTTTCCTTCCATTTACACAAGTATACAGGCTATTACCTCACCCTGAACCCAAGCCTGTTAATTTTATGTGACAGAAATCTTTTAAAAAACACTATGTTTAACCCATAAAGAGCTACTGACATTGTAGTGATTGACACTTAGTGTTCATCTTGCAATACTGGATGGCCCACACCTGTACCCTAACATATCCTGCACAGAAAGAGAAAAATCAGTGTAATGGAGATTCAATCAGAAAACAAGTTAGTTTTCAGGATCTTTAACTCCCCAAGTTATTATTTACTAGATGTTGAAAGCTTAAAACATAGGAGATTTTTTCCATCAATGTTTGGATGGACAAAACACCTGATTTAAGTATTTCACTTGCTGTCCCAACACCACTTTAGAGAAGAAAGGGTGGATAGGTGCAGGTGACTTTATGACAGGGTAAAAAAAAGAGGAAAGAAAATCCAACAACTTTCACCACTGCTGTTTTACAGGGATTATTCCTGTTTTTTTCTGCTTCAGTAATAATAATCTTACATTAATTTGTGACAAATTAGATCAGTTGAAATACTAAATTAGAAACAAGTCATCCTCTTAATATATCATCTAAATTTGTAATAATAAGAATCGTCAGCTCGTGATACCCCTGTAAAATATCTCTGCTCAGAATTCCCTGCTGATACTTTCTTTCTTGCATATGACTGTTGGCTACCTCCTATAAAACATAGTAAATACATACCATATATCTATACCAAATTCTACAGATGTGTGCTTTTTTGGTGTATTTTTTTTGTTTTGTTTTGGTTTGGTTTGGTTTGATTGGTTTTGGTTTTCTCTTTTCTGGGTTTTTTTTCTTTCCAGTTTTTGTCACTTTTTTATTACCATGTTATGTAGTGCAAAGTAATAAATCTCAAAAAAAGTAATTCATTACATTTGATTATTTTTTTTCATAACCTAAAAGTTCGATGTCAAAGAAGAAAATTCATATGGGAACAATTTTTTAACATAACCTTAGAAGTCTTAAAGTAATAACATTTCTATAATTTTTTTTTAAGACCTTCTAGAATCAGCTTATTCTTTTACTGTTCTGCATGGAATATATATCAGACAGACAGGATAACTGACCTTTCCTTTTATTTTTTCTTTTAAAGTTCCCTCAAATTTCTCACAAACTTTGTTGTATGATCACTGAATCTAACATTCCAGTTAGATTGGTTAGATTCAATTAGTTAGTTAGTAGTCCATATGGAGATGTTTACATTAAAATTTTGTAATCATGACTGATCTCAGATGCATCTATTTTTTATATTTTGCTCCTAAAAAGACAGGATATCATTCTATTCTATCTTTCCAGTACTTCAATCTGCTTTGAAAATATGGAATTACTGATGATAATTGCTAAATAAATTTCTTAATCATTAAGGAACATTTCAGGGCAGCAGCTTTCTTTCATGCTTCAAGATTATCAGATGTGTCCTTTCTAGCTTTTCATTCTGTAAAAGACAAGCTTCGTCTGTCTGATTCGCTGTTTCTTTTTTCCTGAATTCCATATTTAGGGGATAAAAAGAAAAAAACTTGAAAGGATTATCTAGAAAGTACTGCAAAGTACTGCAAAGACCATTTTACTTGTTTAACTGCATTTACTATTCTACAAAGCATCTCTGTACCCATCTAGTTTGCTTTTTTTTTCTCCTAGAATCAACCATTAGAAAGGCAGCTTTGCTTTCTCACAGTTTTATTTTAACTTAGCAGACCACTACAGGTTTCAAGAACATTACCTTCTGAGTTCAGGGCCTTTAGTTGCAGCAGTTTTTATAGTAGAACCTGACTTAGAAATTTCATAACTCACACTTATTTTAATGTGAAAAACATAAAAAATAAATTACTTGTATTGAAAATTGATAGTTTTATGATACACAGATAACCTTCTCCTTGTACAGATTAGCCTGAAAAATATGACAACTTTTTTGGTTAAGTATTGTTCCCTCTAATGGATTTATGCCTAAAACTCATCCACATACTCCCCGATAAGAGATTATTTTTAAAAAATTAAAACAAAATCCTTTTTTGCCAGATAAAATTCAATGTAGTTATCTTTGCACACTTGAAATTCCTCCTTCATTTTCAGTAGGACAAGAAAATTCTTACACACAAGAATACACATGCTTCTTAGAGGCTTCATATACAGCTGCATTTTAGTGTTGTGAAAAGGGATACCCTGTGTAATGTACAATAAAGATAAGATTTTAATCACGGCTATTAATAAATGCATTTAATGTTTAAAATGGTGTAACCTAATATATGTTCAATAAATCAAAATTACACCCACTATCTAAAATATACATAAAGGAGCAATGAAATCAAGGGTTTTTGCAACTTTGCTTTCACATCCCTCAGAATGGAGAACATATGAAAATTTTTAAATTACATGAAACGAATATTTAAATTAATTTTCTTTCTCTTATAAGAAAAACTCATTGTTCTTTCTGTTCAATATGCTAAACAAGTATTAAATGTTTCTATTTTTAAAACTAAAACAAAAGTAATAGACAATAAGTAATCACTCAAATCATATAGAATACTATAATCTCTGTTTAATGATCTTAAAATATTTTAAAACATCTTTATCTAGTGGTTATCACTCTGATTTGATCACAGATGTATCACCTTCATCATACTAGTATGTGTGTGATCAAACTATGAAGAGGTAGTTCTCATTCAGTAAATCAATGGACTTGAAAAATTTCATTATACAAAAAACATGTGACATTATGAAAGTAAAAAAAATAAGGCAGTGAGGAAAATAGAGAAAGCTTGAAAGTTATTTGGAAATCTTTATATAAAAAGAAAAAAAGAAGTGGCACAAGAAACAATATTAGAGATAAATTAGATAAATTAAGGTATTTGGATCATTTTTTAATTCATTATTCAATCCTGTGTCCTGCTTTTGTTTGATCATTTAACTGAGTAAAAAGAACTACATCTCTCAGCTTGGTTTAGTTCATTTAACTATGACAACTCGTGCTAGATCAAGATTTAAATAATCTCTTACAAATTAGTACAAGTTTTTTTCTGACTGTCAAGTAGGCCAGAATACTAAAATATGAGAGGTTCAGTACATAATGTTTAAATTAAAGGAAGAGATTCTTCATTAGTTCTACTAATTTCTTGACCTGAATACTTTTATAACCATGTATTTTTTATAGAATCCATTAGTTAAGTTTGAGATGTATCATTGTACAGAAATCATATATATTATTTAATCAAGTAATGACTAATATTCTTCATTTTTTTTCAAATATTTCTTTAAAAATATATTGCAAGACACAATGTGCATCTTTTTCCCCTTCCTTTTAAACTATACGAAGATTTACAGGGAGACAAAAAAAAAATAAAAAATCACAAGAGAATGCCTATTCCCATGATAGAGTAATGAAAGTATTTTCAAAAGGACAGAGAGGAAATGTATATTTAATTTACGAGAGCTTGAGTAGAACTTGTATGTGAAGCTTAACATGTTATTTACCTCACTTTAAATACAAAGCAATGTAGAATACACTTGGCAAGCCAGAGGTTTGACAGAAAACTGACAAGTAATAAAAATCAATGCAAGTGCTTGGGCTCTATGAAAACTAGTTCTAATTAAAGCTAAATCTTGGAAATCAGCAAGTGCCTTTTTAGAGCAATGAACACTAATATGGCATGTAAACGTACACATTCACAGACTTCTGTATTCTTGTGCTCATTGGGTTTGAGCATTTTGCAGAAGTCTTTCAGCACCCTTCCGAATTGCAGTCTTGGTAGCAGCGCTGCAGCTGTCAAATGCAAGAGTTAGATGACATCTGCTATTCTGTGTTAAATGCCATGAGAACATGTGCTGATATTTACAGTTGTAGACTCCTTTCTTAAAACTATTGGGGAAAAAAAATGTTGAAAAAAAAAAAAGGCAGAAAATTAATTCAGTATTACTGTAAAAATTGTAGCTTTCCCCTTAAAACCCATATTAGAACAAATTTGCTTTACCTGTCCCTAGAAAAAAAGTCTTACAGGCCAATATTCATTAAATGCACAAATGAATCCTAAAACTAGAATTCATTCTCAAAGAAAAGCACAAGACTTTTTTTTATCCACCAGCATGAGGCAAATGGAGCTCTGGTAGATTGATGGAGTCTCAGCAAAGGAGTAGACGTGTGCAGTTCTCTCATTTGTCTCACTTGATACTGTGCTGTGTAGCTATAATCAAGCTTTCCATTCAATTTGAGTCAACCAGGATCATAGAATCCCAGATTGCTCTGGGTTGGAAAGGGCCTCAAAGATAATTTAGTTCCAACTCCCCTGCCATGGGCAGGGACACCTTCCACTGGACCAAGTTGCTCAGGTTTCTGTCCAACTGGATATAGGAGGAAAAGAGATCACCAAGGATCATCTGTGAACAGAATGGGAAACACTCAGAAAGGTGATAACTTAGGATAGAAAAATGGGTGCAATCCTGATGAGGTCCAAAATCTCATGACAATGTACAAGCAAAATTAAGTTAAGGGCATCTGAGGAATGAGACCAGAAGAAAAGAGTAAGAACAACAGGATCCTGAGTATTTAGGAAAACAGGGATAAAACCAATTGAGATTCCAAGTGGTTATTCAAAAATGTAGGAGGCTAATCAAGATGTCAGACTTGAAAATACCCTTATAAAATGATGAATGTCTAGAAGGAGGTTTTCAGTGCTGATGAAAGAAATCATATCCTTTAGAAATGGAAGGAGCATACATCGTTGGTTGTGGAGCAAAGAGGGTCAATAGTCACATGTGAGACAGGAGAAATATCTTGAAATTACTGACTGCAGATGCCTCCCTTTTTATAAAATTAGTTGCCTATACTTATATGCACATTCATACAATCAGAAGTTCTTACCGCTTCCCTATATTCTGAACACTTTATTGCCAATATTACAGATTAGTATAATGCAACCACAGCACACTCCAGAATTTTAAAATCAAGGAGTAATGGTAATATGCTACGGTATTTTATTTTCAGTCAAATTCACAGTTTTTTTCTTTTTGCTTGAGTATTCCTTGAAGCTTATTTTAAAGTGGAACGACAGTGTGCTATACAACTTCTTGATCATCCTTCAGTGATGATGCTTACTTTAGTTGAATTTCTCAGCCGAGTATATTTTCTTAGCTTTCCCTCAAAGAAATAAAAATATCTCTGATCTACAGATAATTGACTCAATGAGCTGATGAAATCTTACTGGAGGTTTACTTACCCATTAACTTTCAAGTGTGATTTTTTTAAAAAAAGCTTCTGAATACATATGATACTAGCCAATATTTTAAAGGCAAAAGTTATAGGAATAGCCATCATCCTGAATGACATAAGTGTCCCAGTGAAGGACTTCAGATCTTGATCACTCAGAGGAGCAAACTCCACCACTAACATTAGTGTGAAACCAATGACTCCACGACCTGGGGGAGAAAAGGTGATTATAACACCAGGAAACATGCTAGAAACTAGGAATAATTTTAATTATATTATTGTTATTACTATGACTTTTTCTGAATGTAACAACTCTACCAGCATTATTATTAATAGTTTTTTTTCCCTGCAATAATTGTATCTAGACTATTAAGATTTTGCTAACAGTAAATTGTTGGCTTAAGTTTTTGCCTCTAAATAGTACTTTGAATGCAGCCACAATACCTTTGCAATGAAGTTTTTAAATTTCATATGGGAAAAAAAAGTCTCTTAAATTCTTTGTGTTTACTGGAGGACTATGCAGTAACATTCTGAGTGGAATATTGGTATTGTTTGCATTAAAAGGTATAGGAATAAATAAAGTGTGTAAATCTGTAATTGATCACTTATACATATGACTTCCTGGAGAATTTGAAATGTTGAGATGTGAATTTGTGACTACTTGCATTTTCCCTGTACCCTTTTTCCTCATAAAAAACTGCAGTTCTAAATTATTATGATATTGATGTAGTTATCTGCATGACTATCCCAATGGACTTTCTAAATATGTTCTATTTTTTGTTTGGTTGTTAAATCACATTTTTTTATACACTTCTAATATGAAAGCAAAAACTAGCAAAATTATAGAGAAAGGTCAGTTAATTAATATTTCACTCAGCTGTAGTTAAATTTTTTTTAACCTGATTGTGAGGTTATTTACCAAGATCACATGCTCAATAGATGTCTCTTATGTATTTTCAGCACCAATCTTCTTCTTAGGGTCAAGAGTCTCTGTAAATCACTTCAAATATTTTTATAAAATGCTTAGTACTTTTAGTATTTTTCAGTTTTGGTCTTTTAGATTATTAGTATGTTAGTCAATCCGTTTAACACCTTTTTGAAATATATTCTAGTTCGTAAAGCTAAATAAAACAACATAAATTAATTTTGCAAAGAAATAGAGAGAAATGGTGTAAGGTAATATTTGCATTCCAAAGTTTCTTGATCTTGCCAGATGAATAACATCTCACACATGAAAAAAGAAAATGGGCACAATAGTTCTACAATTTGCCATGAAAGTTATTTCTTCCAGTGATAAAACAAGGCCAAAAAGGAATGCAGCATTATGTTAATATCTGTACACAGAGACACAGGAGAGGATAAATTGAGGCCAATCACATGGTAAATGTAGCATTTCTGAATGTATGACCATTGCTTTCAGAAGAGGAATACTGGGTGCTTTTCAAATTCACCAGAATTTAAAAACAGAAAAATACAATAAGCAATCCATCTTTACCTTGCTTTTATTATATCAGTAGGATATGAATTAGCATAAATCTTTAATAAGGAAGCTACCAGAGGAAAACTTATAGCTTGTAGTACAGGGACTTGCTAGCCCAGGGAGAGAATGAGCAATGTGTTATGTCTGGGAAGCAGTATGGGTTTAGTCTAAAGTGGCACACTTTCATTTTTCTTCACCATTTAGGAGACAGAGCAGCACATCTTGAATCCTGAACCTGTAGGTAATAGAATGCACTTCTACATATGCATAAGTCCACATGTATATGGCATGTTCCAGGATGAAAGTTCCTCTTCCTCTAAGACTGCTCCAAGTGGAGTTTTCTTACTGGGCTTGAATCTTCATGGATATCTAATATAGCAGGTTAACAGATCCTCTTCAGCTGGGCAAATAAAAGATAAAAAAGCCTCTGAGAACCACAAACAATATTCAACAATGCTTCCTGAGGAAAATATGCATTCTCTGGAGTTCTTTTCCTGCCTGCTTTATTTCAAGTGTTTGTAGAAGTTTATAATATCATGTATCTTTGTGAAAAAGAAAAAAAAGGTTATTTACAGTGATTAATGTTAGCCACACAAAGCAAGAACAATCAGCTTGCCATTTTACATAACACTCCTATCACACAGCTCTATCTCACAAACACACTGCAGCTGTTCTGTAAGTTAGTTAAAGCTGATTTAGATATACAGTTATGCAGTAATCCCTAATTCCTCTCAAATATTTTGATTTAATCCCTGATCACATATGGATTTTTTTTTTTAAATACATATGTGCAGTCTTAAACAGAGACCATACTTTTGCATAGAGATGATATATTTAGGTGCCACAATCACAGCTGCTAGAAGCCACATAAATACCTATGTCTCTGATTGCCACTTTCCTCTTTTATTTTATTTTTTCCCTTGCTTGATAGTTTTCTTGATTTTTTTTTTTTTTTCCTGATGTGTTACAAATTTCCTACCAAGGCTCGGACAGTTTGGCAAAGAAATCTGAGTTAGAGAGAAGTATTCGGGACTGCCAAGAAACATGAATGTTTCTTGGCAAATGACAAGGCTGTTTGGGATGACATTCTTTTGATAAATGATCACGAAAGAAACTCTGTTTTCATCTTTCCTCCCTAACAAGAACATGCAGAACATCACATAATTTACTGTTCTCATGTTTGCAGGTGATATTTTCTAAGTGGGCTACGGTAGAAGCTACAGCTTTGCATGAGTGTTTTTTTATGATTTTTTGGATGCATGTAGCATTTTTCTTCTGTATTGTATATAAAGGCAATATGAAAATGAAAAAAAATTAATTATTTCAGCACAGCATAACCAAAACCAAGGCAGCTTATTTTAGACTAATGATTTATTTACTTTTACAGTTTACATTCACAAAACCTGATTCTTTTGGAGTGTTTTTATACAGCTATGTTGATTTTATAGATCTATATATGTCGTAAATAAGCAGCTACATCTCTTGATCTGTACTGCTACTATAATATCATCATGAAGACTGTAGTTCTGTAAGCTACTGAAGTGGAGATTACTAACTTGACTATTTAATGAAATCTGAAGAATCAATATTGCCCTCTAAGTAGCAAATATAAAGTAGTGAAGTAGTGATTTTGATACACTGTTTATATTGTATTAAATGTTCTTGACTATTTATATTAAATGAATATGTAAGTGAATGTAAAACCAGCTTTTTTTTTTTTTTTTGTAATTTTGTCAGGCCCTGGTAACTCCTGGGGTTTGTATCACATTAATCCCATGGGTGTTTCTTTTACCCAAGAGTGCTATAAAAAGGAATAATAATCCCATTAATAGGTTAGAAAGGGCATGGACCTGCTAGAGTGAGTCCAGAGGAAAGACACAAAGGTGATCAGAGGGCTGGAGCACCTCTCCTATCAAGAGAGAGCTGGGTTTGTTTAGCTAAGAGAAGAGTCAAAGTTGTTATTGATTTATTTATTCTGCATAAATCTAGTCCAAACATGCATCATGAAAAAGAATTTTAAATATATTTTTACTTTTAAAAATTTATCCAGAAATGCACAAATGCTTCAGTTTCTTCTTTATTCCATTTATCAAAATAATGATTCACATTCTTTCATTCCTCTGTCAAGAGACAGTC
>JAWWMU010000106.1:73404964-73417231 GCA_035048155.1 Cinnycerthia olivascens
CATCAATAGAAGTGCATGCTAGCAGGTAGGAAAGGTAGGTACAGGTAGGTACTGTACCTGCAGTGTACATTTTCAGTATTGCAAACTTGTAAGTATTTTGTGAACACTCTTAGTTGTCCAAATATTATTTGTTGGAATGAAACCGCCCCAGATCTGTTATGTTCCACTGCACTCCAAGCTAAATCCTTTCTTTGAAGGATTTTATGCAATTTAACTGCATAAACTTCATGTTTACTGTTAAAGGTGTAAATTGCATGTCATATTTATCTTTAAAGATTTCCTAGCACAAAATATATATATGTGTTATGAAAAACTAAATAAAATCTACTATTGAATAAAGATTAATACCTAATTTCTTTTTATATAAAATTTAATGAAACAAGTACAAATTTAATGAAATAACTAAAGGAAGTTGTACTATTGCTTCTTCAATATGTGATTTTAAGAGAATACTCACTGCAAAATTCAGTAATAAAAGCTCATTACATCTTACCCATGCTTTGAATGATAAAGATGCATGATGTAAACTTGCAGCTTATTAAATGCAGAAAGTCATGGTACTGAGTGCACTATTAGCCCTGACTCCCCCTGATCAAGCCTCTGTGGCTCCCCCCACCTCTGCCCACAGTCCAGTTTGGGATCATCAGCAATCTCATTAATGGTGTATTCAATTCCTGCATCCAGATCACTGATAACCAGATGGAAGAAGACTGGCCCTGGAGCTGCACCTTGAGAAACATCGCTGGTGACCGGTCATCACACAGATGTAACTTCATTTACCACAGCCCTCTGAGCTCTGCCCTTCAGCCCCTTCCTCACCCAGAGCACTGTGAAGCCTCACACAACTGCTAGCTCCTTCAGAACTCTGTGATGAATCCCATCAGTCCACATGGACCTGTGAACTTTTATTTGATACAGCTGGTCCCTCACAATTTCACTGTTCACAAATGGAGAGTCACTGTTCCCACAAACCATGGTCCTCCAGCTCAGACCAGACAGCCCAAGCTCTGCTACCATTGCTAAAGGCTGCAATAGAAAAAGCATTGAGTGCCTTCATTTTTTCTGCATCCCTATTAGTCAGATGGCCATCCTCAACAAATATTTGTCCAATGCTTACATACCATCTCCTCTCGCTATTAACATACTTTTAAAAGATGTCTTCTGAATCTGCAGCCGTGGTGAAATCACTCTCCATGCACAGATGCATTCCTCTTCCCAAGGGTATCTCAGATACTACAGTAAGACAGCCATCTCATCCCTTACTGAGTTAGAGGTATGGTTAAAGCCAGTCAAGCCCCACCTAGATAAACATAAAGAAATAGTGAATTAGGAATGGGGAAGAGTTGGAGAAAACTCCATCGTAAATTCTGGGATCAGTCAATGGACTAAATCTTCTTCTACCACATAGGAAGATCTATTGGGTAAGAGCCATACTCTGTGGGCATTGAATGATGACCTTACTCCAGATTTTATTGCATATTAGAGCTTTTCTGCACAGTGCTTTGTATCAGGATATTACTTTAAATACATTTTTGCAGTCAGATACTATCACCAGCAATCTTTGAACCTTAACCTGTCACTATTTTATTAATTAAGAGCATTATTCTGTACACTGTTATTGCAAGTCCTTCAAGAGTGCTGGCAGTCTCTGGCAGTGGGTAAAGATGTGGAGACCCAGGGGCAGTCCCTCTGTTTGGCGTGCGACCATGAACAAATTGGTTGAACCACACATTGATGTGATGAATTGCTCAGTGAAGGGTTCCCATAGTGGGACATTGACAGAATGGCTGGGCACAAGGGTCTCAGATTTCCTGAGGCTCTGACAGACCAATCAAACACGAAGAGGTTGAGTAAATCCACCCTTTTCATGTGAGAGAGCAAAGTAAACTCAACAGAAACAATTGTCTTTAGGCTCATAGGTAAAGCTTCACTGACTTGAAATAACTTGAAAAAAACAAAGACTATTTTCCCCTTTTCCTCAGTACTTCTAGCATTCTGCCAAAATATCTATATACTATCAACATACCAATTTACAACATTAAGTCATATGTCAATAGTCCTGACTGAAATCTAGTGGCCTCTGTTCATATTTTTGTTGCATACTGTTCCAAAATTAGTGATTATTAATAACAAGTCATACTGTCATAGAATATATTTAATCAATGAATATATTATAATCCAAAATATATGAAGCTCTCTTGTAATATATCTATTAAGCTCTCTGAGTAAATATACTCTTCCACATATCATAAATAATCACTTGTCAAAGCTCCTTTCACATTCAGGATGCAGATAAACTGTAAACCTACATAATTCAGATAAAGTACCCTCAATAAAGGTGATGAGAGAGATGTTTTCAAGAAGCTACCATTTGTTCTTGCTTTTTCCCTGTTTTCTGCAACAAATAAGCATTTCCATTAATAAACACTTGTATTAAAATGAAACCTTACTATAACAAAGATAACAAAGTTTACATAAATTTCTAAATAATTTTAATGAAGATTAACAATGTCAGTATCAAGCTAGAGCACTGATTTTTTTCTAGTAAATATTTGCACAAGGGTCAGCACCTACCACCACAAGTATAAATTCTTCACGATTGAATTATATGCATTTTAATAGGAAATTCATAGTACAAAAGGAAGAGCTAGAATTCTAACCTTGAACACATACATGAAATACATTCATTGAACTCATTTGAACTCCAAATTGATTTTTACTAAACATCACTCAAGGCTAAGTGAATTTTAGTTAGAGTTAGTGTGGCATCATCTGTCCCTCTAACAAGGATGTCAAAAATAGCCTCTGGTCTGCTTCCAACTGAGCTCTTATCTTTTGCAGAAACCCATCTGCTGTAAGATCAATGAAGATTTTTTTCCCCCAAGTATTTTTCAAATGCATTGGTATTTATGTTAGGTAATAGGTATGTGTATTAAATTTACCTATTACTTTACATTTGTAAGTTAACCTTAGACAACAAAAAGAATTCTTTTTTTTTAAGGTCCACATAACTAAAGAAAGATTTGTAAGCCAAAGCAATTTTAAGTATCTCTTTCCTTTGGTATCTGAATTCCTTAATAGAGTGTCTGGTTTCCCTAGTGAAGATTGTAAGGAAGAAAAAGGATGCTCCTGGAGATATTGGATCAAATTTAGACCAGTAGTAAGAAAATATAATTTCATTGAATATTATGTGCAGATTCATCACAGCTGAAACCATCTATATCTGTGAAATTTATAGTTTGTAAACACAAAAAGGAAATCATGCCACTGTCACAACCAGAGGCAATAGATATAGACTGAAACACAAGGGGATCCATTTGAACATAGAGGAAAAGTGTTAACTGTGAAGGTTATGAACATACATACAGATTGCAAAGAGGTGTTTTGGAGGTATTCAAAAGCCTGGACATAATCCTGAACAACTGTCTCTAGCTGGACTTACCTGGACAGAGGTGGGGTTTGAACAAGATGACTTTGACTTTTCAGCCTCAACCTATTTAGTGCATGAAGCAATGGCCTAAGATGTCCACATAAAGTAAGGCAGAGTAAAAACTATAAGAAGATTACAGCATACTTGTCAGGTACATTTTTGGGCTCAAAGATCAGCAATGTAGGGATTATGTTCACTTTTTTCCGTAAGCTTCATGGATATTTTTTAAATGAAATCGGTTCCTCAGCTATTCAGAATTATCATCTATAAAATAGGAAGACTTTTTGTCTCTCTTACTGGCATGTTGATTAATTCATGCACCTGAAGGTATTTTACAGAAGTAGCTAGAAAGCCACTAAATTTATTAATGAAATGAATACAAAGCAGTTGTAGTAAAACTGGGAAAGAAGTTAAAATAAGGGAGATTGAGTGAGAACAGGGATTGTTTTAAAGATTTGGTTGCAGAGCTGAAGACCTTTTCTGCATTGTTAATTTGAAGCATAAATATTCCTTATTTGCCATTGTACACAGACTTATCAAAATAGGTCTGGTAAGAGAAGTTCAGTTTTACTTCAGGATAAAGTATGTGTACATCTAAAGAAAAATAATGAGTCATGCAGTACTCGTAGGGAGGTAGCAGTAACCATTTCACTTTCAAGAAAGACCTGACTGTCTGCATATCTTTTTGGATAATACAACATCTAATTAAACAAACAATTATTCTACCAATCAGCAGATCCCTAAATTGGATGTCTGATCCATCCTTAGTATTCTTCTTCATGCAATTGAGACAAATTGAAAGATCCTACCTTGGGTATATTTATAACCCATACTGTGTAATAGAGACAAATGCTTACATTTAACTGTTGATTTTCTGCCTTTATTTTTAGGTTTTTTAACAACTCAAGTTTAGGCCCAAGCAGTTGATATTTATTAGGAAAAATAAAAGAATAAAAACTCCCCTGGCTCATTATTAAAGATATTTTTTCACATTCAAGGGGAAGAAAAAAACAACAAACCAATGTCTACACACCTTTAACATAATTATTCTGCAAATTTTCTCAACATTAGAAGTTCAACAGATAAAAGATATTTCAGGTCAATATTTGTACCTAATCCATAGCAACTCCATTTGTCATAGAAAATGTAATGCAATTCAATTTAGCTTAACCTGCCTCTCAGTGAGGGAAACTTAAACTAGCTTCTGAGGATAAGGGACTGCACAGTCAGGAAAACAGACCAGAGATTTAAAACAAAGGGGAAAAAAATGCCATACTAAAGGAAAAAACAGCATTACAGGAAAAAAGTGTTTCTCAGATTAAGACAAGTACTTGGGGTGGGATATTTCATTGGGGCGAGGAACAGGTGCATACGTGTGGCTGAATGCTTAGAAGTAAAGGGAATCTGTGATGCAGCAGGTGCCAAGTACTACTTAAACTATTGTTATCAAGAAAAGGAATGTTACTGACAAACCACTAAACAATACTGTTTGTAAAATGGGGGTCATTACTTGTTCATTTGTTGCTATCAAAATAATAAAAGTTCATCTAAGAATAATCCATCTGCATTTACCTCTGGAACAGATATCCTACTCCAACCCTCCCCCAATATCCATCCATTGATTGTTGGAGAGATCCAGCTAAAAATGTTAAAGGGAGGTGAATTTTCCTTTTTATATAGTGATAATAATATAATAGTAATAATAACTTGATAATTTCTCTCCATATTTTTAAAAAGTGCACTTATTATTTTGATGTTATGAATTATTTTAAAAACCCATAAAATCTGTTCTGTGCTTCAAATTAAACAACTTGGGAAGCATTCCTAACAAAAATGGTAAGGAATAAGCTGAGTAGAAGTTTGGCTCTCAATGTCTTTTAGTCCTTATTGTAATAATGAAGTAAACTCAATTTTATATTTAATGTAATACAGCAGGACCAGACTGTGAGGGACACAGATTCAACATCTGAATAATTTGGCTTTTTTTCTATTGCTCTCCAAATTTTCCTAAATACTTACTGCAGCCTATTCTATCCAGTTAAGCCTTACACTCTGAGGAAACACTTGTCTTCACTTCCAGTGCCCAGTCAACTGTTTTACAATTGAAAAAGACAATCTGGAATAATGGATTACTCCAGCTGCATAAGTATTAATGAGCCATTTGCTTTATGTTCACACACCTAGATTTCCTTTTATGACATCAGTAAGGAATGGGTTTTATATCATTGAAATTGCAACCATATACAGGAATGTAGTAAAACTCCTGAACTAGGGAGAAGGGAATCATAATGATGAATTTGAATACTTCCATGCATGTAAACTTAAAGCTTCCAAACTACAGATACACAAAATCCCTACAGAACATTCCTATGATATTTTTAATAACTCAAGAAATTGAATGGTAAAAGGTTTTACCTCCTTAATTTGCGGGAACTATGTAACACACCGGAAAAAAGCAGAAAATGCATAAACCATATAAACAAACCTATGAGTGACGAGATTTATATTTTTACAGGGAATACATAATCTATTGAGGGCAGCTCTAGCAGGCACTGTTTTCAGTAACTGACCATCTTTATTACTACGGGAAGGCAGCACAAAACTTCTGTAGTAACGATGAAAATAGTGTCATAAAACATGGACTTAAAGACTAGTAAGATTATGGAGAGATGTTTTGTGAAGAAGATGAATGGTACTTTTTCAGCAATATACAGTGGAGAATATCTGTACTGTGGTAAGTATGAAGAGTAAATAAAAATCATAAAAGCAGTGAAAGGTGAGAATTTTTGCCACACTTGAAGTTGGGTTTTATTTGCTCAGTGTAACAAAGCTTTCAAAACATTTTTGTAGAAATCAGAATTGCGCTTTTATGTCCCTTTTACTCAAAAGTTTAATAGTATAGTTTGCACTTCTATAATATAAATTCTATTAAGAATAACTCATTAAATGTATTGGCTGTACCATCCTTTTTCTCAAGTAATTGTCAAATTTTCAGAATGCAAAACTGTAAAGACCTGCTATCATGCAATTGTATAGCAAAAGGTGGGGCAATGTGAATGGGTTCAGTATTTTTTTTTAGGATTAAAAGAAGTACTTAAATATTTTGCAAAGACTGAGATGTTTGTGCACGCTTTTCAAAAAAGCAGCAATCTTTTGTCATCTTCCAGTTTTTTTAGAAAGTACTTAAGTAATTATGGAAACACCATTTTCTGACATTGACATTAGAGACTATTTAGTACTCACAAATGGAACATCTGTAACAGCTGGAATTATTAAGTGACTACAAGAGAAAATGAATCATTAACACCACATAGTGCTTCTGACTTTTTTTCAGTTAATGGCATTTTATACCTAAAAAAATCATTTTAAGAAGCCAGTGATTTATTTTCACAACATACTTTAAACAGTAACAGTCCTGTTCACTATATTTCCCTAAATCTCGCAGTAACATTTCTCATGAATTAGAACCACCTCAGCTTTCTTAAATGAGCTAGCCAGTGTTTCTGCTTCTGTATGTGTAGCTTGTTTGTCTTAATGTGTCCTTTTGTCAACTCTTTAAATAAGTAAAATTTAAAACTTTAAATTGAATTCACAAGTTCAGTTGTTGATGTTGAAGTTACCTAAATATTTTTCTCAACTAGATAATAGGATTCCAGTGGTTTGTTTCTGTTGTTGTTTCAGGTTAGGTCTTTGTTTTCTTTTAACATCAGATTATTTTATTATAAAAGAATCCTTAAGTTCCTAAATTATTTTTTTTCTACTCCTCCATCCACATTCCTCTTTATAAATAAAGCTGCCTGCAATATCTACCCCTTCAAAAACTTGCCATTCATTGGATAATGACAAACCATGAAACTCAAGGCATAATAGTATTCATAATAATTCTATTTGTTGCCCCTACGGTTAGATTTTGCAGGAAACATGTTTCAGTATAAAAACAGGGAAAAACCAGAACTGGACTCCTCATTGTGCCCTAGTGACTTCTGAATCCAATTCAACTAGTTGTTGAAGCTAAAAGCAGAATATTGCAATGTTTTAATTACAAATGGGGAACTTCCACATTTTTTCTTATATTGCCAGAGGTATGAATTTCTGTCTGTTCCTGTAGAATTGTAGCTTCAGGAGTCATCATGATTAAGGTACAACTCTATCACTGTGTTATAAAGCCTCCCTTCATATTTTATCTCTCCTGAGTTGTGTTTTGTATGGAATGCTTATTACAGATAGACTACTACTTAGGCTATCAGAATTATTAATAGGAAATAGCATATCACTACATTAGGCAGCACTCCATAATAGTAATTAATAAGTCAATGTAAATAAATGCAGTAAAGATCGTACGCTACAGTGATATGTCTTTTGGACATTGACTATTAATGTCAGAACAGTTACAAGATTTGCATGTAGGGGATTCAACTTTTTAAGACATCTGAGGGTTTTTTTATTTTGTTTTTAAACAATTATCTTCCTAATATTCACAGTCTATATTCTCAAAGTAACACAGAAGTTTACATTTTGAGAATTTCTTCTCTTATATATACATGGCAGATATTTAGCATACTCAGATCTCACATTTCTGATATTTCCATTACTTTAAATATATTTTTTCATAATATTACATACTCTTTGCCACTTACAAAACAGATGGTACATTAAGGAATGCTTTCTTCTTTTTTGGTGTCTCCCCTTAAAAATCAGATTCAAAGTGGAACAGCCTTCTTACTTTTAAATAAGAATATAGTCTTATCCTCAGAAACATTTTGAAGGGGAGATTAATTTGCAAATTGCAACCTGTTACTTCTAATATATGATCTGTTTCCCAAAGTCTTCTTTCAATCACTAGATTGCAGGGTTATTGAGTAACAAAATAAAGGCACTCCTAGGAAGAAAATTAAAAAAAAAAAAAAAAAGAAAGCCTTCTAGGTTAGAATGATTATTGAAATCTCAGAAAGGAGGACAATAAATGACCTACAGTTATTAGTTACCTCATCATGAAAATGCTCTATCTGCATATTACTTTTCTTGGAGATTCTTCTGTTCTCAAAGTCTTAAACACAGTAACACCGACAGACCCATCTGTCAAGTTGAAGTCCCTCATAAGCACAAAGATGATAGTGAGACCTCTGCCAGCCTAATGTAGACTTCATGATGTGCCTGTTCTTCCTAGTCCAGTGATCTGTAACAGACAGGACAACCATCCTGCTGACCTTTCCCTTGATTTTCACCCACAACCACTCAACCTTGTCATTGTCTTTGATTCCAATATGATCAAAACACACCCTAACATACAGGACCACCCCATCACCTCTCCTGCTTTGCCCATCTCTTTCAAAGAGCTAATAACCATCCATTGCAGCACTCCAGTTGTGGGAGCCATCCACCACATTTCTGTGTTAGTAACTTCTATGCCAGTTTCCTGATGAACCATGGTTTCCAGCTCCTCCTGTTTGTTACCCATTGGTGTAGATGCCCTTCAGCTGGGCTGCCAATTTCAGCTCCAACACTGGCATGACACCCCTCAGCTCTCCTCCAGTGAGCCTGGCTGCATACCCAGTCCTCTTCAAACCTAATTTAAATCCCTCTCAATCAGCCCTGCCCTCTGTCAGGGGCAGGTGGACCCCATCCATTGTCAGCTGTTGCTGATGCTGGGTAAACTCCACCATGATCAAAAAAACAAATTTCCACCTATAGCACCATATCTGAGCAGAATATTGATCAGTCCAGTTATCCTGTTCCTTTCAATAGTCACCCCTGGTACTGAAGGGATCGAGAAGAACACAACCTATGCGTCCTTTTTGACCAGATTTCCCAGTGCCCTGAAGTTTGATGAGCTTCAGTTCATTTTATGGATTATTTGTTTTGTACATACTTTTCATTTACCTTCTAAGCAGTGGTAGTGAGCTATATGCACGCTATTAATTGCTATTTATTCTGAAATTTGCTTATATGGAAATGCTGCAGTGATAAATTGAGTGAAAACTTCCTAGGAATGAGGAACAGTTTCTGGAGAAGAAAGGACTGCACAGAAAGGTGGATATGAATGTTTGGAGGACTAGTCAGCTGCTGGCTGGGAAAAAAGGAAACCTGGGATGAGTTAACAGACATCTTTTGATGCTTTTAACTCCAACTCCTTAAAAACTTTATTTCTTTAGAAGGGAGGGAATAAAAAACTGAGAAGGTCTCCACTGAGGTACAGAATTTAGTACCAGTCAAATTAAAGTTAGGTTACCAGTTAAACACCTTTAGTTACACTAAATGGTACCAGAAAGTCCAGCAATCAAGACATTCTGACTGAGCTTTGTCTTTACAAACAAATCTTTTTGCATAACATAGTATTTGTGATTGGTGATAGTTGCATCTCTAGCTTTGAACACAGGCTGCTCAGTCATCAATAAATTAGACTTTAAAGCTCTTTTTCATGTAGTCTTTAGATGTAGCTTCCTAAGTGTCCTTGTCAAAGGAGAGAGAATATTTTTGCAAGGACAAAAAAAATATGTAAATTAAAGCATCTTGGATGATCCTCTGGATGTCACTGGGGCTGAATAATTTTTTATGCATTTTTCATTCCATTTCAAGCTAGGTGTTATAACATTCCTTTATAAAAATGCTTAGTTTAATTTTGAATCCATTATTTTCTATTTGGTCAGCACTGCCTACCTTTCTGGGATTTAACACAAAGGCACCTGAAAAAATAATGGAGCCATTTCTTGAATCCCTGAAATTGTAACATTGCTGAGCAAAGCAGGACAGTGAATCAATTAGTGTTCTTTTATCTAACACAAGTCAAGTAAAGGACAAGGAGATTTGAAAAATCAAAACAGTAAATATGAGTATTGCTAATTGGAAAAAGTTATTTGTTGATAACATTTTCATTAAAGCCTGTGCATAATGTAAGCCCCAATTCAAAAATCTGTTTTAACATTCTTCCAGTTACTCACCATGAGATTTACTATGAAACTATAGGGAATGAAGTACCGATTATAAATTAAAATCTCAAAATATCACAAACTCAGAAGATGCAAGGCTACAAAGGCAAATTTTGAAAAGGCAGTGCTATCCTACTATCTTATATAAAAAAAACCCTGTACTAGCAAACTGCCAAACAGCATCATTCTCATCTCTGTAGAGATGAAATGTTTTTCAATGAAAACATTTGTTCTGTTACAAACACAATTTTCTGTCAAAATCATTTTTAGGAAAATTGTCATCCCTTTTTATTTACAGCTGGTGCATGCTTTCCCTGCTGAAGGCACAGAAGTATAGACATTGCAATTCTGAATATTGAAAGGCAGATGTAAAGGAGTTTTCACATTCTAAAGGAAATAGAGGGTGGTTTCTGGAAGACTAGCATTCCAAAATCATAGAATATCCTGAGTTGAAAAGGACCCACAAGGATCATCAAAATTCAGCCTGGCCTGGCACAGGACAACTTGAAGAATCACACCATGTGCCTGAGAAACACTATCTAAGAGCTCCTTGATCTCTGTCAGGCTCGGTGCTGTGACCACTTTCCTGAGAAACCTGTCCCAGTGCCCAAACACCCTCCGGGTGAAGAATTTTTTCATAATATCCAACTTACACATTTCCTGACTCAGCTTCATGTCATTACCTCGGGTCCTGTCACCGGCCACCACAGAGAAGAGATCAGTTCCTGTGCCTCCACTCCCCCTCATGAGGAAACTGTAGACTGCAACGAGGTCTCCCTTCAGTCTCCTCTTCTTCGGGCTGAACAGTCCAAGCCACTCCTCATACGGATTCCTCTCAAGGCCCTTTGCATTCTTTTGTGCACTCCTTTGGACACTCTCTAAGAGCTTAATGGCTTTTTTACATTGTGGCACCCAAACCTGCCCCCTGCACTGGAGATGAGGCCATCCCAGCTCAGAGCAGAGCAGGACAATCCCCTCCCTTGCCCAGCTGGCCATGCTGTGCCTGATGTGTCCCAGGACAGGGTTGGCCCTCCTGGCTGCCAGGGCACTGCATGGTCAACTTACCATTGACTAAAACTCCCAGATCCTTTTCTGCAGGGTTGCTTGCCAGCATCTTGTTTCCAAGGTCAGATGTAAATAAAAAATGTACAGGAGATTCAAACATAAAGAATTGAATCGTTCATCTCTCGAGAACATGACTATTCTCCTGTCTTTAAATTTTATTATTTCAGAAATACTGCAAATATGTCTCAGTTTTTTGAGATACCTTTGTCCGAAGCTTCACTAGGGAACAACTTATGTTGCCCTGCCGGAAAGGTAACTTCCTGCTTTATTATTAAATGTGACTTTACCATCCCTAGTTATTTAATAGTAAAAAGACATTAAGTTAGAGGAACAGCCTCTATTGCCTATCTTGGAATGCTTATTATTAAGCATCCTTTATATTAATGGATTTTAAGTTTCAATATTTCATTTAGAATTGTCAGTGTTTTCAAAAAAAAGTAATTATGTTTGTTATGGATAAATAATAATATGAAAGATGAAAGCTGTATTTTTTGTTGAGATGTATTTTATCAAAAATATTAACAGTACGTTGTACATTATGTTACTGGCATAATATTTTCAGTTCTCAGGTTTATTTGTGACTTAACAATAAGTATAAATTATTGTCTAACAGGTTTCCTAACCCAAAAATTTTGAGACATTTAGCACTAGCATTAATGTGGGGAAAATGTTTTCTATTTCTGGTTATTTAAAGTTATAAAGTTAAGTTGCATATAATTGCTAATAGTATTTACTCACATGTATGGAAAACAACAGCAAGGTGGTATGGATGTGTCCTGGGTTGATGCTAAATTATATCCCCATTCGTCTGTTAAGCTCAGAAATAAGTGTTGTACCTTTAAAAAC
>JAWWMU010000106.1:73431988-73445264 GCA_035048155.1 Cinnycerthia olivascens
CCTGCCCTCAGAGGAGGGGAGAATAGGGTACAACCAAATACAAAGCTTGTGGGGTACATGGAACTGACTATGAATACGAAGTTCATTACAAAGCACACCATCATTTTAGTTTGGACTCCATTTTGAGGAGGTGGTCTGTGAGTCGGTACTTCTGAACTCTCACCACCAGAATTATTTTTCCCCCAGTTACTGCTTGGTTCTGCTGACTTCATTCCTGGTGGCTATCATCCAGACTTCCCATTAATCTTAGGATTGTCTTCCCTTTTCCATAAAACAAAAGACTAGCCAAACATACAATGATCACAGTACAGTTGCTTAATCATAACTTACCAGCTAAATGTACTGATTAACAACTAAACTAAACAAGTTTGCAAAGTTTGATTCAAATCTTGAGGGTCTCAACATCATTTTTAGTGTACAAGAGAATAGAAAGTAATAAGTGATTAGTATTTGAAAGCATGATGTATTTCTTAGATTTTACATCCAGCTTTGCTGTAAATCAAGTTATTGGAACAAAGTGGTATTTGCAAAATATCACTTTGTTTCCAGTCTAGACTCTGGGGGTGGAAGGAAAGAAAAAAAAAAAAAAAAATTGATAAAGTTTCCAGAACTTCTACTCTAAGTAGCTGCTTTTCTGTGATTACGGTGTCTTTTCTCAAATACAGCCATTACAGAAGCACGATGTCATTTATTGACAGCATGTAATGCTGAATTATAAGTTATAATTCAATAAAGCTATTCACTCTACACAAATATTACCTTCCTTTAAAAGAAGGCTTATAACCTAAGGCAGCAAGTTAATACATATTTGCCCTGCTAATATATTTACAAGCCATTTCAACTACTTTGTTCATGCATGAGTCATCTGAATAATAACTTTGTTTAGAATGACAATATGAAAAATGCTCAGTTAGAATCAAAGCACTTTTAGAAGACATTGAAAATAGAATCAACTCTGAAACTTCACAAGACTGTCTCCAAAGCAAGAAAAAAAAAAAAAAAGGCAGGTGATTTTTTTTAAAGCTTCCTTTCTTTTTTCTGCTAATTCATTCTTTTCAGTCTTCTTTCCATCTTTACAAGCTGGTGTGGGTGGCATGGGTAGCTAAGAATCAAAAGGTTTTGTACCAGTATAAATAAAAGCCTACCACTGTCCTGAAGTTCCTAGGCTCCACCCAAAATGGACATCTGCAGTCCATGCTAGTGGATAATCCCCTGGGTCCTCTGAGAAATCAGAGTAAGGACAAGAAAATTTATGCTTGATGTTCATTCCAGTGCATAGTTTTTCTGGTGAACATCTACTGCATTGATATTGCAGTTGCTAAAGAACTTCAACTAAGAATGAGCATATGACTATTACGTGGGGCTAAATCAAAAGATACATGAAAAAAAAGGAGCAATACTTTCTTGATTTAATTAGCATTCTTTTACATCTATTCTTCATAATTTTACATAAAAGGTATCTATGCAAATGCACACAAGCCTACACATATAGACAGGAACAATCTTAATTCTTTGAGAGTATAGGGAAAATTTTTCCACTCTCCAGTAATCATAGAGTATCTTCCTTCTTCTGCTTTTTAATGCATCTGTCCATTTTGCCTGTAGTACAGATGAACTTTTTCATAGGTGTTAGAGATGAGAGTGATTTGTGCTGTATGCTTATGAAAAATAAGCAAGCACTTTCAGAACATTCATAATGTTAATGGTGTATTATGGTCTGTTTTCTGTTCCAGGTACTATTTACCAAAGGGTGGAAAGACCGATTTTCTCATTTTTATTTCTCCCAGGCCTATTTTTTTTTCCTCCCCAAAGACAAACATGATTTATTGTCAGTCTTGGTCTAGAAACATTAAAGCTCAATCACGTGAAGGGAATCTGCTCCATCCTCTCATCTGTTATGTGATCAACTCCATAATTCCTTACCAGCATAACCAATAGGAATGTATTTTCAATGTACAACTAATAGAACTCCCTTAGAAAATATGTTGTTAAGAGCAAGGATTTTATTCTAAAGTCAGAGAAGACAAACAGAAGCCTCTGAGTAATACTTTGGAATTGACACAGTGTGACTGTAGAAAGAGAAAAAAAAGCATCAGAAATTCAAACATTTTGCATTGTACAGTTCACAGGCAAATATAGAGTGAGATAAACAGAGAGTTATATCACTATGAAGATCGTGATTTCCCACAAACAATGCAAAGATCTGACAGTTTAATAAAACAAAAAATAAAAGAGAAGTTTGGATGACATCACAAAAGTCTTTTTTCATCACCTTCTCTTAATTTCTACTGGGTCACACATTACAAGCTTCTTTGATTTTTTTATTTCCCTAAAATTAAAACATATAGTGCCTTTTCTCTCTCTAGTGACAGCATTTAATTTCCTTTGGGATATGACTTCTTCTATTTACATCTCTCCAGACACCTCTTCTTTCCAATCTAGATTTTGATTAATTATCAAAAGGAGAAATAGAAGAACAACTAAATGAAGGAAAACTTGGGGAACACAATGAAGAGACAGCTACTGCTGCTGACTCTTAACAAGATGAACATAAGCAAAACATTAAATACTCATAAATTGCAGCTAAAATTAAACATTTCTCCTTTATGCAAAGAGGAGGCTTACCAAATCAATATTTGAAACATCACAATGGTGGGAACTGGTACAAATTTGTTCCTCAGCTTGCACAGCTCGGATGATCCAGACTGGTAGCCAGAATTTACACATGGTTCATCCGCCTGGCTAAACTCATGTCTGTCCTGAGCAGTTCTGTTTTGTTTCCCCAGAACAAAGCATTTTTACTGCCAGGTCTCATAAGTGTCTCAGCAACTAAAATTTCTGTGAGTATCAATTCCTTCCTCCTCCTGTTGTGTGGACTTTAAGGCAAATTCTTCTAGGGAAAAAAGAAGGAATTAGAGAACTTTATCAGTTGTGTCCCTGCTATTTTTTCTGTTAATTGAGTCCTTGAGGACGGAGCAGGGAGATTTTTCATTTGATTCCTTTGTTTCCAAGGACAACATGCAAGAAGAAAAAGGCAGAACGTATTTCTGTTTTCCCAGTCTTTTCACATTTTCCATAAGGAAAGAAGAAGCAAGACAATCAGTGCCACAGACACACATAGTTTCCGAACTATGAAAGTTGTTTCCCTGTCTCTCTGAAAATGCATGCAAATCCTACCTCTTCCTTTGGTTTTCCCCCTACATAAACTTCTCATGTTATTTAGAAATAAGGTCAATCATTAGGTCTCTCCTTTTTCTTTGCTTGTCAGAGAAAGAGAAGGAAAAAGCAGCCCTCAGCAGAGATCAGCTTTAGATTTCTGCAAAATTTTTTAGTGATTAAAATAGATTCCTATCATGGAAAAAATTTATACCTCTAGGTATAAATTTCATACTTCATACCTCTAGGTATGCCACAGTTGTGGTCCTGCTCCAGGCACCAGGACTCCTCCCCTCCTTGGACAAAATCTCAGATCTCCCTTTCTCCTCAGACAATCCAAAAGAAGTCGTGGCAGAGTTAGAAACTATTTATTCTTTGGAATAGACTGAGGAAGGATAGTTTTCATACTTCCCCTCTCAGCCAAATTTATTTTATTACTGTTATGGCAGGACAATTCAAATGCATTTTAACCCATTAAGATAAGACATCAGCATCCAGAAGAACACAAGTATTACCTTTATTGTCTAGTGACTGCAGACTGCATCACAAACTCACAGGTGAAAGTTGCCATAACGAATGGGATTTTTCAAGTTTTCACTTACACTTTTTCCTTCTCCTACTAAATATGGGGCAATATTTCTTTCATACAAAAAAAAATAAACCTAAATAATTGAAAGAAGACCTGTTTTTCAGAACAATGCCTCCTCAAGGCTATCTTCTATATTTTGTGTGGCATGAAGAACATTTCTCCTGTGTTTTCAAGTCAAAATATTTTCCCTAATAAATCTTTCAATAAAAATTTACTTTTTGAAAAACAGTATTAGTTAAAGACTAAAGTAAGGATAAACCAAGCAAAATGGAGAACAGTGAGATAAACAGCAAAATGTAAAATGGCTACTTTAACCTTTTACTTGTTTCTCCAAATTTAATTTTAATTACATAAAAGAGTTTAATATATGTGATTTACGATATCATCTAGTATTCTCTCTCACTGAGATTTTATTATACAATGTCAAGTCATCATGAAGTCAAAAACATTCACAAGTAAGGGATTGCTAGAATACGGATTCTCTGCAAAGCATAATTTAATACCCCTTTGTGTGTCATTATGATAATTCTTCAGATATATTATTACACTGTACTTTATTCCATATTATTTCATGTAATTCTTACAGAGGAAGGACTGTACTTGGTCAATGATCAGATAGTCTCATTCAGACCCATTCTTGTATGAAGGATCAGTTACTGCACCGTATTCAACTCCTGAACACAGAATTTCTAGATTTTCCATTAAGTTTTCTAGAAGGATCATACATATAATGGAACTGCATTTAATCTATTGAAAATTTTAACATCATTGTTTTTTGTGAGTTAGGAAGGTTATATAGACAAGGGACCAAGACTATACAATCAAATAATTTACTATATTCACATAGTAAATATAAGAGATGCAGAATCTAACTTTCCAGATTAACTTGCATTTTCTAGATTTTATGTATTTAAAATGCATTGAATTCTGTTGTATTTATCAATTACTGCAAATTGAGCAGTCAGAAAATTAGTAACACACAGCTAAAAATTGCCTTTGTGTTACTGAATGTCACAGACTCTTTGACAGGGTGTAGACAGACATAAAGACCTTTGGATCAGTAATGAACCATTTAACTGGGCAATCTTTTTCTCTGCTTGCCACCATAAGAGGCTAAATTATGCACCTGTGTTCCTCTCAAATTCTGAAATAAGCAGGAGCTTATGAGACTGCTACTCAGATTGCTTTGCCTTGATTTGAGCCTGGGGAAAAATTGCTTTCCTGGTTTCACCAGTTGGGAATAGGAGCTTGGGCTGATGGGTGGCTAAAATCTCCTTTATACCCCAGGATATTTAGGGATAATTAGGGATTGCAAAGTTATTCCTGAGACATGAGAGGATCTGAATTTATTTAAAACAAAATTTTTGACTGCTTTTTATGTTGTGTATCTACCATGATCCCAATATTTCCTATAAGTAGTCCATACCCAGTAAACTTGTCACAGTGAGATTTCAAATAAAGGAAATTGCAGAGCAAGCAATGTTAAAGTCCAAAAAGATGTCTGACTTTAGATAAAAGGCCAGTATAAAACCAAGCAAGGGTGAAATGTTCTCTGGCTTGGAATTGACCTTATATGAGTTTTATAATGCTTCTTTGAAGGTGGAATAAAGATGAAGTTTGACACCAAATTCATATTAAAGGGATTCACATAGAGAAAATGGGACATAAGACTCTCTAAGTTGCAGTGATTGGATTAAAATATAGTTTATTTAAAAGGTAAACTAAAATTTCTGAATACTTCCCGTAAATTTCATTCTAATAGAAAATTTTATTAAATTATATTTGAAGAATGTTTTACTTCCAGGCTGAACTATTTTTTCCTCAATTTGGAACTGAACTGACACAATCAATTTTAAGTATATGTTGAAACTTGTCAGCAAACAAAAGATTAGATTATTTTCTTTTTTTTTTTTTTTTTATCTTTTACATATTCAGAAAATGTAATATTTTATATGTAACTAAAATATAATTTGTTCTGTTAGGGATTTATTCAACACATGGATCATTTGCAGCTGTTAAGGACTTCAGGACAGCAATAGCAGATCCTTCCTATGTCTTATTTCACCGTCTTTACTTTGCAACCTGAATCAACACTTGCAGTCCAAACATGCTTCAGCATCATGATTCTGTTGTTCACTGCTCTGTTGATTGAAGCATTAACTTCTTTAGAAAATTAAATTTTGTATTCATCTGATACCAGCACTTGCTAAATAATTATACAGCTCAACAGATCCAAAAAGGAGGGTGCTGTCCGTATTTTTCAGGTGTAGTGATCTTCCCATGTGCGTATTTATAGGTGCTGATATATCCCTCTCTATCTTACATGCAGAATTAGTAGAAGGAGAATAGAAAATATTTCTCATTAGTCCCATAACATCAGCTGCACTGAGGAAATTCTTACTGCCAGAGAAGCACAGCACTGCTGTCTCTTCCCACCTTCTTATCTGCATATGACAGTGCTAGGGTATTTGGATAGAAATTGAAATGACATGCTAGAAATGCAAATTGTGTGTAAGCTCTTACATGGCCACAAAAATGGGAGCCTAAATCCTTTCACCAGCTGTTCCACACTGTCAGATGACCCTTCCCTGTATAAAATGTGGTCTTTTTGAAATTTATTGAAGTGGTGCTGGATGAACTAAATCAACTTCATCTATAACAGCTAAAAATATATTGGTATGGTTCTCTGATTTATACAGACCATTATTCTGATCATTCCTTCCCCTATAGGAACTATCAAGGTAAAATTGCAAAAAAATGATCCTGTATTCATAATAAAACAGGGTACATTTTCTCCACTGAAAGTTAAAGGAAAGCTGAGCATTGAAAAATAGCAAAAAGCAGTGTATTATTTACTTTTGAGAGAATTTTTTAAGTAATTGTATCTCAATACATTTTAGTAAAATATCCACTAAGTTCATGAAAAGAAAAAAAGGCTCCTGGACAATTACCATTTTTGCCATTCGTGTGATGTTTCACTTTTACTGCGTTAGTGATTGATATGGAAGAATGCACTCACAGTCTACAAATTTTTTATTCGTATGTTAATATGTTGATAGACAAGATATGAAAAGATATGACAGACAAATGACTTCTTATTACAGGTCCTGAAGTGCACAAAATGAAGTTTTAGTTCCTAATGCAATGACATGAAATGACCTCCATCTAGTTGCTCCTACTCACCTTTTCCAATATATCTTCGAAGAACAGGGCAAGCATATTTAATGTTACTCAGACCTTTACTATGCAGGATACTCTTCTCATCTAGATTGGTTGTATCACTTAATGTACTGGAGGCCCTCTGTAGCAATCACATCCATAAATACACAGGATTCTGAAGAAAATAATTATTCTGAGAGAACTAAGTCAAAAATGAAAGTCAAGAAAATATTTCTTTTTTGCACTGTGAAATGAAAAATATTGGTCTTTCAGAATCTTAGTCTGAAAGTAAAAAAAATCCAATATTTCATCAGATAAAAATAAAATCTATTCAGTACAATGCACTAGTGTATAACTTAAGGCAGAAGGAACAGAATATAGCCTATCTCTCGATTTGTGCTGAACGATTTAGAAAAAAAAATACATGGCACTACATTTCAGAAGAACATTTGTTTTCATAAATAATATACCATGGTAGTTTCAAGATTTTTATTTTTTTGCTTCAGTGTTTCAGTTTGGGGTTTTTTTTTTACTAATTTATAGTAAGTTCTTGCTTAGGTCATTAGCTGACATTAGTTCTTGCTTGACATTATTCTGCATATTTGTAAAATCTATTTCATAGTTCACTTAACAAGAGAAATTTTAAAATCCATTAAAATCCATTAAACTGTACTGAGTGTCAGATGAAGGCTTTAAAGTGCTTGAAAAGTCCCTTGATTTAGAGATGGGATTTTCAATACTATAAGTGAACTAGAAGCACCAGCTTTTATTAATGCATTTTTAAAATTCTGCATAAGTTTCTGCTCCTTATGAAATATGACATTAAATTTTTCCAAACTTAAAGAACTTACAAAACTTACTGGTCCAGACTGACTTACACAAAGTCAATCACTATCTAATTCTGAAATATCTTACATCTTCTTACAGGAAAAAGACAGATAAACACATGGGTGAGCCTTAGAATGGATCGTTAATTAAAAAAAAAAAAAAAAAAAGTAAGTCTAATAGACTCAAACTGTTCATTACTACAAACAAGCTTTGCTAATATAACAGTTAAAAATGGGATGGCAAGAAACTCCTCACTGTCCTGCTGTTGCCCTCTTCCTTGGAGTTAGTGCTCGTCCCTTATGCATTCCTCTGGGCGTTAGGGTGGACAGTTTCATTCTCCCTTGAGAAAAGAGAAGTATTACAAGCTTTCATCCTCAGGGTTTCAATAAGAGGACTCTGATGCTCATGAAGGGGGTACTTTCCATGTCAGTTTTAGGCCCATTTAAGTTTATTTTTATACATTTCCTCTGCACAGCCTATGTCCCTGTCAGTATCTCACATCCCTACTGTGTCCTGGGGAGGTAAAAGTCTCTCACTGCAGGCAGCCAAGTCAGTCAGCAATACCTGGACCTGAACTGGCACAAGGTCAGCCCCACAGAGTACAGGCCTGATCCCCAAAAGCACCCTGGGACTGAAGGGTTTCTGTAAATAGCATCAAAAATCACATTTACTTGGTTACACATCTAGGACAAGAATGAAGAGATGTCAGATTAACTTGGTCAAAGTTTCAAAGTAAAATGTGACAAAAGGTTGTGCTTCAGAGGACAGATATTGTGGATACAAAAATATCAGTAAGGGTTCTATAATTGTTTAGCTTCATGATTCAAATTCACAAGAATAAAAGCAAACTTCTTGGCTTAGAAATACCATTTGGGAATCAGAAATTCAATGAGCTATAAACTGATGGAAGCCAGGACAATGTCTGTATATTTGCACTCTCTGGTGCTGTTCTCTAACTCTTAACTAAACATTTGCTGCAGACAACATCTGTCAAAAACAAGGCTATTGGTTTGGCAAAACATGGATCTGACCCATACCATTCTGTTTAATCTTACAATCAAAAAATTAGCATGTTTTGTAATAAAACTGCTATTATCATCATAAGCCTCATAAAATATTTGGAAATGCAAACCAAGTATGGTCCTTATAGGCACTCTTCATGTTCTTTGCCTTTGCATGTCTGGATTTACAGAATCTTGTAAAAATAAAATATTTTTTACCAGTATGTGAATGTCTAGGCTAATACAGTGGTCAAATAACAAATGAGACAAAGCCATTGGAAGTAATATGATATTTAACTATGTGGTCTATAATAGGTTTAATAGAATAGAAAAATTCTGAGAAAAATTAATCACGCATCCTACTCCCCCTAGCTTTCTACATTAAATTTCTATTGACTGATGGAGAAGAACAATCAGCTCCACATACTTTAAATGATCATGACAAAATGCAAAAAAACTTGTCTCAATTTACACCACTGGAATCAATAATATCACACTGCTGAGAAATCAGCACAAGTAAGACAAGGGTTGGGACAAATATTTTAATGTTATTCTCAGTCTCTGAAAGGAAATTTATGTTAGATTAACTGTTTTCCTCTTAAAGAATATGCAGCTTGTGTGCATATTAATTGGTCTATAATATTTCAGATTTATGAAGACTTCCACTTGTCCCGGACTTGAGTGTAAGACAAGATAAAAGGATTGTGGTTTAATTAGGTTTCAGTGTATTAATTCATCTGAGAGCTGTCTGGTAATAACTCACATAGAGTAGGAGGTCATGGTTCATTTTTGTTTCTATCTGTTCAAGAGGTTCTCATGAATTGCCTTTGTTCACCTGCCCACCATTTAAGCAATCTCTTCATATGAGGGCCTGTCATCACAAGGCACTTCCAGAGAACTAGTCTGTTACCTAACTGTCCAATAAGTTTTCATGTTAGCAATTTCCCTAATAATAAGGGCAAAATATTTATATATTCAGTTCCTAATAAGAAAACATGTTCATTAGTCCTGGGGAAATTAAGGTAACAGTTGTGCTATTCCAGCACAAAGAGATTTTGCCTTTACCCTGCAACTCATGCACCTTTTGGATCATCAGTGTCCTCCCCTGGCCCTTCAAATTAATTGCTTCCCACCTTACCATCTGCTACACCATTTCAGAGCACCTAAATCTGAGAAAATTATTTCTATTGCCCTTAAATCCTTTTGTCCTACAGTGATTGCAGGCATGTTAAGTGATATGTCCAAAGCAAAGCGCGCATGAAATGCATACGTACTAAATGAGATACAATTAATATTTTCTATCTTGTATCCAGTGAGAAGTGCACAGTTGGTGATGGTGTGCAAGCATTTCACAGCACTTTAACACCAAAAATAGCATTTTCTAACACTGCTGAGACATAATTGTAAAAAGGCCAACGGTGACTCATGGCACATTTACACAAATAGGGTGAAGAAAGGACATGCAAGACATGAAATCTACAGTCAGGAAAGATAGCTTGGAAAACTAACACAGTTTTCTTCTGTGGTAGAATTAGAACAACCTTGCAAAAGAGGCAGGAAAGACACCAGAATTCTATAATCAGAAAAGTCTAGTTTGGAAGGACCCTCTGGAGACCATCTGATCCAACTTCTTGTTGAAAGTAGAGCCTTAGATTAGTTTATCTGAGGACCCATCAAGCTAAATGTTTCCAATGAGAAAGATACCATTACATTTGTGGGCAACCACTGTTTAACTCTTCCCACAATGAAGGTTTTTTTTCCTTATGTTCAGAAATATTTTCCCTGAAACACCTTGTGAACATTTCCTCTTGTCCTGTCACCTCATTTTATGAAAGGAACACATCCAGCTTCTCTATTTCATTTAGGTACTTGGAAGGATATGATAACGCACACCACATATACATTTCTCCTTTCTCGGTTAAACAAATCTAATTCTTTTTACTATCCCTTATGTTTAAGATTCTCCAACCCTCCTGTCTTTTTGATGTTGCCTTTAGTGGCTCCTGAACCCCCTCCAATTTTTCAATGCCTTCTGAACTTTGGGGGCCACAACCACAATATCTCAGCTGTGGACAAAAATTTCACTGCTGTAAGTGTGCTTTTATAGTGTGTACTCAACTTGTCAACCAGGATTCTCGTCTTTTCCTGCAGCTGCACCACAGCCAGTCAGACCCCTGCCTTTACTGCTGCTTGGGATTCTTCTGCCTTGAACTCCTTGCAGGTCTTGCTGACCTAATCTCTCACTACGCTTAGGTCTCTGATTGCTGGCCTCTCCATCTAGTGGGTCTATATTATCTCCCCATTTGCTCTCATCCACATTGCTGACATAAGTCGGGTTCTTTCAACCCTGTCATCCAGATCCTTTGTAAAGGTATTATATAGTATCAAGCTTCTAAAGAACTTCATCTATTACGTCCTGCTAGTCCCCCAAAGATTCAGTGGAACCAGAAGATATGCTAATACTGTAGCATAAGGGAAACTGAACAAGATTGGAATATCAGAAGCAGATTAAATCACCCCCTTTATTCCCTAGGGCTTTGTACTGGGGCCAGTTCTGCTTAATACTTTTAGCAAAGATGATTGATAGTATCAAGGGCACCCTCTGACAGTTTGTAGATGACAACTACTTGAATAGAAATGTAGATCTGCTAAAGGATAAGAAGGTCCTGCAGAGGAATGTGGACAGGCTGGATCAATGGGATGAGACCATTTGTATGAGTTTTGACAAGGCCAAGTGCTGAGTTTGTACTTAGGTCACAACAACTGCATGCAATGCTACAGGCTTGGGGGAGAGTGGCTGGAAAGCTGCCCAGCAGAAAAGGATCTGATATGTTGGTCAGAAGCCAGCTGAATATGACCCAGTGTGTGTCCAGGTAGACAAGGAGGCCACAGTAACAAGAATTACTGCGGCCAAAAGGGCTAGGGCCATGATTATCCACTTGTCCTCAACACTGGTGAGACCTCACCTCAAACACTGGTCAAGGATCTGTAGCACAAGTCTTATGAAGAGCAGCTGAGGGAGCTGGGGTTGTTTATCCCAGAGAAAAGGAGGCTCAGGGGAGACCTTATCATGCTCTGCAACTAGCTGAGGAGGCTGTAGTGAGGCAAGTGTCAATAACAAGTGTTTGGAGGAAATTGACTCAAGCTGTAGAAGAGTAGGTTTATATTAGATTCTAGGAAAAAAGTCTTCACAGGCAGGGTTGTCAAGCATTGGAACAGGCTTCCCAGGAAAGTGACTATGTTACCATCCCTAGAGGCGTTTTAAAGATGTGTAGACATGGGATTTAGGGACACGGTTCAGTGGTGGACTTGACCATGCTGCATTAATGGTCAGACTCAGTTATCTTAGACATCTCTTCCAACATAAATGATTTTATGATTCTATTATTTTCTTTTGGGAATGAGGCTGGGACAGCAATGATGGAAAAGAAATAAGGGCAAAAATAGAAGGAGGCCTACTTAAATTCTGACTTCTCTTATCAACAAAATCTCAAGCTTCATCACCTTGACCTCAGGCAGTGAAGAGCCACAGCCATCAGTTCTAACTATACTTCCAATGTTTCATGGTATTATATGTCAGCACATTTCAATAAGTTTATAGACATTAATTGCTTCATAGATGTAGTGATAATGATTGATAGCCACCCAGTTCAGTAAAGGGTAGATTTGAAGTCTGAACCTATCCTGATTTATTGGTCTTTAACACTTCTCCCACAGCAGTATCTAATTTTCTACCAGATATGCCAATCTATGTATTCAGTTGCAACAGTCATCAAACACAACTGTTTATTGTGGTTTTATTGGGGAGAAACTGAAAAATGCAGGCCTTTTTAGCAGAATAATTTCCAAGCAGGTCAAGAAGCAGTGTCATTTTTCTGTCTAATTGCAATAGGGACAGAAATGCAATATTCTTTGTTGACAGCATCCTATACTGTCCCCAAGACAATTTTTATATTATTTCCAGAAAATTCACAACCATTCAATATCATTTTTGTCAGGGATTTTCCTCACCAATGAGACCCAAACTTAAATTCATTATAGCTTGGTCTACCATGTTTATGGACCCATTCCCTACAAGAAAATTCTCTTTAGATCTTCATCTGTTTGGCCTGGTAACAGATTTTTTTTAACTGTGCTTGGTTAGAAGCGTGTCACCATTTAAGTATGGTAAAATGTAAACAAGCCTGTATATATGTTCATTTATTCCTGCAGTCCTATTCATGTTTGCAGCACTGAAGGAAAAGGCAACCAAAGATACATATGAATTCTAGTATATATAATTTTTTTTTTTTTAAAGTTGACCAGAATTTTCCCTACATTTTATAAATGTGGATGTCAATTTCCCTAGGTGCTGCTGTTTGTAATGCTATTTTAGGGTGTACTGAGTTGCAATTAAACTGAGTATGAACAAATAAGATCATACTTCACCAAGATGCCTTCAACAGTAAATGCTTCCTTTGACTCTTGTTTTAGTTTTAATTTTATTTCCCTTCCCTTCCCTTCCCTTCCCTTCCCTTCCCTTCCCTTCCCTTCCCTTCCCTTC
>JAWWMU010000106.1:73445364-73482166 GCA_035048155.1 Cinnycerthia olivascens
CTTCCCTTCCCTGAACTTCCCTGAACTTCCCTGAACTTCCCTGAACTTCCCTTCCCTGAACTTCCCTGAACTTCCCTTCCCTGAACTTCCCTTCCCTGAACTTCCCTTCCCTGTTTAAAAGTGCGAACCAGCAGTACTAGCAGTCTCTGTAGATCACTAAGATAATTGGTACTTGCTTGAACAAGCAAATACTAACATCATCCTCAGTTTATCACACTGTCCTTCTTTTACCATCTCTTGGTTGTTTTAATTTTTAAATATCAGTTCTCATTCTATTATCACAAATTCCTGCATTTCAAGACAAAGGTTCCTCAGCAAAGCTGAATTTACAGTGCATCAGAGGTTCTGTGTTAATCACAGAAATATATTGCAACACTTGTTTCAAAGTAGTAAAGCAAACAGCAGCCTATCCATCAACTTCTCTGAGTAAGCACAAAGAAGAGGTGGAACAGATCATATTTATATTGAGGTGCTATGAGGTGGGAGCGTGCATACATGGATGCATGCAGGATTTGAGGAGAAGCTAATGCACAGAAAGATCATACCACAATTTAATATCCCACAGCATATACTTTTACCTACTAACTTATCACTGCAAAACATGTTATAGGAGCTTCTCCCTCAGCAGATTGAAGATAAATGAACATAGAATTTCTATGAATTATCTTTTTCCAAATATTTATTCATCACAAGTAGTTAATTCTCTTGTGTCTCAATACTCTTATGTGCATGCACGAGAGTGGGCACGTCTCTGCCTTGGTTAATTGTCCAAGAATCACTGTCCAAATGTATTCTGTAAGAAAAGCAGATACACAGTGCAACCACAGGTTTGTGGCTGAGCCTATCTACGGTAGAACAGATGGTTAAGCAGTATGCATTCCCAAGCTTTTGGTTAAGGGAAATGGAAAAGGCACTCAATTCCTACCCTCAAATAATAGTAATGTGACCTGGAAAGCTTAAGGCAAATCTCATTCTCCAAGCTACTTTTTCTTGAGCTGTTCATGCTGGCCATCTGTCCCTATCCTAGCAGACCTGTTCAGTTTCAGCATCAGGGTAGAGAGCTAATGTCATTGCAAAAGGCTCCTGCTGTTTCCAAAAACCTGAGTATGCCTTAGGGCTGTGTATATATGAGAAAACATCTCACTTCTTTAGGATAACCTTCCCCAAAGGCAGTCACCTCTCTTTCTTACGTATTTTAGCCTGTATCAGCCTGCAATATCTGGAACTACCTTGTTGAAACGAACCTTTATTCTAGTTTGTTCACTTGCCTTCAGGTTCTTACAGGCATAAATAGGAGAATCATTGTGTTCTTAAAAACCCCCTTATCCTGTGGTCACTCTTTTCTTTTCTTGGGCCAGAAATGCACTTCTGTTTAAAATAAAGACTATTTGCTTTATTTCTGTGGAATTTTTGTGAATGTCTTCCTGTTTCATTTTTCTTCTCCCAACTTGTGAAATTCTCTTTTTGATAATATTTTCCACCATTCCTTGATTTTCCTCTGTTAAGGCAAAGGTGCATTTTGACTTGAGGTAATCACAGACAAGTTTCTGTACTATGCTCATTGCTGAACATTTTTCAAGTTTGTGGGTACTTAGTGTTTAATTTTTTTTCCTTCTCTAAAGAGATTTTCAGTCCAAGTGTACACAGAGTTGGTTAAAAGTGTAGTAAAGTTTGCCCATTGAAGAAATTAATTTTTTAAAAAAGAAAAAAAGAATTTGAAAAGTGGAATGGCCTTTCTTTTTTCTCTTGATAAGTCACAGATCCTCTGAGTTGTAAATCCTCTTGCAGAAAGTATTAATGTTTACTGAAGACTAACTTAATCAGTATGATACACATACGATTGACTCGAGCCTGAGAAAATTACCTAATAAAACAATTCTAAAGCACATTTCTAAGAGTATGCAAGATATTCTCTTTTTCTTTCTGTTGTGAATATTCTTTTTTGTTAGGCATTGGGTTCTTTTCTTTTTTGATAAAAGGTATTAAAGAGCAAAACAATGAAATATATTAAAAATTTCCATATAACTTAAAAAAGAGAGATTTAATATAAATTTTAGAGTAAGGTACGCTCTTCTTTTTCTTTCAATCTATCTTGAAACTAACCCAAAAATGAAAAAAAAAAAAAAAACCTCCACAGTTTTCTGGCAATAGCTGTCATATAAATGCTCTTTTGGCAAAGCAGGGATGGGTCGGCTAAAATTCTGTGGCAAAGATTATCATGTCAAGAAAGAAAAGAAATCAAGTGAATCCTGAAATCTGATTCTGTAATGCAAAATAGTACTACAAAGAAAAATTTTTTTTTACATTCACTCACACTCCCCCAGTTGAATTTTATGGTGAATAGAAATAAGGAAAAAAAGTAAAAGCAATTATGAATTAAGCAGCCCACTCCCCTTTCCTGATGCTTATAACCTTTATTTATAAGCACTTCAGTGATTTTTTCTTTAATTTGGCAATGTGTACAAGACATATCAATTGGTCGTATTAAAGGGAACCAGTGTTTATAAACACGTTCACATAGAGCTTTCTCTGTTTTACTGCATGTTGAAATAAGTGATGGGAAAGAAAAGCATCATAGAGAAGATGGAGGCAAAATCAGAAAAAAGCAATATTAAAAATGCCAAAAGAAGCAGTGTTCTAATGTAAGAGAAAGCAAAATCAAGTATTAATCTTGTTGTACACCAAGAAGGAAATGAGATGGGAAAACAACAAACTATTACTGGCCTTTTTCCTAATGCATATTTAAGTAGCTTTTCAATTATTTTTAATCTTGCTTTTAATTAGAAATCTCTGTATTCATTGAGATACTCTAATTTGCAATTTTTTTGTTCTTTGGATATGAACACATAATCTATATCCAATATGGAACATAAGGATGCCTAGTATGAATTCACATATCTCCAGGCAAATGTAGCATGAAACACCAGATATGGAAGAAGGAGCATAAAAGCTATGACTCTTTCCAAGACTGAAATTTTTAGTTATGTGACGACATACACCAGACTGATTTAGTTATATCAAAGTCTGTAATGCGGCAGCCCACCTAGACTTTCTGTAAGGGAATACTCTTCGACTTAAATCAGAAAGAAAACTCACAAGACAACCCTATTCAGGTTCTCCAAAGCCTTAAACCTGCTGTGCAGTTTATGTGCTTCCCTCCCTGCAAACCACCAAATGAGATATATGCTGCCATCTGCTTCTAAGTCACTTGACATTCCAAATCAGCAAGATGCTTGGACTGACAATATATATGCTTAAGTCATTGCATTGATTTTAGCACTCATGCTCAAATATAGGCTGGTTTCTAAGTACCTTGGTGAATCAGGACCTGAAAGTGCATTTAAGGAACTCATAAACACAGTTAGAAGTGAAAGATACTATTAAATGCACCAGCAAATTGGAAAAGATCAGGTTTTTCCTTAATATCACACTACAGAGCAAAATATTTCTGTAAGCTTACTTGGCTTTCAGAAGTGACGGGCTGAAAGAAAATTATGTTAAATAGTAAAAAATTATATACAATTGAATTCACTCAGGGAAGCTGCCCTGTCAGACATGTATTCCTTGAGCAGACTGGGTGTAGTTTTATTGACATTAACGGTTAAAATATTGTGCACTAATGTGGTTTCATTGCTCATGAAGAATCCGATTTCTATTTATTCCTCATGGAGGCTACAAGAGGTGTGTATTTACTGAAGCCAGTTCAATAACTGAATGCAGAAATGTATATTTACATTTACTCACAGTAATCTATCATTTAGCTGCTTGCACTGCAGCAGAGCCCTCCTATTGAAATATATTGCTTTTTCTCTATATAATTTTCTTCTGTCTCGCTTCATGTAGACTTTCTATTACATTTCTTTACTAGCCACTGCCGCCCCTCTAACTGCTTTTCTTCCCAGCAAACTCAGTGTTTAAAACTAAGTAAATTCATTTTGGTCGAGATCTGTTGGGAGATTCTACTTTTGCTCCTCACCTTGTTAAATATCTATAGACAAAAATGGAGAGGGGGAGGGGCTGAAAGACATAGTTAACATAATAAATAAAACTATAGAAAGAACTTCATGTAACATTTAGAGCAATTTTTTTTATAAGTAGAACATTATTACATGAGCTCTTCATTCTCATGGGCCAGGATCCAGCAAGTATCAAATCAGAATCTCACCAAGCAGGTTTCAATCCTCCCTGGAGTTCTTGACTGCCCACAGAAAGCAGGAGAAAATCGGGGTCATCAGGCTACAGTCACAGAAGAAATCACTTTAATCATATCCTGCACACACCTTGGCATTTGAGGGGACAGGGGCAAAAAAGGCTTTCCAGAAGAGCAGCCAAACACACTCAACCCTAAGTGCTGACTTAAGTGAAGGATGTTACCAGGTGTAAACATACTACACCCATACAATTTCCTTTTCTTTTTTAAATGATAACACAGCACTATCTTCAAGCCAGTTTAAAGCATCATAACCATGTATGAGCAGAAGTAACTCATTTAAGAAAAAATATAGCATTAACCATTTCAACTGATCTTCTGGTAATTCTAAAAGTTTTTCGTATAGAACTGTATATGTGCGTATATATATTTTTTCCCATGTGTTGTTTTTTTAGTTTGTTTTTTTAAGATTTATAATATTTTAATATTATAAAATATTACTTAAAGGTAGGGTATTTTCACAAGTGCTGGTTTTTTTTTTTTGTTGTTTTGTTTTGTGGCTTGGTCACTTGATATTTTGAAATGAAAAGTCAAAGTTGTCCAAACAGGATAAAGAAATGAAGTTTACTTCTGAAGCCCTAATATAAATGTCTAAAATTCTGCAGCTGGTACAAGCAGAAATTGCTTTTAACCTTCATTTTATATGTTTGGTCATTTCCTTTTCTGATTTTTATTATTCTGTTAAACTTTTGCCCTTTTTGTTACCTCTAGCTTCAAGAACAATCAATGAAATTTAAAAAGGATGTATGTAGAAGTTAGATTTTTGAGCACAATAAGTGATATTTAACTTGTACTTTTCCTGCATAATGGAACAAGTATTGCTACTTGTGGAGTGAGGCATCTTTACAAGGGGAAAATCCACCTTTGCCTGGGAAGGGAAAGTGTCCAATTACATAATCATATTTCATAGGGACTAATTAATTAAGTTAATTAAATTATGATGTGGTCAAAGAAGGCCTGGACTTTTTACGGTGTTGTCAATGATAAAGGAAAGAACTCAGGGAAGTGTTGAACTCTGTCAAATATTTTCTATGACTACTCACTGTTTATTTTCATCCAAAATGGGACTAACTTCCTCCTTTCTCAAACTGGTATAAATTAGGAAAAATTCTACTTAGTCAAGATAATTGCTATAGAATCACTGAATGTCATAGCTTTCTGGCTAAAATGTTGTTTTTTCATATTTCTAAATTAGTAGCCCTAAAAAAGGCAAGGAAACATGGTTAATAAATATAAAATGAAAATGAAAACTGTTTTTTATTTAAAATGTTTCTAGTTGGTGATTGACATTTTGACCTTTTCAACAATTTGTTTTGATAAAATTATCACATAAGTTCCAAATAAATGTGTGTTTTACTGACACAAAATTCCAGCATGGTAATGAGTTGTCAGGCTGCTCGTAACATATTCCCATTTAATTTTCCTTTAGCTGTTAAATTAACTAATAGTTTTCTTGTACTATGGGTTTCTAGCTTCGAGTGTGTGTTGATTGAAGATCAGCATACATAGTAGTCGATCACCTGCTTTGTAATTACATGTCTCGGGTTTCTAAGTTGAATGAACAGAGCCTGCTTCTAAATATTGCAAGGGCTTTTTATTCTTCCTCATTGGTATACAACTCTCAAGGACTGAGCTGACATTCAGAGACAGATGTGGTTTGTTTCTAGCAACAAAGAGTGGAGGAGTGGTTTTGGCAAGAATCAAACTCTATGGACAGGCAAATAGGCAAATTAAGCTCAACAACATAGTAAATATAGAGATTTACATCTCTGAGAGCAGTGTTATAGCATGTCTTACACTCCTTGCAGAGCTGTCTGATGAAAGCTACAAGTTTTGATGATAAAGCTTTTTTTTTTACTAGCTGCATAATTTTGAGAATTTGCAAGTCTCCATCTACACTGAATCTACTTTTTTCCCCAGTCATCAATGCTTTAGCATGCTTTTCTTACTATTTCTACTGTCATGAGTACTTACAAAGCATAAACTTGTAACACTTTATCTTTCTAAAATTTTAATTCTTCTTTAAGTGATTTGTGAGTGGATTCTGCACAAATTAGAAACAGGAGAGACTGGAATATTTGTGAGCAATGTTGTTCATCCCATCTGTGCACTGTACACTAGCTCTCACTCAACAGCCAAAGTTTCAAAGGGAAGAACATTCTTCATTCTGCTTAATATCAACACCACAGGATTTTATTCCTCTTAGCACAGGCTTTAACTTTGGGCGTTTTTGTTGCTTAAAGAGAATTCCTGAGTTCATGTGCTCTGTGATACATTATTTGTAAGAATGCAAATAATGTGACTAATATCTAAAGCTGTGAGGCTGCAGACTGTTCATCCAAAAGTGAATAGATCTATCCAAATAATTTCTAATTCCATTTCTACTTCCGAAGAAAATTAAAGCAAAATCCACTCTTATCACCACTGAAGGCACAAAATCCATATAGAAGGCCTAAATCAGACAGGACACTTTCCTTAACAAACTGAAACTCAGATGTCAACTCCAGGATCACTTTAAAATAAGAATCAAGAAAAGTGTCAGACTCGCAGCATTGAGGGCTTCCAAAATGTCCATGACAATTTGCCAGATTTTGCTGATGTTCCATGGAAATCAGCATACCTAGCAGGCAGGGCGCATTGCTATGATTATCCAGGAAAACCTATTTTTAAATTAGCAGAGACTGAAATTAAAAAAATACATATTCAAATTTATAGGGAAAAAAAAGGATATTTAGGGGTAAAAGTCATAACAAAGTTGAAGAGTTTCAACTCACTCAGAAGTATAGCACTGCTTTTGTCATGGTGGTGTAGAGCCAGCTGCTTCATAAAAGAGGGTAAGCTTGTTTGAATGCCACTGTGGCCAGCTCTGTTCTACAACTACAGGGACCTCAGAAGTTATAATTTTTAAATGCTAGGATTTCATTTGATGCAGTTTGACCTAAACATTAAATCAACATGTGAACAACTAGCTAATAATAATCTTTTCCAAAAGGTAAATATAAATATTTCTATTCTCTCTACTGTAACCCTAAAAGATAAATGTATTTGAAAGTTACTCAGCATATCCACATTATGATTAAAAAAATCTAAACAAGACAAAGCAAAAAAGACCTCAAGGCTACATAGCCATCTCTATAAGATATTCAAAGTGATTTTTTTTTAAATGTTGCCTCTCAACTTTTGTATGAATTTCTTATTTTCTAAAACAAACATCCTTTCTTCTTCTGGCACTTATGCATAACCTAAAAACGTGAAGGTGAACTTCACACATACTTTGAGTCAGTTCCTGAAAATTCCATATGGTGCTAAAAATTCCATAAAATGATAATTTTTATATTTTTCAATCTTTTTCTTATCATTTGTTATGTACCAAGTATATAACAATGAAACAAATACATCAAATACTATCAATTTCTGTTTAGCAACAACTAGTGAGGCACTGCATAGACTTCAGGTGTACCTCCTTAACTTTGCAATTCAATTTTGCAATTTTAATACTCTAGGTTACTTATGAAGAATCAACAAAACAAACATAGTCTAAAAGTCTAAACGTGATTTTTTTTTCCCATGTCTTCTATACAGTTGAGGTACCTCCTTTATCAACTAATGGGAAAGAATGAAATAATGCCCTAAAGACAGTCTCTTGAAAATTTAAAAATATACTGTTCAAGTATTTTCAGAGTTAGTCAGCTTTTAGTGTCTCATGTGGCTGTCAGATGAGACATACAAGTATATGAAAATGTGACAAAAAACTTAACATCTCCATTAGGTGCTAAAATAAGACTGAAATGAATTGACTAGTAAAGAGTTGAATGAGTCTCTAGCTATCAGCTCATGATAATCAGATAGCTTCCAAGGTGTAAAATTTGAACAAAAAAACCCACATAATTTTATTCTTCGTATTGTAATTCCACTGATTTAAAATGTGTTAGATTATATTGTATGATACTGTGATCTTATTTGGGGCACTTAAAATCTGAGAAACTCATTGATTTATACGGAATTTTATCAAACAGGCATGGGCCTGACACTGCTTCACTGATATGAATGAATGTTACTTTTTACATTATAAATAAAATCCTATGGGTACTAAAAGTATTTACTGGCACATTTGACTGCATTACTAGATTTTATCAGACTATTAAAAGGAGAACTTTACTTAGAATGTTCTGAAATTTCATTTTTTAATGTCTGACATATGTAAGATATACTTTCAAATGCCAGAGGTGGGAAAACATATTAAATCTTTTCCTTTCAAGGAGTGGGTATTAGTGTAGTAAAGTGAGAAATATACATAAAGCCTGGCTTCAAGAAAATAACAGGAGTTACACACAGAGAGAAAAGAAAATAACCTGTGGAGAATGATTAACTATCTTATCTAGAACTAAAATTATCTGGGGAAAAAATAAAATATGAAGTAATACTCTTCTGTAACGACTACATAAAAAACTTTCAAATAATAATAAATATTTTTATAATATCAAGATGTCACACCACTTTTTAATTTTCTTCTGATAATTTAATAAACTCTGAAAAAAGATTGCAAGAAACTTCTTGAGTTCTTTAGAGCACCATAAAATCTTGCTATATCTAGACTGTGTTGCAACATAAGTAATATAAATTACCTGAAATAATTCTTATTTTGAATGCAGAACAAATATTTCCAATATTATAAACTTCTGGAGAAAATCAGTGCATCAGAAACCTTGATAAAACGCTTCACCGGTCAACATTTTTTTATTATCAAGAATCTGCATTTCATTAATAGTTAAAATTTTCCAATGTATGTGCTATTAATATCCCTGAGTGTAGAGGGATTGTTTTTAATGTAGACTTACTGACTTCAACTGTATTGTATGAGTGAAACTGGTTTTATTACAATAAGGTAGGCTGTTTTTCTATATTTTAGAAGCTATTCCCTTACTCCTTAGAGTTAATGAATTGTATTCTTTCTTTTCAGTTTATGTTTCATCCGGATGTCAGATGCAAATTTTAATTTCCAGTATTTTTTAGATTTTATACAGTATATATTACATATTTAATTCTATATATTAATTTATTAGATTGTACAGTTTCATTTATAGATCTGTATAGAATCTTAATTTAAAGCATACATTTAAATTATCATGATCGGTGAGGAAATCTCAAAACATGTTAAAAGTAACTTTATGCATAAGAAGACTTTGGTTTTGGGAATTTCCATGGCCATGTCACATCAGCCATTTCCTTGTCAGTTTGCTATGTCAGCCTCAGCTCCAATACAAGTGATACCAGAGGCAGCCCTTATGTACTCAATTTTTAGAATAGACAAGTCATTCACAGTCACTGATTATTTCTAATTCAAAAATGGAATATGATGAATATCAATAATGAGAATTCAGTTAAGATGATTTAGTGATTCAGGATATTCTCTCCAGAATATTCTCTCATATACTGCCAGACTCTGCTATTGTTTGAGAAGTGATCTGTTCAAGAGAGAGAGCTCACTTTTGTGATATCATGGGAAAGGAACTAGAAAACTTTTAATTAAAATTTAAAACCCCATGGGCATTGTGGGAAAATCTCATCAAACAATATACCAACAGGCAGGACAGAGTGCAGTCTTCATGTGATCATTGGTGCTGGAAACAACAAAGGCTTAGTTCCTTCTCTCTAATTAACTAAACTTTTCATTTTTAATTTATTACCTGGGAACTTCCAAAAAAACGAACAAACAAAAACCAACAAGTAAATTAAAACATAAATTGTCTCACATACACTGCTATAATTGACTGATCATTTCACTTATCCATTTGAATTGGGAAGACACACCCTCATGTCTGGCTTTTCACCAGTATTGAAAAGGGGGACATTTTGGACAAGGCTTGATGCTTTATTATATGCTTCTCTGTGTGACTGGAAAGGGAGGGACTTGGCTGCTTCTAAATCTGTTCCACTTAAGCTTATTTCACCTCTTCAAACAATTAAAGAATAACTCAATCCTCTGTTGTAATGATGCCTTGATAATATAAGCACCCATGCTGGATAAACACTAAGAATGTTCACTGTACTAATGAAATCATCAGGCTTCAGTAGTTTTCTGTTATATATAAGATGAAAACCACCTCTTTGAGAAGTAACCTATACAGAGTGTCCAATTATCTTTTGGCAAAGGTGCATTACCTCTCAAAAGCTCATTTTGTTGGCAATGCTACATAACCTGCTGTGTGACAGTTTTTGTGAGCTCTCTTGTGGAAGCAATTCACCTCTAGATCAAGTCCTAAATTTTACTAAATAGAAAACTATCATTTTTCTACTGTATTAAATTGTCAATGTAAACAATATTTTGGCAGCAAGTTATCACAGAATTTCAAAATACTTTCTCTGCAATTCATGATTAAATTTAAAGTGACTCACAAGTAATGTTTCTCAGCTACATAGAAAAAAAAAGCCACATTTTCTTACTGTATGGAATATAGTACACTTTTCATTTTGCAGATGGCCAATGAATATTTCTAAATAAATGTAATATGTCATACCAAGAAATTTTGAAATCTGACTACACAAAGTTAGGGTTCTGTATTGATACTTTCATCTACAAGACACTAAATACATCCTCTTGTACCAAACTATAGAGTATGAGGAATTTGAGTTGAAACCAGTTATAAGAACTGAGCACTTTGAAAATACAGACTTAAAATACCTTTTCCATTAAGTAGGCACAGTATATATTGCAGTACAATTAAATATGTATGAATCTAACTTTAAACAAATTTACTTTTAAATTTTTGGCTGACATTTTCTAACAAAAATATATGATTTGCATATTTAACATTCTTTAGATTAAGGTAAAAATCAGAAGATAACATTTACATTAAACTGTTTCTCAAATATTATTATTTCTAATGGACTCACATTGTATTAGCTGGCAGTTATATTTTAAAGCTCAGTACAAACATTGACAAACTAATGTCTTGCAATTGATGCACAGGGAAGCAAATCCTTTGGGTCTTATATTCTTATGAAAATCATAGCATGAAACTGATGATTCACTGAAAATAAAGAACAAGAAAATCTCAAAAAGATGTAGTATGTATATTTGGGTTTGTGAAAACCATTCCTCTGATTTAGTATTTAATCCCTGAGTAAGATGGTGACACATAATATTTGGATCAAGAGTAGATGCTGATTAATTAAATTCTATTTACTGAGGATGACAAGTAATTTCTGGAAAACTTTGCTTAAATTCTTATATACTATCTCCAGAGTACCCTGTTTATACCTCCACTACACAAGCTCATGCATATAATTTTCCTAGTTATCTATTCTTTTATGCCTATTTTACATGAGGGCTAGTTTTTCATAAAAACCAGCTGCATCCAGTTTTGTGAAATCTGGTCAGATATACAAGGCTGCACTCTTTTCCAGGCTTGGCCAGTTGAGAGGTAAAGTTTAGCTAAGGACATGAGCTCAGTTGGATACGACAGATCATGAGACGGTAGCAGAGGATACTGACAACTAACACAAGTGTTAAGGGCATAGCATGAAGAGTAAGGCAGAAGTGACAGTGACAGGACAAAGCCACAGCACTTCTTGGGGGCTGTGCAACTAAGCTGGAGAGGAAGTGCTGCCTAGGATTGCACTATTTGTGATAAAGCAGAGACTGAGAAGTAATTTACATTTTTTCTCACACTGTAATTTGAATCCCACCTTGCAAAGATTTGCTTCCAGTGAACCAAGACAAGCTCAAATCCAACAATCTCTGGTGCTCTATGTCACAGACAAAAAGCAAGATTTCCAGTTGTCTGGCCATTCTCTGCTGTGTTCCTCTTATCTTTCTTGTCAGTGTCTTCCATCACAATGTCTTTTAGAGCATGAGACGTTGTATGGAATCTCAAATCTCTATGGGATTCCTGGACACCAGACCTACTCAACATTTGTCTGAAATTCCACCTTTCTAGCATAGCCTCTGCTCTGCTGCTGATTGAAACATTTTCCCTGGAGGAGAAGGGTTAGATCCCTTGAAATGTGGAGGTAATGAAAGTGGATTTTCAGGATGTTTCTACCTGGGTCCATAGAGAAGCATATACAGGGAGCTCAGGAATAGAACAGTAAATTGGGAATTGTGATTCTCTACAGTGAGGTAAGTAACACCACAGTGGACTGGACTGAGAGAAGCTCTGCAGCAGGGTGACTGGGCAGCAGTGATTTGGGAATTGGAAACTTAGTTTATACCACCATTAAAGACCTTTCAACATAGATGCAGATTCAAATAAGATAACTTCCAGTGGAAGATTAGGTTCGAGGGAGAAGTTATTTTCCAGAACTCAGTCTGTACAATTTCATGAGGCCAAATAGGCTATATCCATCTGTACTGAGATAGCAGGCAGATGTCTTATCAAGTGTGCTTTCTATTTCATTATAAGGTCATGGACATGCGCATAGTGTCCCTAATATTTGGAAAACACAAATGTTTTAATGTCAAAAATCCAGGGAACTACACGCAATTCAGCCTCACTGTTGACCCTAAGCAAATGACGGAACAGATTGGCAGCATGTTTCTGAGCACAAGGAAGAGAATAAGGTACTTGGGAATAGTCAACATGAATTTACCAAGGATAAAGGATGTCTGACAATGTAGCTGCCTTTTGTGTTGTTACCTGGGACTGATGGCACTAGTGGTGCTGAAATGGGTTCCGTTGCCAAGCCAGGGGCAGCAAGAGCTTCCAGTGCCCTCACAGCCCTAACATATTCTTTCCATCACTCAGTTCTATGCACCAAGGTGAACTGCATTTGTGTTCCCATCGTTTATTTTCCCTTTCATTTCATTATAGCATTCCAATTTGTACTGCACATTCATTTCATCTTTTATCTTGTTTCTAATACAGGTGCCTAAAGTCACAAAACCCTGTATGTGTCAGCATCTGTAAATAATGAATCAAAATCAAAAGACATTCACCAATTAAATTTTAATCCAAGAGGTAATAGAAGCTATGAAGTTCCATTTTACTTCACTGCTACTAACAAAGAAAACATCTGTATCATCTGGATCTTTTCACTGAGAAGCCTTGAACATTTGAAGGACAGAGATCTTTATAAATATTAATTCTCATTTATGTTCACACCACTGCTAGCTAAATCTGATTGACCTTAAATGGAATGGGTTTTTTCTTTTGGTTTGTTTCATGTTTTAACTGCTCCTCTGCACATAATTATTCTAGTTCAGATGAAGATGATGTGATGCTGACAAAAATGTAGAATTGTATTTTAAGTGAAGGCAAAGCATGCAACACAGCACCTAAATATTGTTTAAAAATTAATTGTGTCCTTTTGGTCAAAACAAAAAAAAAAAAAATCGCTCTGTAACAGGGTGTGTGTTGCATGCATGGAAATACATTTTGCCAGCTGGAACATTGAAAATGTTTACAGTATGTTCACAATATGATTTATTGGAGTTTACAGCTCTGGGATGGGTACTTTCTCTAAGGTACTAGATTGCCTGGAGCCTACACATTTCTCCATGTTCTTAAATCAATTTCAAACTACTTTTAAAGTGTATTAGCTATACTTGCTAAGCTTCCTTGTTCTATGACAGCCAGAACCACAAGCACAATCTGTGGAATCTATGTGAACAGATGGATGTTTAAAAAAAAAAAAAAAAGAAAAAAAGAAAAAAAAAAAAAAAAGAAGAAAAAGGAGAAAATAAAGCAGTCTTGCCTATGTGAATTAACCCCAAATAAACAACCAATAACTTTTCATATGACTTCCTTAAACAACACGGGTGAGGAGCTATTAAAAAGGCCATTTTACAGCATTTGTATCATTTGCAGCATTTAAATTCTAAAATATTTTAAAACAGTATTGATGTCAGGGCTATCCAGGAGGGGTTAAAAAGACATTGTGGGAGTTAGTCCAGCTGCAGAAGAGTAAGCAGTAGTTTCAAGCCGTGAGAAACATTTGTTAAGTTAGGGTGAGCCCCAGAACTCATCCCATAAGCCTTTGAGTCTATTATGTTAATCAGTCCAAGTTCTGTTCTGCTATTGGTTACTTGTTCTCCCTATACGGTTATGTTTCCAGAATGTTCCGCCCCCAAGTGTATATATTGTTGCTTCTCCCTTGCTACTGGTCCTTGGAGTCAGTCTCTCCCTGGTGTCTTTGGAGTCAAGCCTTACCTAGTGTTCGGTTTGTGGGTATCGTCCCTGTTTCCTTTTACAATTAAAGCGATTTTGTTTTGGGGCTACACTCCATTATTCAGGCTCTTTTGTTTTCGCTGACATTGCCCTGAAGTCAGGGACCTGAGAAATTTGTCGCAGCTACCCTCGCCGCAACAAGACATGACCTTGAAACTCGAGTTATTATTTGGGTGAAATAGTGCAAACAGACATTTCTGAAAATAAGCTTTAGGAAAGTTTTTCTGATAAATGAGATATTGAGTATTCTAGCACACTTTCCTCATAGATATGTTTGTATATTGCAAGTAAACTTTTCTTTAAAAGTTTAAGAAACTGTTTTCTGCCCATCCTTCAATAAAAAGTTTCTTCACTTAGAGACTCATTTTCATGGCACTTTTATGCATCACCTTTTTCCAACACTCTCTTAAACTAAGGACACTAGAAAAATGTAATAGCCCAATATCCATTCTAAAGATACATATGTGGGGGTCATCATTAGGTCAATAGATCCCTACTCATAAAGCTAACTTCTCCATTTTTTTTAATATATCACATTATCACACAAAGCCTTTACTATGTCATATTCAAGTTTGTTATGACCTCTACATTCTTTTCAGAATCACTGTCACTCCACACTTTAGCATTGTAATATTACTCTGTATTTTATTCCCAGGATGCATTATAATAAGATTTCTTACAGAATGAAACCCATCAGAAACAGGTCATTTGCACAGACACTGAGACTGTTTGCAAGGTAACTGTGCAAATTAGACAGAAAATTAGATGGAAGCTCCTTGTCACAAGTAGCAAATGTCACACAAGATAAGGTAAGAAATGTATGGCCCCTTAGATGACTCCAAATAGAATAAAAAAGTATCATATAATTTTGATTTACTTGTTCTAGCATACACCAAGCTTGTTCTAGTCCATCCTGCTGTACTAGTCTCTAAAATTAATGTAACATTTTACCTTGCAGACCAGCTACAGAGCCATAAACTCATTAAACTGCATCAACCAGTTTTCCAAATCCTTCTAAGAAAAACAAATTCTCCATATAAGAAGCAGTCATTCATTAAATAGGTATGACTTGCATTCCATCTTTCTAGATTTATAATTGTAATATTGCAGTACAGAGTAAATGCTATTTAAGTGCATCACTTATCAAATAATCCAGACAGGTTTCTTCTGAGTGTGTTTTCTGCATTACGTCTCATTCCACTAACTTTTATGGCACATATAAATCCTCCCAGTGATGGTTTTCATGTTTATTTTCAGATCACGGATGAAAAATATTAAATCACATTAGTTTGGATCCTGTGGAAAATATTTGAATCCCGTGGAAAATGTTCGAAATTTGATTATTGCATACTTCAGCTAACTTCTAGAGGTTTGAGGATTTCCCAGGTCTTAATTAATTAAGTAATGACCAATGAGTAGTCTAGTCATTAACATTCACTAAAAATATCCTAATTCCACTGTAAGAAAATGTCACATTCCACTTTTTGTCCTAAGTGAAGTGTGATCCATTCTTACACAAATCACTATATAAACCTCAATATAATATTTATCATAGAAATCTAGATAGGTGTGTTTTGGAAGGTGTGTTTTGTGTCTTAAGTTCATCTGGTTCCAACTCCCCTGCTGTGAACAGGGAAACCTTTCACTAGACCAGGTTGCTCAAAACCCCAACCCAACCCGGCCTTGAACACTTCCAGGGCTGGGACACCTTCATCTTCTCTGGCTCCACAGCCTCATCACCTTCTCAGTAAAGAATTTTTCATAACATCTAATCTAAATCTACCCTATTCAATTTGAAGCAATTGCCCCTTATCCTCTCACTGCATGCTCTTGTAAAATATCAACCTAAAACCTTGTAGGCTTCAGGTACTGGAAGGCTGCTAGAAGTCTACACTTAGTAAGGCAAAACGATACTGAAACAAAGAGTAGCAAAAAAAAATACTAGTTTTACACACTATTCATTATGATGTTGTTTTTACTTATTACTTTTTTAAATTTTTATACTCTACTTATTATTATTTATACACCACTTATTATTCTACCACTTTACCATAAAATCATAGTCCTTAGCTATCCATGTAATCTATGTCTGGGCCATCATTGTATCTGAGTTCTTAAAGATCTCCAGTACCTTTGTTTCCTCCCTTCCTTCCCAATTGTCTGAGGAGCTGAAGTTATATCACAGTAGTTTGAAAAACAATTATAAATAGAGATTTAGAGAATTAAGTCTTTCCTTATTTCTCATTATTTTTATTTTCTCTGGAATAATTGGAAACTGTGATCAAAGTAACTCTGTTCTAGGATATTATGTTTAGGTTCTGTGAGCCAACATACCTATGTAACTGAAACATAAAGTATACGTCTACAAAATTTTTAAAATAATTGTTTCAGTTTTACTTCCTGTGTCCAGTTTTATTTCTTATAAAAAATGTGTATCATCATTATGACACACATCTATACAGATATTTTTATTTAAGGTGAAAAGATCATGTCAAAAATATGATAACCAATTCAGTATTAAGCATCCATGCTAAGAAATTTGAATATTTAATTCTTGTTTTTAGAAAAAAAAAATCCTCTTCTTACAAAAGAAACACACGTTTTATATGACTATAATATATTAATTCTTATTTTTTGGTTCTTAAGGCAAGTGATTTTAGCACAAATAACATTTCAGATTCTAGGAATTCCTATACATATTTACATATTCATCTGTCAGCTACAGTAAGTTAAATAGGCTGACATTTTTCTCAAGGACAGATTTGGTGTGAAATTCAACTCATGACCCTACAGAATACCACAACTGACTAAATCTTCATATACTTCCCACATTCTGTTTCGCCTTCTCCAAAGGAAATCGTGTTTTCTCTGAAGGCAGTATAGCCGTGGGCTGGCATTATAGAGTAGAGTGAGAAAGTTACCTTAGGAAACATGAATAATAGGGTGAGTGTACCAGTTGTTTACACATTTGTTTTGAATTTTTATATTTCAGTGCCAGGTGATACATTTAGGCAAAAAAATCAGATGGAGCAAAAGGGATTTTTGACCACTTGATATGTATTATCACAGAAACTCAAGGTACTTTCATTGAAGAAAATTATTTAATTTTAGGAAAGAAGTAGCTAGTAATTGATACAGTTGAAGAACACATATACATTTTAGCAACTTGATTTTTCAAGTGTATATAGAATCATGAAATAATAAAATCATTAAGGCTGGAGAAGGCCTTTAAGACCATCAAGTCTAAGCATCAACCTAGAACAACCACCACCATGTTTTCCACTAAACTACATCCCTAAGTCCCATATCCAACTCCAGGGATGGTGACTCAACCCCTTCCGTAGGCGACCTGCTCTAATGCTTGACAGTCCTTGCCACAAAATTATTATTTTTTTTTTTAACATCCAATCTAAGCCTGCCCTTGCACAATTGAGACCATTTTCTCTTGTCACTTGTTATGCTGGAGAAGAAACTGATACTGACCTTATTACAGAGATTCACCCTGAGCCTCCTTTCCTGCAGCTAAATAGCCCCAGATCCCTCAGCTGCCTCTTATCAGCCTTGCTCTCCAGACTCTGCCAGCTTTGTTGCCCCTCTCTAGACACCCTCCAGCACTTTAATGTCTTTCTCAGAGTGAGAGGTCCATAGCTGGACACAGGATATGAGGTGTGGCCTAATAATAGGTCCTTTACTTACGGGACATGGAGTAAAGGCTTTAAACTAAAATAGGATTGATTCATACCAGGTAAAAGGAAGACTTTTTTTACAGCAAGGGTTGTGCAACATTTGAACAGATTGTCCAGAGAGGCTATAGGTGCCTCGTTCCTGGAAATGTTCAAGGTCAGGTTGGATGAGGCTTTAACTAACTTGATCAATTTGAAGACAGTTTTTCAAATCAGAGAGGTTGGAACTAGATCTTTGAAGGTTCCTTTCAACCCAAATCATACTATGACACTATGATTCTATGATACATGTTGTTTTGATAGATACCGCTTTGTTATTTAATTGTTCAGCTCTCTAGTTATTTTATTTTATCTTTGAAATAAGAAAAGAAGAAAATCACTTTATTTGAACAAGGAAATATGCCTACTAAATACTATTCCAAGATGGCTTTATAAAATTCTTACATTTTAATCTTTTTGACAGCCTCTTAAAATAATCTGGTTATTGGTAGGGTATAATTATATCAGTCTTCCATCAATTTTCACTTACACTGCTGCAGTTCACCCGAATTAAATGGATTATATGTGATCATTAAGAACTGCTAAATTTAATGTCATATTGGGAGGTAAATTACCTTAGTCATATTCTAAACCCCGAGATCTTTATAAATTGTGCAACTATAAAACTATTCAAAGTATTCAAAGTATTGGTGATAGCTCAGTGTTTTCACCTGTAAATATTACTGACTCATTTTAATTTGGTTTGTATCTCAAAACTTCCTGTGAACATTTCCACACTCTTGCTCTTCTCTTTTAAGTTATTTTAATGTTTTTTTAGTAATCCCATTTATCTTTTCTCTCTTTCTTTCTTTTTTTTTTTTTTTTTCCCCCTTCGTAGCTGCTTCTGGTGTATTTTGAACTTGATTCAATGAGAAAATTGAAAAGACATAGGGGAAGATGTTGCAGGCCTTTTCTTCAGTATTTTCAGATCAAACATACTAATCTCTGTTAGTAAAAATGGTCTTCTCATTGTAGATTTATCATCTGATTTCAGCAAGAAATCGTTATTTCTTTATGAAAGAGATGACATTTTCTATTCCTGCTTTACAACAAAAGTGGATCTTTGGCTGGGAAAAACATCTCAGCTTCTCTTGATTTTACACTTTTGTTAGATTAAAATTATCACAGTTATGGTCATGGTTCATGATTTTGCAAGCAGAAATTATTATGAACATAAACTTTATCTTTCTACAGAAATTAATTTAATACAGAAATTAAAAAAAATATATAATTAATTAAAACCTTTTTATGAATTTTGGTGCAAGTTCCATTAGGTTTGTAAAATCTTTCAACCTAAATATGGAAATTCAATGAATAGAAAGTGGAAAAATGTGAAACCGGAAATCTAAAAACAAGCTTATATTTAAATTCAAAGAAGATATTGAGAGTAAATAATATATGTTTTTTGGAGGGAAACCTGCCAGCATTTTTTAGGTTAGCATTCTAAAAGCCTCTCTCTGTTACCTGCATTGCCTTCTTAGACTTGGATTCTTGTATCATTAGGATGCAGAATCACAATTTAGCCCGATGAATTGGATAGTAATATTGTATCTCTGTTCTTTGGTGATAGGTACGATTTTCCTTTTCCATTTGGCTTTATCATTCTTTCTAATTTACTAATATAGTATTCTTTCATTAAATTAAGTCAGAAGGAGAGTTATACTAATAGGATATATAATATTTGAAAAACACTTGTTGATGTATTATTCTAATATCCTGATATTAGAAAAATTGAACAACTTTGGATTAGTTCTTTACTAGTTAGGTCTTAATGTTAGCAGGGCTTGCAGGCGGTTTTCCAATAGTCATTCATGCATATACTGAAAAAATGCCTTTGATGAAGTGTAATGAATTCTCTACTGGATATTAAATAAGTTCAGTGACTTTAATTATTGATTGCAGAGCATATAATTCAATGTAATATACTTAGAGTTAGTCAGCTAATTGATATTAGCTGGAAATGCTGAAATAAATGATGAAATACTGTGCAGACTTATAAAAAAAAGGACATGGGTTTAATGATTTTGAAAAAGAGAAGGGAAGAATTACTTGCTAATTACAAGCTAAACAAGAAGTAAGAGAATGTTTCTTAAGTATTCCTTCATTGTACTATGTGTTTCATTACTTTCAATATAAATGTAACCTGTATTTTAGTTAAAAACCAAATTGAGAGTGTCTTGTCCCTTTATGATTTTTAATAGTGGTGGAAAAATGAGAAGTGCACAGAGGTGCTGAAAGAGTGTACAGTAATTGGACAAACTTAGGAAGACTGGTGTATGCTTCTCACACAATCGTTTGGTCAGAAGTTTAAAGTCTTTTGGTTTAACATCCTGCATGAGATCACAGTCAGCACTATTTGTAAGATCTTATTCCAAAGCTGCAGAGAAAGAGAAGACACCATATTTTAGGGTAAAGGAGGAGAAAAAAATATTCAGAAATGGAAATACTCCTGATTATATGGATTCACCACTCATAAAACACACCTAATTTTTACAGCAAGTCAAGTTCAGGCATGAGAAAGAATCTAGACTCACAATGATGTCATGTGACTTCAATTTGAGTCATATCACTTTGTGAACACTTGTAGTGATTTCTTTTAATAATTACACTATCGATTATAATCCATAAAACACTCTGTAGTTGCTTACAGGAGCTATTTGTTTAATATATATTATGTTTACAATTTATGGCCTTTATACTTCAGTCCTAGAGAGAATTTTTAGTTTTAGTTTTAGTGTACCAATCTGCTTCCCATCAGCATTGTTAATCCTTATAACTGGACATGGTTAACAGCCCTCCAAAAATCCTTAACATGTCCCCAGAGGGACAGAAACCTGGAACAGCTCTTTCTTCAGCAGGCTCAGCACCAGTATGAAAGCTGGAGCTGTTACCTAAAACTAGGCTCTTTTAGAATACATTTCTCTCTGGACAAGCTCCACTACTGAAAATTTACCTTGTATTCTTTCATATTTGCCTGGGATAGAAGGGATTTCTCAACCTTGTCAATGCTTTTCTTCATTTTTGCAAGATGTTATATCGCTTCTCAGTTTGAAAACTTCCGGTAATAGTTAAAATAAAACATATAAGGCAATAGAAATTTAGAAATTTAGGCAGATAAAAATTTGTAGCAATATATGACAGCAGTTCTCCAGAGGAATTAAATAAACACATCTCCCCTGATTGCTGGGACACTTTTACAATACTGAACAGGAAGGAGTAGCAGTACTTTGAAAAAAGCATCCATCTACTATTTGTCAAGTTTGCAGTGTACACAATGTAATTTGAAATCACTTTTCCTTTAAATTTTTGCCTACAGATTTGCTAGTAATCACAATTTCCTTCTGCGCAGTCTCTGAACTTCAGAAATCATCAACAATCTGGTAGCATGGCAATTAGTGTAAGACCAAAATCAGTGGGTGACAAACAGCTGTTGCATGTAGGTGGAATTAACCTATAGATTTTATTTTAGAAAATCTTCTGCAAAGTTTTAGTGTATCTCCACATGAGATTGCACTGTCATTTCAGAAAGCTGACTTGGAACATTGAAGGCCAAGGTTGTGACCCATGTTAACACCCTTTCATGAGCAGACCATCAGTGAGCAATTAATGATATAACTGTCCACACCAATGTCAGAAATGAACATTAGAGATGGAATTTTAGCTTTGTGCTTGATTTTTTATCTTTTGCTGAAGGTTTGCTGAGGTTCAAAAATATTCATACTTTCAATTTTTCTGCATGATTTGAGCTTCTGTGTGTTCACAGACAAAAACTCTTAACGGTCTGACACTTACTTATGCAGTTACTTCAAAATTGTTCAATGATGCTGAGTGGAACTACTGGCAATAAGGACAGATTGTTTATTTATTCATAACAGAATTATTCTCATGCTTTGAAATTGAATATATTGCACGTTTCTGTGGTAGCTTACTGTTTACTCTAGCAAATGTCTGGTTTGTTTCTGCTGTTTTGAAAATGTACTAAAATGTTTTCTGAAATTAATATCTCATTAGAACCTTGGCAGGTAAAAAAGTGAAATGTTGCTACAGTTCTGTGCTAATAGCATAGTGCAAGGTATTGCAATAGGTAAAAAAATTTGGTCAGTTTAAGCCACCGGTATTTGGCAGATTTTGAAATGTTCTAATTATCTTGCCCATATGTTTGAATGCTTCCTGGCTTTAGGCCAGAACAAAATACATTGCAGCTGAAATACTGCTAAATAGAATGAACTGAATATTCTTCATAGAAAACTTGAGCCAATGACAGTGAAAATTTAAATTCCATCTCTGCCAACTGATAGCCCATCAAAACTACTTAGGGATAGAGCCTGTCTATGTCTGTGGAATTGAAGCATATATAGAAACAAACAAACAAACAAATAAAAAGATCGAGTTTTCCTTACTACTTAAAAGATCAGTATTAAGACAGGAAAGTAGTTGTTCCTAAGATGAGGAATGTTCTTATGTAACTAATTGTACATAAATTTCTCCATAGCTATAGTTAAATCCAAACAGGAAAATGTAGGCAAACAGCAATTTGATTTTTTGTTCTATAAAGGAAGGAAATCTGCTGTATTTTCAGTGTGCAGAAGCATAAAGACATATAAATTAACATATGAATATTCAGAAATTATTTAGAAGCAGAATGCTTTTTAATCAAACATATATAAAAAAAGAATTACTACTCAGTTATGAAATCTAATGTTCTCTATTTGTAAGAAACTTTTTTGCGGTTATATCTTTCATATTTGTGCTTTGCTATTACATGTATATATAATGTAAATCAATTTTATTGAAATGCAAAAAGGTTTTGTTAGGAAACAACATAAAGTTTAAGTCAAAAGCAGTGTTGTTTCTTTTTGTTTGAAATGATACTAACTAGACCTCATGAGGATTGGGGTTTTTTAGATTGTGTTACTTTTACACTTTTTCTTCCAGCAATGCCCATTACTTCAAGAATGAGATTTTTAATTCAACAAAACACTGTGTAAAAAGTGAACAGTATAGTGCTACTTTGACCTTTTCAGTGTTCTTTTTTTAATGGCTGCTCATGTACCCTGCTACCATGGGTATTAACACCTCTGAGGATAAAAGAGGCGGCCAACAAATCAAAACACGTTGCATCTAAAAAGATTGAGTGTATATGAAGGTTTTATGGTGTATTCATCTTCTAAATGTTCATTTAAAAAAAAATGGAAAATTGAAGAAACACTCACTAAAAAGTTCAGGTTTTTCTTGACTCCTTGCAAATAATTTTAAAATTAAGAAATATATTCTTGCTAGGAATGTATTCATGAAAATATTAACACAATGCATTTGAAGGAGAAACGTGTACAGAAAAGGTTCAAAAAAATTACACATTGGAGATTATGAAGCTTAAAATGATTAAGTGACTCTCAAAAGCTTGAAGTCATGATTGAAATTGGACCTTTTAACATGATCTTTCTGTTAGCTTGAAGCACAATTAAATTATTTGGTATTTCTGACATTACTGTTTTACTACAAAGTAGGAATACTTCATTACATTATGCATTGCATTTTTGAGGTCCTTGTTTTTTTGGCTTTTTAAAAATTGATTGATTAGTAATAGGAAAAGCATTCATTTGAAAAAGAATGTCATTTCCTCTTAAGGCAGATATTCAAAATAAATAAGATTGACTATATTTTGAAAGTGACTGTTTTTAATCATCAACTGAAAAAAATTCTTCAGATTGTTAGCTTAGATATATATTTCAACATCTCTGGCATTAAACATGTACCTGAAACATCAGGTAAGATGAATCCTATTTTTTTTTATGTCAAAGTTTAGAAAATTAGAGCATAATTCATCAAGACTAACTGTATTTTCATTCATATACCTTGCTATAAGAAAAACTAGGTTTATTTTTTCCATATCTTTTCCTTGAGGTCTATTTCAGAAGTTCACTGCTCTGATGGATATGAGACATTTTTCTCATGTCCTGCCTACATCTTTTTCTCGACAAAATTTTCTCAATAAATTCTTTTATCAGTACCATCTTTTCTCAAATTAAATATCAACACATGAAAAGTCTTTGTTAAAGTCAGCAGCGTTTGTTCTTTCTGCTTCTAATAATTGAACATACTCTGGAGAGTCTTTACATTTTACTTCAGATGCAATTGAAAATTGCATCAAAGACAATTTTCAATTTGTCAAAAGACAAAACAATAGTGTTGTCTTTTAGAACTAAATGTATAAATTTTTGTCAATGTATATTCTTCTGAATGTTCTTTTATCTACACTGTTCTAGCAAGTACTACTAGCACATTTCAAAATAGTCTCAAAATTAAATTCACCATGTTTCACACAAGTTTCTCTCAATGCCTTTTCTGATTTTGCAGCATCCTAGGCAGCTGGCACTTCTGATAGATCACACAACTCATGAATGAGTGAAGAGATCTTCCTGAGCAGAGCACTCACAAATATATCTAAGAAAATCTGACCAAAATGATATTATTGTCTCTAACATAAGAATATTTCCTATTTAATGAAAATTCCATTATTATCATATCATTGCCAGGCATCTGAACTTGGATCCTGTCAGCTCTGATGCGCTTCTATTGTGGGGCAGACTCCAATAATATACCAGGTGGTTTTAGGCTTTGACCATATTTCTAGCAAAATTTTAAATGGCAAATGTAAAAGTTCATATTCTATGAAGTTTACCACGGGAAGTTGTAAAGATTTTCTTTTTGAACACTATAGAATTAACTGAAATTGTTAGACTTTTGGAAAAAAATAAATCTGAGCCTTCCTACTTCTCTTGATGTGGAGGTGTAATTTAGTCCAAATTGCCATTTTGATACAACACTGGAGTCACATGAACTTTACACATCAAAGGCTCTTAAGTCATCTGCAATATTTCCTTTGTACTAAGACCATGTTTCCTCATGGGAATTTAAACTTCTGTTTGTTAAATGCATTAAACCACCTTTAGAACTACCACCAAAATAATCCATTATTTATCTTTTTTCAAGTGTTTCTGGCAGCATTACCTGAGTCCTGTGATAATTTGGAAAGAAACATGCAAATTTAAAATATCAAGAAGCCATAAAAAGATCATACCTGTTCTCCTAAAAACTTCAATTGGAATCAGGGGTAACATCGGAGAAATATGATGTTCATGGAAAATACAACAAGTGTTGTATGCCTGAGAGGCATATAGAGGTATTATTATGTCTATCAAAGAGCTACAAATATGCTGCAGTTAACAAAGAACATTCCATTAGAAAACTACCTCATTTGTAAGGGTCAAAAAAAAGATTTTATTTGGAAAAAATAACATGGAGTGTTTAAAATAAAATAAAGTTATAAAAATTAAAATAAAATAGCATCTCATGAGGTATGGTACAATACAACACAATGCAATAAGGCTCTCAGATACAGGAGTTTCAACTTTCAGTTAAATATGAATGATACTTTCAATTTTACAATATGATGAAATTTCAAAAAAAATGTAACGTGTATTAGTCTTCTGAAGAACTATAACTGCGTAATAGCTGCAGTAGCCTCAAACAGACATAAAGTTGTGTCATATTATTGCAAAAGGAGAAGATAAAATGAAAAATAGTAATAAAAAAATGCCAGAAAATAATGCTAATATTTGGCTTTCACTTTAAAGTAAGCATACAGGAAAAATATTAATATAGCAAAATACAACATTAAAAAGTTATTCTAAAACTATGCTATGCATGAGCTGTTTTATCTACAGGAAGACTGGACTGCTACACTTTTAATGAAATATAAGGTCAGTTAACTTTTTTATTCATTAGCAAGTAGAAATTCAGCTGTCTTGTTTCTCTCCTTTATCTTAATGTGAATGTAACAAGATCAAAGCTCTCTTAAAAGCTCAGTGCAGTTTCTGAAAAGAAAGGCAAAAAGAGCCATCTGCCCAAGTCCCTGTTTTCCTTCTGAAATTTATTGGCAATTATTCATATCAGAGGTTCTTTGAGTCAGGCTTCCGACTAGGGTTTGATTTTTGAAATTTACCCCACTACAATACTTTATGTCAAAGTCACTCACAGATGGTGCAGTAATGCGTTTATATTCCCATAGTGTACACTAAGAGGCAAAATTGGCCTTAAGTAAAGCCATGGACTTAGATTTGAAACTTCCAAGTACTGAAATTCATTGCCAGCTCCATTTGGTTCTTCAATTCTGGTCCATAATTAAGGTCAAAGTCATGTCAACATGTATTTTCACGGACCACCAGTTATTTCCCCCACTGTGAGCCAGTGGTTACAATATAGATTTCTGCTACTCAGAATGACTCCATTAGAGGTGGTCATATATCTGCTGACTTTATGTTTAAATGGGAGAACTGAAGGCTACTACACTTATTAAAGTTCAGTGGAAGAAAGTGGGCAGTTTGACTAGTCTTTCACAGAACATACACGTATGCTATTTCATCGCCATTTACAAAATATATCCTTCGAATGCAAAGTGACTCTGGGGTGGGTTATAGCCGTTATTGACAGCCTCCACAAATTATATTCAAGAACTAAATAGAAGGAACATTGCTCTCTTACATATTTTGTGTATTTGGCTTTGTTCTTTACATTTATTCTTTAGATACCTAGACTTGAAATAATGTTTTAGATTGCTCAGGACCACAGGACAGGGCAGCTCATGTCCATTGTTCTGCTAAGCTAGACTATTAAGTTTGATTAAACATTGAAGCTTTAATACCTACTTTAAAATAATTTAGATAAATATTTTACCTAATAAGTAGTTAAAGATATTTTTCAGACAAAATAGTTTGTTGAAAACTAAATGTTTTTTGAAAACTAAATGTTATCCAAATTTTCAGCATTTGAAATGATGGTACTGTTGTGCCTACTAGCTCAAAAAGCTCAATGAATGTGTTACAGGCAGCGGTGTAGTTAACTAACATATATTAAAATGACAGCATGAGTTTGCCTGTAATCACTGTAATTGAGATTTCTCTGTTTTATTTCCTACCTGGATATTATCCTGCTTTCTCTTATGCAATTGCAATCCAAGAATGAGAAGCTTAGGTATGACAATCTAAAAAAGGGATTTATTTTATTCTGTTATATTTTTATGCAGATCTGAAATACTGGAAACTTGGTCTATTTCTTGATGTATGATATGTAAAGATGCTAATTGAATTAGAATAGGGAAATAATTCAATGCATTTTATTATTTTTTTTTATTGTATGCAAAACAACATTATACACAGCTTTTTATTCTGCAGCAGGTAAGTAATTATGTTTGGGTGGGGTTTTTTTTGCATACTTAAGGGGAAAATACATAAGTAAAATTCCAGGATCTCTTAATAATTTCTTTAATGTAATTTCTTTGATAGTAACTTTCAATTAGCTTGCCATATGTTCATGTATGTTTACAACAGTAAACATAATCATGTTTTTCCACTCTTGGATACACTTAGTAACAATTTAACCTTTAACTTGATTGTGGTCTCACATAAGTGTGGTTAAGTTATGATATTACATCAGAATAAGCTATGAAAGGATGGCATGTTTGATGGTATCTGTCTCCTTTTCTACATAAGAAAGGGTACACTATCAAGTAGATTGCAATACTATTGTCAACACCTAATTTAGAAATTTTGCTTTTTATCATTGGTACACCATAAACCTTGTGATAAACCCAGACAAAGTAACTTTCAGAACTGTATTCCTTTTGATATGCAGAAGGGAGACCTTGAAAATGACACATTAAATCAAATTTAGACCTTAACATAAAAACCTTTCCTCTCCCTCCCTTCCCCATGCCACTTCATGATGCTCTTCGTTAGCACACTTGTTTGTAAGGGACAGAAAATATTATTTTTTAAATATTTTTTTTTTTACTGACTGTTAAGGAACTATGAAAGTATAACAGAGAGGGTATTAGTACACACTGTCCTGGATGTTTTTTATCAACCTAACAAAAAAATCTAGAGATCCTTGAATTCCATATTTTAAAGTGTATCTGTTATCCCTGAATGGCAGAAAGGTTGACATTGGAAGGGACCTCTGGAGGCTATCTGATCCAATCTCTAATATGTCAAAACACTTCTAGTTATAAGGTTTCAGTAATATTATATTACTGAATTAATAATATAATACATATTAATCCACATTTAGATTCAGCATCAAATGTCGTGTTTTCCCACATGAATTAAGATTATTTTATCTGTAAATCTATGCCCTGAAAGATCTTAGATTTACTTCCACATAACAATAGTTTAAATTCTTCAAACTTCCCACTTCTTTTTTTTTTTCCATACGGAAAAAACCTTTATGCATTTTATTAATCTCAACTACTAATTTATTAATCCATAATTAAAATGAATAAATTATCTATAGAAACTAATGAAAAATTATACATTATCTCCAGGATTTTAAAAATAGCTCTGAGACTTTAAATATTCTATATCTCCATGTAATACCATGGAATGGATTTAAAAGCCTGTCCTGTTTTGTTAAATTGTGTGTATAATTTTTAAAAGAAATCACTAACATTAATAAATATATTGGAAATATATTATATGTTGGAAAGCACAAAGAAGAAAGTATGTGAATCTCCAGAATAATAATAATCTACATATTTACTATATTTGTGGTTGGTGGCTAACTCAGGCATCTGAAAGTTTTCCAAAATTCACCACACATTTTTCCTTTATTGCAGAATGAAGATTAGCTGTTAACAAAGTTGTGCAGAGAATTTAATTATTATTATTGTTACACTTTATTATTATTTATTATTTACATCATTAGGATGTTTTATCCCAAAATAGTGTATAGTCAATTGAACGCATATCGTTTTAAGCAATAGAAGACAGTTACCTCATTTGATATGATCTGTAGTTCAACTAACTCACTAATTAGATTATAAAATTTGATCATGTGCATTGTAAGAATTAAGATAGGCTTGAATAGCTGAAGTTCTCACCTTGTTTTAAAAGGTAAGGTTGAAAGGACTGAATACCTTCATGTGATTAATTTAAAACTGGAAAAGAATAAATAATGTTTATAAAGGTTGTATCGTGTACTGTATTAATACTTATTTGGATGAAGTTTCTACTTCAATACTCCTAGAAAAATAAGATATTTTCTTGATGTGTCCAGTTTGTATTTATCTTTGTACCATATCTTTGACCTCATAATAAATACATTTTTAAGATCTTAATATCCTGCACAAAACTGAATGAATTTGAGACGATATGATGTTTTATTTGAAAACCTTTGTAAAAAAAATCTTAAAAATCTGCTTCCTTTAAAGAACATATAATAATATGAAAATACCAACATCATTATTATTATTATCATTATTATTAGTCCTTTACAAAAATAGTAATACATTTTAGACCTCTTGGTTTAAATAAATAATAAATATCAGTTTTTAAGACTGTTAAAAACCTCACTTACATACAAAACAGCAAACTAGTTGTGTCCATCTTTCATTGCTTTCTTCCACTAGAATGTGTTATAAACAAACAGATCACTGATTTTCTGTTTGGTGCTAATTGAGTCTGCTGGTTGCATCCATACCCTGCATGCCTTGGCATGAGCAATTGGAATAGGAAACTAGGCTAGCAGTTAGGCTGCTGAAAGCTCTCAAATCTGTGCCAAAAGTATCAACCACACTTAACTTCCAGCACTGCCGTGACAAGACTGCAAAACTGAAAACTACCTCTCCATGCAAAGGTGATGACACCATCTGCCTGGAAGAACAGCACTAATATGGCAATAGTTCCTTTGGTTTTGGCACTGGTTGTCTAAATCACCAAACTGGTCTTGGTTTTAAGTATCAGTGTAGTTCATTTGCTCCTGAAAGTGGAAATTGCTTTTCGGTACTTCCCATTGGTAGGCAAGAATACAATGCAAGTAAATGTGAAACTACCACCAGGAAAGAATAAAGCTTTTCACATTGAGTACCAATATTTCGTTAGCCCAAATAAAAGATACAATAAATGGCTTTGATGGAAGTTACACATCTTGAAAGTAGGCATAACTAATTGTTAGCAAAAGCATAATTATGACAAATGTGAAGACAAATTATGTTATTACACAAGCAAATCTGACATGGGATTTTGAACAGGCAATATCATTTAAAGTATTTTTAGTTTACATGCAAAGATGTCCATTTGGTTTCCTTCAAACATGTAATAAAGGTGTAATAAATAAAAAAGAAACCTAATTAAATTCCTTTAGAAAAAAGTTCTATTGATTTGTTTAAAGCCGTTAATAAGAACATAGTAACTGCCACCACTATGTCAGATCCAGAAATGTTAAATTTAATGCATCTTATATTTCTTGTAAGATTGCAATCTGAGGAACATTATATCTTGATTCCTGATGCCGGTCTGAATTAGTTTATTGATCTGTACTTCAGTTCATTTTAGAACTCTATTTCTGTTTGTTCGCTGGAGGGTCAAATATTTCCATGCAGAACTGAAGAAGTATTAATGTTAAAGAGCATTGTGGTTTGTTTTACTATTCCAGTATGCATTTGGTATGTTCTACCTATATCCTGTATAAGAGGCAGTCACCTCTATGCAAAAATTATTACTATGATTGCATAATAACAACAACATTGAATTACTTTCAGTTTTGAAACATCTTTCAGCGATTCAAATACTGTTTTGAAATTCTTATAGTTACTTAGTGTAATTTAGTTTCACTGTTATATAGAATATGATAAGAAGTATCTCCTTGATTAATGTTTCTTGGGGACATTATTTCTAAAGATGGTCAAAGTTTTAATGAATTAATTTGACCATCATTATGGGTAATGTGCTGGAGACACATTAATCTAAGTGATATCTTATAGACTATGCAGAACTAATTCATCTGAATGGGAATTTGGCAAATTAATCCAGATTCCAATGTGGAAAAGGAATTGATGCCCAGTTTCGAATCAAACAATGAATGCAGTCTGGCATATATTTTTTTGTTAAGGGTTTATGAATTTGGGGGGATATACACCTCATAGATAAACGTAAGTATGTCCCACAAGTGTACAGTTGTAAGGAAATATATGAGGCTATGAATTTTAATGTGTAATAAATTATTCCTTCACTAGGATTGAAAAAAAATCTGCAGATTACAAAAGATAATCATGTCTCTAATTATGTAACAGTTTCCAAATCATAAATAATTCTGTATGTGTGGTATTCAAATCAGAAAGCAATAACAGGATTTAGAAGTATCTCCTGAATTAATGGTCTAGCACAAAGTTCTGCTTCTGTCCTTTCCAGCAGATTGAGATGTTTCACCCATTAGCTCGCTAACGGTATGTTAGATTTCCAAGCTCACAATCATCAAGGGCTTTCAGCTTAGAGGTTTCTAATCATGTAGACTTTGTGATGGACAGAAAAAAGACCTCTTATCAGATACTTATATATTCTTCTGTATTTTCTTTTTCAATATTCTGTGACATGTATTAGCAAGCAAACAATGTGCAACTCTCCAAACCAGGGAGAACAATAGTCAAGGTTATGTAGGAAAATTAGTCAGAACTTCACAGATTTCTTAGACTAGAGTGAAAATGTCTATAGAAAATTACAATCTACATACAATGGCATCTTTTGTCTAAAAACCTGCACAAAATTATGAATGGTTTTCAGTATAATTTAATTTGCTTTACTTTTATTTATGAAGCAAGGTACAACACATATCTCTATTATAGAACATAATTGTATGGCAGGATTATATTGATAATGTTGATTTTGTTTATATAAGTCAATATTCTAATAATGGAGATCTCAGAACATGTATGACAGGAATTAGAGTCTATCAGGACTTTTGGACATATTTTTGCATGTTTGAGAGCAATCTGTGACAGCCATCAGGGTGAGCTGATCATTAATTTTCCAGCTTCTTGTATTCTCTTGTGCTCCATATGTGGAGAATGAAATGGGAAATTAGAGTTCATTATGCCAGAAGAGTGAAAACTTCCTACTTCAAATAATTTTAAACACCAATAACTTTGCTGACTACATCAGAATCAATTGCCAATTGTTTTTTATTGGAATCCTTCTCCTGTATGGAGGATTGGCAGAAGGTTTAACAGCCATTTTCTAACAAGGTTGTTAGAGCGCCATGAGTGACAAGCCAGACAGGATGATTAAAAAAGAAGAAACTAGAGGAACGCCAGATATCAGAAGCCTTCATGTTTCTGTTGCTCTTTCCAATCCTGTGTTTACTATCTACTGTAAAACCAGTGGCAAGTGCTGCTGCTCTAAAACAGGGATTTAGCATTTTGTATGCCCAAACCCTGAGGGCACCTCCAGCCTGAATGCCTGCAACGTCCCTATGGCTCCAATCATCCTGCCCAAAGCCCAGGACCCTCTTTTGGCCTCCTAGAGCTCCCACCTCCTTCCACCCATGGACCAGGACCCCATGTCACCCTCTGGAGCCCACAATCTCTGTCTTGGCAATTCTGCAGAAGTGTGTATTTCCAGCTTCTCCATGATCTCTAGATAATGCTTAGAAATTGTGATCCCTCTGAAAATCTCACACACAACACTATTTGTTTCAAGAGAGGTGAGCCTGTCTGTCTAGGCTAAAAGTTTTTCAGCAGTACATGAGACCTGTACTACTAGATAACCAACTAAGTGTTTACCAGCTCAATCAGCAGCTTCTGTGGTGTGATGGTAGACCCTATGTTGAATGATGATGGTTAGAGTTCTTTTCTTTCAAGCTCACAAAAATTAAAAACTCTCATTATAACTGTATTGATTACTTTTACTAACTACTTGGCATATGTGTAACTCTCTTTAAAAATCTGTTTACTGCTCTGTTGAGCTTGCTTTTAAGTTAGCAAAAAGATTATGCTACATATGTTCTGGTAGTTTAGCAGTGCAAATAAATTCTTTTTTCATTCACAGTAATATAATACTCTTCCATTAAAATATATATAATATTCAAAAAAGATTAATTTCCAAAGTGGTTCTTTACACCAGAAGATTTACAGCTGATACAAAAGGTTTTTGCTGATCATTTGCCACAATAATTCTGGCTTGTAGATCACAGAAGTAAGAATATTTACAAGTGGAATTGAATAATAATAATAACAATAAAGAAATGTTAATAAATACTAACTAAAGGGTAAAATTTTGCTTAATAATTAATTATTATCAAGAGTAATAGTGTTCCTTTGTAAATAGTTTTAGATAGTAGCTTTGTATTTGAATCTCAACATCATAGCTTTCATCTCTTTGAACCATACACTCAAATATCATTGACACTACCTGTAGTATTTACTTCTACTTCTGAATTGCATATCATTCAGTTAATAACCTGGGCAACAAAATGGGGGCAACCAAAGAGGCATACATTGCCTCATCAAAGAAAATCCTAATTGATTTCAAAAGTGAAGGGAATGGGGAGGGGGAATAGCTGATTCTTAAGATAAAGAATGAAGTACAATTATATCCAGTTTTAATTTTGATATTCTCAAACATTCATTTTCTGGTTCCTGTAACTATAATAACATTCTTCTAATAGAAGAAACTGAGGCTAGGGAAACTTTCTAGAGGGAGGCAGACAGGTTGAAGGACTGTATCTCAGGAGCATGGAGACTACACCACAAACCAACAGCAGGCCACTCTTCAAGTGCAACTAAGGGAAATAATTTTCCCAAGAAACTTGGAGAGGCCACAGTGGCGTTTGTCTTCACCGTAACCCCACTGAAATTTGCTGGACATAGAAAATGAAACTTTAAGAACACAATGTGGAGGGACATTTTTTCACAAGGGACATTTATTTCGGATGGTCTTATTCTGATCTTTAAAAAGAGCATCATTCTACATTCTGATCAACTTAGTGCTTTTAAAAGGTGAAGACAAAATTGAAGTGCTCTGGGGTTTTCTTCCAGGAGGGTCCATAATAATACATGTAAAGCTCTGGCTTCCAAGACTCCATCACGGAATGAAGAGTTACTGTTACTGCATCAAAAATATGTATTTTCTGTGAATAAATAAGATAGAGACAGCTCCATACTTTTAGCACTACAATTCATGAAATATTTCTTTTTAAATTCTTGATTACAGACAGTCTCTGTTCTTGGTGAGAATCTCACTTCAAAGTAAGTGTCTTCACATAATGAAACAAAATAAAATAAATTATTTGAAAACCAAATTGTACATCATCCCATAGCCTTTTTGTAAAATACTTACTCTGAAAACATCTATAAAAATTAGCACTATTAAAAATTTTATGTAATAATCATACAGACTTGTTAGCAAAACTATTAAGCTTCTTATAAAGTAAGACTATGCATTTTATTTTCACAAAATAATTAAGAAATATACTAGCTCAAGAAAAATCTGTGTAAGGAGAGGAGTATATAGGCAGTGCTACAATAAATGTATAATTCAATTATTGAGAACGTATGAGAAAGTAAAGAGATAAGTTACAAGTAATACTCTTTATATATTAAAATAACTAATTTTCTACTTGGATGGGACTAAATTAATTGTTTTGGAATGCATCCTTATCAGTTGTTCATACTCTGGAGCACATACCAACACAAACCACCAGAGAAATATTTTCTGTAATAAAACCTTCAGCAGCTGGATACTACTGTGATTGGAAGAGCATATAAAAATCTGTGTAATAGGCAGTAGAGATGGAGAAAAGAACATGAGCAGGAATCCAATTAAGACAGTTTACAGCAACCAAAAATTGCAAGGCTTTTTTTAATAAAGTAGTTGCAGGATGAATTCTTTTGGAACTTAGAGTGAACCATTCTTTTAGTCCATGCAAATTAAACTTCAAAAGATTAAAAAAAAATTGCATGCCATCATCATAAAACTCTTAAAAGACTGAGAAGTCTCCCAGAGGGAGTCGTGGGCATATTGTCAAATCCTTTTATATAAGACTTGTTTTAGTGTCATTAGAAAACAGAATATAAGCTAATACTCAACTTGTTTCCCTTCAAATCCCTGACCAATGAACCTTAATTAAAATGTTTAGCAATTAAAAGGAAACAATAATTTAAAGAATCATACAATTTCTTTTTTTTTTAAGAATGAACATAGAATTAAATTTAAGCTTAATTTTGAATTCCATCAATTAAGTGCTTCTGTTAAGTTCAAAATAAGTCTGCACTGTAATTGTTAAATTTGTCAAAAAATACTGGATGATGCACCACAACTTCTTAAGCAGAAGTATGTATAAAGAGGGATTTTCCTTTTTGTTTGGCGTCTAATTAAAGTTTATTCTCTCAGATTGTGATGTCAACTTTCCCTGAGCACTGATTGTCTAATATGATCATCCAGATTTAATGTAAGAATCAACATTCCCTGAAATTTCCACATTATAAACTAGACAAGTTGATTCATGATTTATCAGTTTATAAGTGATATTACCTTTTTAATCATGTGAGAATCCTAAATTTTTCTCTTTTACCATAGTAAAATTTTTTTGAATGTACCTATGTCAAGAGCTACTTAAAATTTAGTCACATTTAATGTATTTTACTATTTATATGTTTCTACATTTCTATGCAGACATACAAATACTCATGTTGGATAATAGTTGTGTCTGGCTCTTGTGTTTATCTGATAATAATTTTAAGATTTCTTTTACACACTACTGATAAATATATTTTCCTCCAGGAGGCTAAACAATTGATGCTATATAATCTGGCTAAATGCAAACTCTTTCCTTCAGTTTAGCATTCCCTTTTTATAAAAGCATTCCAATCATGGGAGTATTTGCTGTCATGAACAAAATAAAAATTAATGACTTGCACATAGACTGCTTCTTCCAGTCCTTCTGTCACCAAATGACCAAAATGAAATTTCCAGTCATAGGTTCAAGAGATTTACTTATAGAAAAAAATGTCCATTTAGCAGTTTTCAAGCTCTTGTTCCTCAGAGGTGAGACATACTGCCCCAATAATCAAACTCTTATCCTGTGCTTGTAAACAGGCAGCAATTGCAGCCTGATCTGATTGTCTATAATCAGATAAGGTCTTGCTTCTCCTGTGATTATACAGTTCTCAGAAAAGATACAAACATCTGAGACTGCAGATGATTGAGAGAGCAAAGGAGGGAGACTGGTCTTCTCATTTAACAAAGCAGGAATAACCAAAGGTGGGTTACTTGCTTGTGGGTTTTGGTTGGTTGTTTTTTTTTGTTATTGTTTGTTTTGATTGTGGCTTTTTGGTTGGTTGGTTTTTTATTTGTCAGTGCAAGTTTTTTGTTGTTGGTTGCTTGCTTGGTTTGGTTTGGTCTTTGACTGGTTGGGTTTGGGTGGTATTATTTTTTTGTTTTTTTGTTTTGTGATTTTGTTACTATTATTATTACTATTATCATTATTATTATTATTATTACAGACCAAAGTCAGAATGCAGCATCATAAGAGCTCCCCTAGATATTTTTAATGAAGTTAGGTAGGGGAAACAATCTGCTGCATGAAACTCCATGGGCACTAACATACATCGTTTTTCAGTAAGGTTGCTCAGCAAACAACACAGACCTTAGGGCAGAGTGGGGTTTCAAAACAGATTTAATCTCCTCTATGATATTTAGAACTGAAGAGGAAAAATATGGGACACATATTTTTCTTCTACTGAAAATTCATGAAAACTTATCTTAGTATCTTAACCTTCTTGACCAGCCTCTGTATTACTTGGTCATAAATAAAATGTGCTGGTTCCTTCACATTTTACATATGAAGAAAAAAACCTGTAGTTGTTTATAAAA
>JAWWMU010000106.1:73491021-73525970 GCA_035048155.1 Cinnycerthia olivascens
CTTTAAGACTGACTCTGAAGAGCAAATGTTTTGTTTTGGTTTTGCTATCAGCCTCTCCCCCATGGCTGGGACACAGAGACAGGGCAGTACCTAGTGCTGTTTTTGCTTTTTTTGCTTTTGCTTTTCACTTTGCTTTCCCTCTTGCTTCTGCTTTGCTTCTGCTTGCTCTTGCTACTCCTCATTAGCTAGTTTAGCTAAACAGTCCAAATTCCTTCCTGGACTGTTTCTTTCTTCCCTTTTTGGACCTACTTGAACCTTCTCCAGACTGGGATCTGGGAACACCAAGAGTTTGCAACCTGTGGCCTGCAGCAGCTGCCCCAGCGCCAGAGGGATTGATAACAGAGTGACCACCCCCAAGAGAGACTTTCAGAATTTGTCATCTTTTTCAGAGCAGTGAAACAGTGGGGTCATCTGGTATTGTTCATTTTGTGTCTTGGGGGGTGCTGTGTCTGTTAAATAAACAGGTTCTTTCCACTTCTCTCTGAGGAACCCTTCCCAAACCGGTGGGGGGAGGGGCTGTGTGGGTTTGCTTTCTGGAGGGGCCCCCTTTGGAGATTTTTTCCCAAATTTGCCCTAAACCAGGACACTGAGTATATTAATAACTATTAAATTCCCTTTCTGTTTTCCAAATTTTAAAACTTTTGTACAAATCCAGAGAAGTTTATGTTTTCCTTCTACTTATCACTACAATCTGTGTATCCACTTAAATTTTCAAAAAAGCAAAGAATGCAATATTCTTAAGGTAATGGTAGGGACAAAGAGAGGAAATAAACAAACTTATCTGTCATTGGTCTGAAAACGAAGAAACACACTTCTCCCAGTGCATAGAATGTCCAAAGGTGTAACAGGAGCTCAGGATAAAGATTTGAGCCTAATTAGTTCTGCATTCCCTTGCCTCAATTTGGCCAAGTTACATTAAATGATTTCTTTAGCAGGCTGCTTGTGGAATTAGTCATGTATTCTCTGTAATCTTTTGCATTCTTAGTATTGCATTTTGCATTCTCTTGTGCCTTGATTTCATTTTAATGTGTTTTTAAGTTATATGCAGCAGTTTGCATATGCATGTGTTTATTTAAGTAGATATGTATGCACAAGATACAAATAAAGATGCACAATCCAAATATTTTGCTTTGAACAATATGCATAGTGCTAATTCTGTTTTATAGTTCCAAAACTTTGAAAGTAATCAAATGTACCACAGAAACTGCCACGATAGAACAAATTCTTCATCGCTTGGTATGGTCATGACATTCAATTGAATTCAACACCCTCACAGTTCTTGTGTTCACCAGCTAAAATTTTTGCAACATTTCAGTTTATTAAATCTTTAAGAACACTAACTTTGAACATTTAAAGTTTACTGGTCAAAAAAACCACCAAAATCAAAAGAAAAAAAAAAAAGTCAAACAAGCAAAATCAAACAAGAAACAAGTACTTCTTATGAGTCAGTCAAAGATGGCTATAAAGAAGGATGGGTAGATTTTTCTAAAATCTCTTATAATAATTTCTTTTATGAAAGCATGGGATTCTAATGATGTGATATGGATTACTGTAACTTATGGGTTCTGCTAGAGTTACAAATAAAACCAAATTTTTTAGCAGCCCTCCATTCTGTTTCATCTTGTAACAATGAATCTAAATCTGTTCCTACATTCTGTACATTCATGTAGCTGGAGCTAGTCTCAATGAAAAGGATATAAGCGGCTCTACCCTGTCAGTCTCCTGGTTTCTTTTCCCATCTATTAATGAACAGAGAAAGTTACTGCTTAAGTTCTGCTCTACCCTTGAAGATTTTAAAAGTGCCATACTCAGTCATTCTGCAGAAGTGGCACATGTCAGCTATCTGCATAAAAAAATTTTGGAGGCTTGCACAAAATAAATGAAGTTACTAAAAGAAAGTCTCTAAAGAGCCTTAACTTGGCTCTCTTAGGCAGACGTGAACTGAAATAATTCAAAGCTTTGTGATTTAGACAAATGTTTGCTGTTTCGGTTGACCATTAGGATTTCAGCAAACAACACATGTAACTCCTCATCTGCCAAAATCTTGCTTCAGAAAGGTCTTCTCAAGAATTAATTAGTTGCACAACAATTATGTTACATTGCTAGTTATAATGTTACAGACTACAAAAGTGTATTTGCAGAAACAGATCACACATATTTCCTGCCCAGGTACTTTCTAGTAATACTAATACACATTTATACTAGAAAAAACATGGAAGAAAGATCAATTAAAATTTCAGTCTACATAATTAAAATTTGTCATGGTCATCTCAAACTAAGGAAAAACAAACCCCAAATCACCTATTTCTACAAAAAAAATCAAACCATCTTAAATAGTAATGACATTAATAAATTCATCTCTAATGGTGAAATTGTAGCTGTTTGTGTGAAAAATAAAAAAAAAATAAAGAGATAATTACACTAAAATGATAAGTCAGAAAACAAAAGAGTTGATTTATGATGCAGTTTTCAAAGGCCAAAATAGATTATCATAAGCAAAGAATAGATTGAAATAAAAATTAAAACCAGGGAGAAGTGAAAACAAAATGCAATGGCAAATGAAACCAAAATAACAAAGGAACTGCTGCAAGAACTCAGTATATAAACAAGACATGCAAAGACATGTAAAAAGGGAACAACAGACAATAGGTAGCAAAACCCATCTAATTATCTGACACATTATGAAGAAATATAAAATATGAAAAGATTTCCTCTTGACACTTTGTAAATTAAAGCATCTCAATTCTTTGGTTGGTTGATTTTGCTTTAGTTTTGGTTTTGTTTCTGTTTTTTGAGTCAGAAGTCCAAGACAGTTAAAATCTTTAAAAAGAAATTGTTTTGACTTTAAATGAGCATACCAAAGACAACAAAAGTTTCTAATTTCATAAACTGTATTTAATTACAACACAAAAGAAAAACTGCTAAGTCAGTCTTTTAAACAGACTTTCTCTGATAAATAGAAGAGTTTTGAAAGACATTTCGGTTCTGCCCACTGGGTCATCATAGAAAAAGAACAATTCCCATGATTCCCCCTTTCTGTACTAATTATTAGGTCTAAGAAAACAAAACCAACCTTTTGATTTTTAGTTTTTCTATCACTTCTAAACTGTGACTTTTGGTGTGGTGCTTGTTGGCTGCAAATTCTCCTTTCATGTCAGGAATCTCAGCTGAGTTACTACAGGATCAGGGTACCCTGAAATAAATCCAGTTGTACTCAGAGAAGGAGCATGGCCTTTATCCCTTCTTCCAGAAGATTGCCTCTGCTTTGTCATGCAGTTTCAAAGACAAGGTGACGAATGATATGTTTTTAAACAGAAGATCAGTCACACAGAAAACACATGGAAAACCACAAACAAGTCAGTATGTCTCCTGTCATACATTTCTACCAGCTATGGGAGATACAGCACAACAGAAATCATAATAACAGCTTTAACTTGTCAGGGAAGGACCCACTGTGACTTAAGTAAACTCTGCTGAAGGAGAAGAAATGCATACAGATAAACATGAGCTCTTTTCTGCCTAGAATTCATAATAAATAGAACTATCTCACTACTTATTGAGACTGGATCTGTATTTTGGGATGCACCATTCTGCTGTAATTATATTTTAGTAGGCCTATAAATGCCACAATATGGACTGTATTAATAAAGACTGTATTAATAAAACTATTCATGAATTTAGTCTCCATGCAATTTCTTGTAAGTTGTGTGCTTTGCCACAACTTTTTTTTCTGGTCTACCAAAGAATTTATACTATCCTAATTATGCATGTAGCACTATCACCTTATGATTTACCCTGACAAATTCTCTTCTTCATTTTCCTTTTTTACTTCATAAAGTGCAATGGTCACTATCAGGAGTAAAATTTCTTTAAGGTTTTTTGAGAAAGAAGAGTAGCAATTAATAGTCAAACAACAAAACCAAAAAAGATAGTCCAATAGAAACAGACACAGAAGAGTAGGCAAGACTCAGCCTTAAAAGATTATGTGAAGAAATTTTATTTCCAACAGTTGATGACACTTTTCATAACTTTTGAAGTCTTATAAGATGTTTTACTCAGTGAAAAGTGTTAAATTTGTGCGTAAATAGTACATGGCTTTTTTTTTTTTTTAAAGTTATATTTAGAAACACTTTTTTTTTCTGTCATAATCAGGTTAATGGATTATTAAACCTGAATAGGTTTAATTCCCAATTCAAAGATTTTCCCTAGTCATTATAACCAAAGTAGCCCTCTAGGACAAGGACAATTGGAAATACTAGTGTCTGGTTATGTGCTTTGTATGGAATTTGCAAGACCTCAAGATGAAGGTGTCTTCATAATCTTCCAGAGATTTGCTTTACTTGTTTCATCTGTGACTAATTTTTCTAATTCACCAGACACCTAGAATTAATTTATTTTGTTTTTCTTTGTGTGATAGAGTCATTGTTTTATACAGATAGCTGTAACAAGCAGGTAGCCTATAAGAATTCTATGTTTGTGACTAGAAAGTAATGATGAAGTGTAGGGATATGCAGCCCTGTTAAAAGAGCAAAGAACAGACGCACAAGGAGGTGAAGAGGAGGATATACATGGGAAGAGAGCAGGCATAGGATCAGCAATGAAGACTCTGCAGCAATAAACAACTCTTAATGGTCAGTTAACAAGATGCAGGCCTGGATCTTGACAAAAGTGATGTTAAGGGTAATAAAAAAAACTAAGAAACTTTACATAATATACATGAAAGGGATTTGGATACAACATGGACCCGCATACCAAGGAAGAAAGAGAAAGGTGTGAAAGCCTGTAAGAAAAATATCAAAAATGATCCCAAGTACATCTTACAATAAAGAAGCAGAAAACATCAACATGAACATCGTATTCCTCCTGGAGAAGGATTCACAAATGCTCACCCAACAACTCCTAGCCACTCATCTTCACAACTGAAGCAAGACAATTCACCATTCAGAGAAATGGAGGAATTAGAGAAAAACACCAGAAAAAACAGACAAACTAAGGAGTATTCATGTCATAATTTTAACTGTAATACTTTTATTTCTTTTTCTCTGGTAATATTTATTTTAAGCTAACAATTTCTTCTGTTTACTTATATGTGATGTCTGCTTCCTTTTTGCCTGTGAACAATATTTGCAACGTTTTGAATGCAACATTTTCAGCTATGCCTTATGGCTGGGATTTCTCAAAGAGAAGTCCTGTGTATGTGTTATCTGCAATGTTGCAGAAAGTCAGACATAAGTATAGAACAAATGTGTAAGTCACCAACGTTTGTTGCCACTTCAAAATTGTCGTGATTGTCTAGGACAATATAGCAGTTCAACAAGTAATGCTGTAAATTACAGTGGACATAAAGATTCACAGATCTCTACTTGGTTGCCTGTTGTAAGGGATTGTCAAGATATCACAAATATTAGAACTCATGACATGAGATGTTTTTGAAACAAGAATAGCTTTTTCAGGAAAGAGACAATATAGAATTCTGAAAGAATTTAGAGACATTTTGGAATAAAAAAAATGAGATTTCATTCTTTTTCTGCAATAAAGATGGTTTAAAAATAAAGATGAGGTTGAAAATACAGACTGAATTCACAGATCAGACATAAGCCTCAGGGTTTTCTAGTCCTATGGCACAGCAATACAGAAGGCAAATGAGAAAAGAGATGGAAGCCCAGAAATCTGAGCTTTAGGAGCCAAGACTGGCAGGAACTGCAACTGTCTCTGTCTTATGAGAAGTTCAGCATGAATAATGTATTTTCACTCTTCTCTCATCCCTCCAAAATCATATAATAATTTTCTGAATGCAACCTGTGGCACTCAAAACTTTCAGCCAACCCTGTTATATTGAAATCTGGAAAGGTATTTTAGTAATGCCGTGTTTGCCTTACAGTATTATGGTGTCTTGGTGCTGACTGGACAGCAGGTGCCCAACTAAGCCCCTCTATCACTCTACAATCTCAAACAGATAGGGGAGACGACATTATGTCGCTTCAGATAATGTCAGGGGGAGATCACTCATCCGTTACCATCAAGGGAAAAACAGACTTAATGGGGGAAATTAGTTTAATTTTCTACCAGTGAAATCAGAGTAGGATTGTGAGAAGTAAAACCAAGCCTTAAAACACCTGGCCTCCACTCCTCCCTTCCTCCCAGACTTAACTTTATTCTCAATTCTCTACCTCCTTCCCCTGCCATCAGGACAGCAGGACAGGGAATCACTTGTGGTTACTCATCACATGCTGTCACTGCTTCTACTTTCTCCCCAGAGAGAGGACTCCTCACGCTTTTCCCCTGCTTCAGTGTGTGGTCTCTCCCACAGAGGCATTTCTCTGTGAACTTCTCCAACATGAGTCCTTCTCACAGGATGTAGTTTTTCATGAACTGCTCAAGTCTTCCACGGGGTGGAGAACTTCAGGTACAGATTCACAAGTCCTGCCAGGAAACCTGCTCCAATGTGGGCTACTCCAGAGACTGCAGGTGGATCTCTGCTCCACCATGAATGCCCGTGGGTTTCAGGGACACAGCTGCTTTACCATAGGCTGCACCGTGGGCTGCAGGGTTTCCAGAAAACTCTGTTACAGCACCTGTAGCACATCCTCCCCTCTTTTATTGACCTTGGTGTCTTGCAAGGCTGTTTCCTTCAGTCTCTCATGTATTTTCATTCCTCTTGTCTCTATTTTTTTCTGCATAATAATTTTTTTTCTCATCTTTAATATGTTGCCCCAGAGGTGTCACCACTGATGCTGACTGACTTGTCCTTAGCCAGCAGTGGGTCTGTCTCAAATCCAGCTGGCATCAGCTCCATTGGACATAGGGGAAGCTTCCAGCAGATTACCATAGAAGCCACCTCTGTAGCCTACTGCTACCAAAACCTTGTCATGTAAGCCCAATAAAAAAATTCTCCTTCTTTCCTCAAATGAGAGTTTTCCCCTGGTTATTAAGGAAGCTTTATTGCTGAAAAATTATCTATTATTGTAAGTTTTATCAAATATTCCTTTGCTGTTTTCTGATTGATAATGCTGAATTAGTAATTGATGTATTTGAAGGTGTATATAGGACGGTACACAAAGTCTTAGTATCAAAAACGTTTTAACACATCTGTTCTCTAGGAAAATCTCCTTACTTGTGATTGAGAGTATTTGTTAAAGCCTGCTATAAGGAAAGATTGTGACTGGTTTTGAAGGATGATATGGGTTTTGATATACTATGGGATCAAGGGGAATTAATAGTAAGGAAATAACCTGTTTTGTGAACAGTGCGTTCTGCTAACAGTAATCAGCACTCTTCTGAGGTTTGTCCTCAATTAAATATTTTAGCTACTATATATCTACCTTTTTTTCCAGATTTTACAGTATACTTATTACCGGACTGTCCCAAAAGAATATGAACAGATTAGCTCAGGGGAAGACAGGGATATACCAGCTACAAATGTCATACTACACTGTCTAAACTAAAAAATACCACTCTCATGGAATAATTGAAGTAGGACATTACACAAAACAAAACAAAACATTAACAACATTTTGTTTTGAATAAGATTTTTTTGTGAGTCCAGATGGGGGATAGCCTAGGAATTCCCAACATTTAACGCAGGAAAATAAGAGGATTTTGTGACTAGCAATTCATTTTTATCCTTAATGTGGAGGTCATCAACTCTAAATCAAAATAAGAAAAATGTGAAAGAAAATAATTTGTTAAAGAATCTCAGTATGAGATTTGAGATTACACCTTGAGCCCCACCTGGGCAATTCTAAAGAGAAAAATAGATGTTTTCATTACATATCACATGGCTCTGAAATTTCCCAGAAATTACATGCAGTGACTGTCACACCCAAGAGACAGAGATCTTACTGCAGCTGTGCAGTCTGTGTGGCACATGCACCACAGGCAAGCAGAAAGTGCCTTGCACTGGGATGGCCAATGAGAGTCGGTAACTATTGCCACATTGCCTATTGTACACAAGATTTCCACATGGTGAGATACAATTGCACTGTAATGAGAGACGCTCCTATAGCTGAAATACAATTCTGTTGCTGTATTTAAATGGCTTAAAAGCATTCTCTGAGTACTTCTACATTTTTAAGAGAGGACAAACTTTGGGGAATGCATGCAACCAACACCAGCAGAAGAGGGCAGTTTCTGTCTTCTAACAGACAGGGGAGTTTTGTCCTGGACTCTTGTGTGCAAGGGAAGGAAAAAGGTCTTCTTAAGCTCTTCTTCACATCCCCACAATGGTTCACTCTGGTGGGTTGACCTTGTCTGGACACCAGGTGCCCACCAAGCTCCTCTATCAGTCCTCCTTCCCAAGCAACAAGGAAGAGAAAATAAAATGGAAAACAACTCTTAGAGAGTTGAATTCTTGAGACTGAGAAGTTTGTCAGAGCAGAAATGAAATTTTGAACATGCACAAGCAAAGAGCAAAAAGAGTAATTTTATCCTCTACTTTCCATCAGCAAGCAATTTTCAATCACTTCTCAGGAAGCAGGGCTTCAGAATACATAGCAATTGCTCCAGAAAGAAAACATGGTAAATATTGAATGCTCCCCCCACCCCCTTTCCTCCTCTTTTCCTTAACTTTTATATCTGGGCTGAAATAATCTAGTATGGAATATCCCTTTGGTTATTTTTGGTCAGCTATCCTGGTTGTGTCTCACCCCAGGGTCCTGCCCACCCCCACCCCCCTGATGTGGAGAATGCTGAGAGACAGAGCTGCTGCTGTGCCAGTGCTGCTCAGCAGTACCCAAAATACACAAAGGTGTGTTACCAACACCTTTCCAGCCACCAATGCAGAGCACAGCACTGTTTAGGGTTGCTATGGGGAAATGAACTTCATCTCAGCCAGACCAATATATTGGCACCATCCGACCTTCTGAGTTTATCAAACTTTGTTAAAAATAGAAAAAAAAGAGAGAAGAAAGGCAAGGGGTACATATGTGAGCATAACTTAAGGCATCACTAGAGGAAAACTCTGCCAGAAACAACAAAATGAGAAATAGGTATTCGAATGTTAGGAGGAAATAGTAAGGACATTAAAAAGCATCCATACCTGTAGTAAATTATGATATATTTGACTGAGAAAAAGATAGGGCAATGGAAATTGTCATAAACTAAACTTTATTACAATTATAGTACTCATCAAATGATTAGTCACTATTTTCCATCACCCAATTAAGCATTTAATAATCAAACATTTGATTAGTTGGTGTAATTATTTTTTTTCCCACATTATTTTTTTCAAATGAACAAATAGTATACAAATCACAGAATCGCAAAATCAGAGTATTCTGTGTTAGAACGGACATAGAAGGGGCATCAAGTCCTGCACAGGATAGCCCAAAAATCACACCTGTGTGCAATTGTCCAAATGCTTCTTGAACTCTGTCATATTTAGTTCTTATGCTACTTTCATATGACACAACTCTGTTAGGAATTAAATTTCTTTATGTGTTACCCAGACTCATCATGATGCATGTTTGAAATTTCCAAACTTCTTCTTTCCCTTATAATTTTTATACTTTTTCCTACCAGTACTGATTCTGCCTTGGTGATACATGAAGATCAAGATCATTACCTGCTTTTTCTCAAAAATCCCAACAGAAAAAGAAAAATATATTACACATTCATAACGTATTAGTGAGGCTTCTATATTAAGGTACTTCCCTCAAATTGTATTGCAAAATCTCAACAATTACATTATTCCTTACACGTTTTTGTTTTTTTTTGTCCCCAGTTTTGCAATGTCATCCTGTAGCTACTTACATGTATTTCTTCAGGTGGCTGATGATTAATAGGTATTTTAACAATTGCTGTAATCCCCTTCTCTCCCAATCCAAATATCAATTTGCAATTAGTGTGACAGCATCTGTCACAGAGTCATCTGTGAGTTCTCCCTGAGCCTTTTCATCTGCTTGTTTTTCCTTTTCCTTTCTTTCCACCACCATCTCTACAGCTCTGGGGGGAGCATGTTGGGAAGTAGCGGGCCACATAGCAGGAACATTGCCAGTGTTCCCTGTGCCATCAGCGGCTTCTCAGTCCCACTATCCCCTAAGGAGAGGGTGCAGGTTGGAGTCATGCTCCCACCTTGAGCTCCCACCTCTCGCCTCTCTGGCAGGTGAATAGGTCATAAAGCAAATCATTAGGTGGTTTCTAAAATTGAGTAATTGATCTACACAGAGCCGTGTGAGAAAAGGAGCTCATCAATCCCCTAGGTAGCTAACACCACAAGAAATAATATGCTCCTTCTCCTGTCACATTGGACCACAAGACAAGGGGGTCAGGTGCCTTCCCTTGTTATGCAGTGGAGACCTGCACCTCTCTTCTCCCTGACCCCAGGGGTCTGGAGCAGAGCAGGGACCCACTAGAAGGCAGGCCAGCCCTGATGCCCTGACTTAGCCCAGACCTACATGGTAATCCCACTTGTGACTTGTCTCATCTCTACTAGAGACCCAGGGCCAGCATCAATCAAGAGTAAATCTGACATGGCAAGAGGAACAGAACCAGCAGAACACAATAGGTAGACAAAAAAAAAAAAAAAAAAAAAAAAAAAAAAAAAAAAAAAAAAAAAAGTAAATTACATGCTGGCAGGGGAGGATATGCTGCCTTTAGAGGGAGAGTGAGGAAACTAGTGAGGAAACACACACACACACCCCTAATAGCGCTGTACAGCCTGCCCAGCTGTTTTCTGGTTGTAACATTTCAAACCTGTTTTATCATTATACATGCAATATAAACAGATAAAAACATTACAGAGAAAGTGGATATTTGCATACAATACTGAAGAAGCAATAGATGCCTCATTTTCTAGACTTGCCTGACATCATGACAAATGCTAACAGATGGAAAAATTAAAGTTTAGAGAAAGGGCTAAGTGTTCTCTTGTAAAATTGCTGTATAAGTAGACATACTCACACATCCTCCAGCTGAAACATTTAAAACACGGTTGCATAGTTTGATATTCATCAAACAACAGCTACCTTACAGTGGACTGTATTTTTAAAAGGATCTGAGCTCTGTCTTTTTAATTAAGGTGGCTGAAATAGACTATCAAACGTATTTTGAAAGAGGATTGACTCTCTTTCCCTCACGCCTATATATTTCCAATGTATAAATATATATAAAAGTACTTATTGCTTTAGCTCTCTGCTCATCATGCTAAAGAGAGATGGGGTGAAGTGAATAAATGGTGTATTTTTTCCCTCTAAAATTCACTTAATTTCCAATTAATTTAATCCAATGGGACAATATAGCAGGCATTCTTACACAGAAATCAAATTTCAAGTTGCTGTTTCTCACTAAAATAAAATAAAATAAAATATATTTCTAAGTTAAGTTATATATCTGTTTTATTTTGCAGAGCATATAAAATGATTTCTCACAGAGCTATTTGATAAATAAGGACCCAACATACAAAACCTTTAATCAAATTTTATATATTTCTAATGGCTTTTGCTATATAAGAAGTTGTAATAATGATGTATGTTGTCATACCGCAGAGGCAGAATATCTCACCATTGTAATTCCAAGGCCTTCTAACAAACACTTAGTTTATATCTAATTCCTTTAAACCTCTCCTAAATAGACTCTGAAGCAACTGGAAATTTTTCTACCTGACATGTTTCTTATATGTGAAAACAGTGTTCTGATGAAATAAAACCGAATAAATATATAATATATATATTTTCTGCATTTAGAGGGCATAAAGAATATGCTGCTTGGAGAAAAAATAAATGACCATGGTAGTTAATGGCCAAAGATTCATGCTGAGTGCATTATGGGACATTGGATATTAAAGATTCAACATGGAATGCCCTGGTCATTTTAACAAAACAAAACCTGGAGGTGTAATTTGCTGGAGGTGTAATTTGTGGTGTTCTGCTAACAGTTGTTTGTATCTCGGATTATTGTAAATAAACTGTTTTCATTTGATAGAGTCTCTCACAGCTGCCTTTTTTCAAATTGAAATCTCAGTGGGTCTTTGATTAAAATGAAAAAGAACCAAAATGAAATTTTATTAGGTGATGCATTGTACTTTTCTTAAACCTCCTTATACTTTCTATGATGATTGAGTAGTTCTTTCACATTTGGAGGTAAAGATACATCTTTTAAAGAGTGTTGTTAGCAAGCAAAAAAACCAAGATAAAATAGATACTATTTCACTAATTTATGCTATAGACATCTATGTTTAAACTGCAGCTATGTATTTCTGTCATATATACATTTTTTGTTTATTTTGTATTTTAACTGATTTTATTTGAGCCTTCTTTTTCAATGATAGGGCAGAAGGAGTTGTTTTTGGAAGAAGCTTTCTTTGTTTCTGTTTTGTTGTTTTGTTGTTTTTTTTAATAACACCAGCTATAGAGCAGATACACATTCTGAGTTAAAGTATGTTCCATGTTTCTCTCGAATAGTAATTACACTTGTTATATACTTTTATGCTAAAGGTTACTATACTTTCTATCTCACAGGGAAAACATTAAGTTTAACTCTCTGGATTTTGTGAAATTTGTGCATGTGATGATGACCACTGCAGAAGAATCCCACAAAAATCAGTACATGGTAATGGTAGTGCCTCCTTAGCTGATTTAATCATTCATATGGTAATGTTAAGGAGCCTATAGTGTTGATTCAGAAGATTCTTGAGAATAATTATAAGAATTTGCTTATGAAAGTAGAATGTCTGAAAATTAGGTACTGCCCTAGTTTTTCTAAGGAAATTTTGTGTTCTGAGAATGTGACTTAACCAGCTGCGGAAGTCTGTTGATGACATACACTTTGCCCTCATGTTTTTGTCATTCAGAATAGTACAGAATCACGTAATTACAGAAACATAGGATCATAGAATAAAAGATATGTAGAATCACAGAATATTTTGCACTGGAAGGACTTTTGAAGGTAATCCCTTTACAGTGAGCACAGGCATCTTTCACTGGAGCACATTGCTCAGAATTCTATCCTGACCTTAGACAGTCCCAGGGATGTGGCATCTACCACCACTTTGGGAAACCTGTTCCAGTGTTTCACCATCCTCACTGTAAAAGATTTCTTCCTTAATTCTAGTCAGAATTCCCTCTCTTTTAGTTTAGAACCAACCATTATGCTTCCCATCTCAACCAGACCTACTAAAAATCTGTCCTCATCTTTCTTATAAGCTCCCTGAAAGTGGGACAGCCGCATTAATACATCCCTGCACCCTTCTCTTCAAGCTGAACACCCCACCTATCTCAGCCTGGTCTCATAGGAGGGTTATTCCATCTCTGATCACTTCTGTGGCTTCTGGACCTTCTCTCCTGTACTGGGAACCCTGGAGCTGGATGCAGCACTCTAAATGGAGTCTCATGAACACACAAGAGCAGAATCCCCTCACCCTGCTGGATGTTGCTTTTGATGCAGTCTAGGATATGAGTGGCTTTCTGGGCTGCAAGAACAGATTGCAGGGTCAAGTCCAGCCTCTCACTCACCAAAACTCCCAAAACCTGCTCTCAATCCATTCATCTCACAGCCTGTATTGATTTTGAGCCTTGCCTCAATTCAAGTGCAACACGTTGCACTTGGCTTTGTTAAACTTCATGAAATTCCTATAGACCCACTCCTCAAGCTTGTCCAAGCCTCAGATTGCATCCTATCCCTTAGCTGTGTCATCCAAAAATTTGCTGAGAGTGATCTCAATCCCACTATGTAATTGATGAAGATATTAAACAGTACACATCCCACTGGTAACCCCTGACGGACATCACTTGCCTCTGATCCCCATGTGGACATCCAGCCAGTTCCTCATCCAGCAGTTCACTTATCAAATCCATATGTCTCCATCTCAGAGAGAAGGATGTTGTGGGGAATCATATCAAAAGCTTTACAAAACATTCTTCACACTTTTCCTTCCCACTAACCTTGAGTTGATTGTACTTCACATGCTACAATTTATTACAACCTTAGTCCAGAAAGTAAACTAGTGAAATACTAAACAGGCATATATACGCTAAAAATTATGTAGACTCACATACAGAAGAAAATAATGTGTTATTAAGTAGTTGTCTCTCTGGTTATGACAAAATTTGAAGTATGATCAATGACTGTGACAAAGAAAGTCAATCTGACTATATAAAAACCCAAACATAACTAACATGCAGTCCTTCATATGCTTAGGTTGTATGACGTATATTTTTTGTATCGACAAACATTCATTCTTCTTGGTAGTTATCCACTTCATGTGTTATTTTTTTAGTTTTATTGTGACGCACCTTACTTGTAATTACAATCATCCTGTTTAGCATTTTACTTATAGTAATGCTTGCTGTCACATTACTCTTAATACTTTTTTCATGTTGACATACTACATAAGAATAATTTCAGTTATATAGTTGTTAGTTCTTTAAGCACCCGATGTTGTAAAAAAACAACAAAAGCATTTTAATATGTTATTTTACCTAGCCCCAATACTATCCCTCAGGTCAGTTACTCTTCTACTGTGATTTAATCAAATTGTAAGGAAGAACTGTAGAGTCCAGGGATTCTTTTTGTTGAATGAACATGTTCAGATACAGTTCTGAAATCAATGAACTGGAAAGATGTCAGCTCATGCTGGGAACACAACTTAGCTGTATGGTAATAAATGCTCTGAGAAGGTGTCAGGCAAACAAAGCCATAGCCTGCAGCAGCAAATGACAGTTCTCTGAATTAGTATCCCTGTCCTTGAGCTTAAATTTGGATATGCTTCAAATCTTTCTGATAAAATTGTTGAGATTGCACTGCAAAGTTATCAGATTAATGCCTCTCTGGTTTTGCTGGATTAAATGGTAAGAACTACTACAAAATAAAAAGAAAGAAGAAAAAAAGTTCATTCTATTTGGTTTATTTTTTGCCTTTGGAAACAAAACTGTTGCAAAAGTTATGATATTCCATAGAAATGTCAGCACTGCAATCTGTCTGCAGAAGTCTGCATAATTAGGAGAACCTTCACTAAACACAATGTCGAAGCAGTACCAAGTAAAAGGTCATGTGTTATTATTCACTGTGTAGCGCAAGAGGGAAGAGCAATTAAGAAAGCCAGAGAGAAAGGCAAAAGCATCAGCGCTACTCCTAAAATTCTTGGCTAAATTTTAGATGTGGCAGAGTGGGAGGATACCATATGTATTGGTTCCTATGCCTAGCATCTTTAATTTCTGGTTGAGATGAATCAAGGTAAAATCAAGAGCCGCCATCTAAGCTGTCAGCAAAAGAAAGAATGAATTAATTAGAAAAAAAAAAAAAAAAGATAATAATAATAAGTTAGAAATCATCATTCAGCCTCCCCCTTCTAACATCCCACCAACACCTCATACCAGCCTCAATATATTACTATTAGGGAACGGAGAAAGCTTTTCTTTTTTTAAGACAGGAGTGCATCTGGTCAGATTCACCAGCACTGATGTTTTCTGAATTCCTGGATTAGAGTTGTTTTCAGGTTTTAAATGCAATTTTAGAAGCTGGGGTATGCAGATTAATGGGTTTTATTTATCCCTATGCTCACTTTTACTGCATTCAGAGCAGGTAATTTTTCATTCTAGATTAAAGCAATCCATTGCTAAAACCTTTCGTGAACAGTGATGTGACTGACTGTATAAACTCATTTTCTTTTCTCCTTGTTAATCTATTTTAGCCAGGGTAAAAATATGGGAACACCTGAAAGGCATTTTCTTTATGATTGCTAAGACATGGAGCTACTAGGCAAATATAACTCAGAAAACATATCCATTGGAAAGATTGGTTCAGTTTTCTGAGGTTCAGTTTGTCTGGAGTTTCAATAATGTGCTGTAACTGTTTCAGAGGTGCAGGACTACATACATTTGATTACATACAAAACCTTGTTGGGGGCAAAAAAGAAACATTATAGGTAAAGCAAATGATATATTGCTGGTATTACAGAAATCTTAACAACACAATCAATGAATTTCTTTAGCCCAGATCTAATTATCATAAGAAAAAATCCTACTGTTACAGTCTAATCCTACTGGTCTCAGTGCTAATACTACAGTTAGAAATACGTAGTAATCTATTATATATCTCTTTCTCAGGTGCTATGTTCAACATTACTTTTGGGTCCTTTGTCCTTGGTCCTTGGATTGACAGCTTTAGTTTTCTAGTGGTTGTGCAGAAATTTACAAGAATGTGAAATTCCATACCAGGAGGATTATGACGTTGGTGATTTCTTCTTCCTCACCCTAGGATTCAGTTTGGGTTACTGTTGTATGTTTTCCAATGCACTTTTGCAGGTTCCTGTAACATCTGAATTTACTGTACAGAGTATGTGTTACATATCTTACACACTTGTTTTCTTACCCCAAGACTGGTTAGTTTAAGCTTTAGATCTGCTTTTTTAACTGACATTTGTTGGGGTTTTAGCCCTGAAATCTCCAATACCTTGTTATTAGGGAAAAAAAAAACAAACCAAAACAAACCCAAACCAACCCTCCCTCATAAAAACAAACAAACAAACAAAAAAACCCCTAACAAAACCTTAGAGCTAAACAAAGTGAAAATAAAGCTTCAAAAGGGTCAACATAAGTTGAGACATAAGAAGCATGACAAGTCTCAGTTTTGCAAACTCAGTGCAAAGGCTATGGGCTGTTACTGACAATGTTAATATCATATGTATCAGTTCACTTCGCACTTCAAATATTCTGAGTGGTCTGTGGGGAGGATATAACAATAACTTTGTCAACTTACCATGCGTAACTTCTGGTTTAGAGCCAATTTTATAGCAAGACAAAAGATTTTAAAATACACTTTGCATGGTTTTTAAGCAGGCCATGCAAGGATGAAAAGTTCTTATACTCTGCTAGTCGTCTGCCAGATTGGTTAGGGATCAAGCATATGTTATGACCAGAAGTACAACATGAATTCATCACTTTTCAATTCTAATGAAAGAAATTAAAAGAATGACAAGCATAGTCCAGGTTTAGACTTTGAATGCATATATATATATATATAATATATAAGTTAATATATGTAAGAACTTACTATGGTCTAGTTAGTCTAAAAATGTAATGTAAGCCTGTATAACTTTAATGAAAAAATTCCACAGTACATGGATTATTTTTCATTAGCTTGAATGTTAATCCCTGTAGCTGCAATTATGGCATATTTGCTTTAATTATTCATTAACATATTTGTTATGCTGCTGCTAAATTATGCAAATAAAAAAAATAAATTCTTACTAAATCATTGCAGTTCTTTACTTATAATTGAAATGTGAAAAAAACCTTCCTACTATCTTTTCATTAATAAAGTTATGTTGGTGGCAACACAGTTAAAGTTACGATGGTTTTAGTGTAATTTGCTGGTCCATGTTTTGGTTTGTTTCTTTGGAGTTTTGGTGGGGTTTTTTATTATTTGTTCTTTGGTGGTTTTTTAACTAATTTTTAACTCTTAAATTGTAAAATTTTAATATCTTGTTAAAATATTTAATTGAATAATAAACTTCAAAACAACTTTTTGGGTAAGTATATTGCAACAACGCTACATTTAGTTTTCTTCTTTCCTTTATTTTCAGAAAATCTTAATGAAATACTGCTAAAAAAAGAAATCCAAAATTAATCACAACGAACAAGAAATTTTATATCCTTACAGTGACTTATCAAGACACATATGAAATGCAAGAGTGACAGTTTTTATAGTTTTCAGTAGACTGTATTGAATTTATTAATATTCCTTACTACTCCTTATAGTAAGTTATTTATGCTGTGATGAGATCAACTACATACTTCAGTGATTCCTTTGTGCTGCAGTACTTTATTATTTGTATCTTTCAATGTAATTCATTGACTGGTTTGTTTAGATTTTTTGTTGGGTTTTTACCCTTAGTACAGTGGGTATATACTCCTTGGTTATCCTATATTTAATGTATAAAACACTTCCCAAAGAAAGAAAATCCAATATTTAAACTCCAATAATGAATCCAAAATTTAACTAGCAGAAATAGTAAATATAAAGCTTGAATCAGGACCAAAGCATGATGACACGCATGATAAACTATAGTATAATAACTAAATCAATTATTATATTTGCATTTTAATTGATAGTGAATTAATGACTATTTTTCATTAAAACAGGAGAGTAAATTCTACTACATAGAAATTCAATACGTATATATCCTTCAATAAGACTATATCAAATGACAGTCACTAAAAGTTTTTTTTTTGTTTTATTATCAGGTTTTAGTCATAAATACTTCTTTAGGAAAAGACAGACTAGTGCAAAATCTGGTGAACAAACTTCTAAAACCCCAACAGAATTTCAATTAAAAAAACCCAAAACAAAAGAGAAAACCTCCTCAAAAAAACCCAAAAACCAAAAAAAAACCCAAACATAATTGTCTCCAGAAATGCAAAAACACTGTAATTTTGATAAAGGGCCTATCTGCATCTAACTTTCTGAAAGGAAAAATCTTTCAATAATATGACATAATATTTTGATACTAATATTACATCATCTCCAGTTGGGAAATATTGTCTTCCAGATAGTAATATAATGATATCGTTTTTAGGTCTTTTTGTCTCCTACTTCAAAATATTGATAATCCACATTCCAAGCATCTGTAACTTGAGAGTAACATTTAAAAGAAGTCAAAATTACAGGATCACAGACAAGAAATGCAAAATAAAACAGAGTTACAATACATATGTGGTTCAAAGCAAGGAATGAGTATTATGATAGTGAGTAATGATAGGAGACAAATGATCATATGGTTGGATTGTACAGATTACTAGATATCATATATATGTATTTAATTATACGTCCATAATTTACTTGTATAAGAAGATATTTGGATGGCAAATTGAATATCTACATGTTGTGCCCTTCACTACTTACACTGAGACTGCAAAAATCTTGCTTTTCAAGAAGTTCAGAGTAAGTTCATGTGCAGCACTGATCATAAACAACAGACAACTTTATGTTCACATAACTGCTAAATTAGGACCTTTGGGCTTTACAGTAATTTCACCTTTCCCTTGAATCTCAGAAGTGTTGATATTGAATTTGTCCCAGTTTGTAATGCTATGGATTAATAGCGCACAACTATATGTGATTACGAAACCGCTGTGAATTCATACCATACTTCATACTATGTATTACACTAACGCTACCAATGAATAGAGAGTTGTATAACTTCATCTCCCTGCTTCTGCTGAAATTGAACGTCCTGTGGGCCTGGTGTATTAAAACAATACCAAAAAAAAACAACTTAAAGGAGACCAGATCTATAAAAAATAAATTACCATGTTTCTGATACCTAATAAAACATTCTGATAGCCTGGTTAATTTATGTAAGGTTCCATTTTGTGTTCCAAACTTACATGAAGACCATAAATTTTAAGTACTGTATTTTTTTCTTCCTTTTAGTTCAATTAGGATTTTGTTGAAGTTTACTTTCCAATTTCGTTTTCATCAAAAATGTGCCTTTAACAATAAAAAGATCTAATGAAATAGAAATGGACTTTTAACATTACTAAAAAACTGTAGGAAAGAGAATTTTGCAAACTCCTTCCATTTGCAATGATTGCTATTTTATCACAAATACATTTACTCTATACCAATATGTAAATCAGATAGAGAAACTTAATTCTTGCCATTCCTGTCAGAGAAAACCAAGAGCTGCAGATTGTCAGGATCATTAAGTGTATAATGAACTCTTCAAACACAAAAGGAAGTGAGTCAGATTATTTTAATACATTAGTTACTGATGACTTCATATTAGCAATTGGTGAAAAGCTTTCTTTCTAATTTATGTAAAAAGGAAAATTTTATGTGTTATATTACATTCATATATACTATACTCCTTCCCCTATATGGCAGTCTGCTTAAGAAAAAATACAGATACAAATAATAAACTGCATTTTATGTATAAAATGTCAATTATATTATAAATGTGAATCATGTAGTATATAAAGTGTTTGTCACCTGTGTACTCTGCTCAGTGATTTTACCTCTTGACATAAAAACTCCAACATATCAATCATTGTCAAAATTGCTGACAATTTTTTCTGGTTTTATTAGAATTTATTCTTCTCCACTCACTTCTCTTTTATTTGATTCCTGTACTATGCAGTAATCCAAACTTCAGTAAAAGACAAAACTGATCTTTAGAAGGAATTTTGGGATGCTTGTATTTCTCACAGCTTTACAAAGCCAAAAGCAGGAGCATTCTATCACTAGAATACTTTCCAGTAGGACATGAAGCATTTGCTGTTATAGATCTGATGTCATAATAAAACCTTCCTCTGAATCCTGTTCAGTTATAATCACAATATAAAAACAAACTAGACATCTGTTTCATATATGATATTACAGCTATATGAGCCTTTTCACAGCAGTAAGCAATCTGTCTCAGCTAGGTCATTTAGTGAAAAAAATTTAAAATAGCAACAGAACAGTAAAATATTTCTATAACATTTCTGTGACATAGAGTCTTTTATATACTTGTGTCTACACTTTATTTGAAATCCTTGTTTTGTACTGAAGGGATAATAATACTAGAGAACAATGTAAGATTTTCCTGTCTGTTTTTCTTTCTTGGTTTGGCTTTTAGTTTGTTCATTTTTTGTTTTGTTTCCTTGGTTTTTTTTTATTTTTCTAAAATGAACATTGTACAGCTAAGAGGTGAAGAGTGAATCAAGGACTGAAGGAAGACTCTAAGAACTTTATGAGCACCTTTTTGGAGATGCCACATTACATTACATTGAATATTGGATCTATTTATATGAACACTAATGAAAAACTCGCATACTGTCCAGAGGTCTAGTTGATTTTGATATTGGAGTATATACGTTATTTACTGGAAACATGTTTTACTTCTTTTCAAGTCAGATATCAGGAAAGAAAAGGAGAGAAAAGTTCACATTAAGACTACAACCTTATTTTAGAATTATTTTTTTTTATTTGAAAATACTATTACATAAAAGCATATTAACCTTCCAATTGCAAAAATTCTGTCTCATTGAATGGGGATATCTCAGATGACTCAGTGTTATGCAATTTTTCTTTCTTTTTTTTTTCCTTTTCTGAGTCACATTAATAGTTCAGTGTAAATAGTTTTGCTCTTTCTCATATAATGAATATTAATTGACAGTAATTTAATTAAATTGCATTAAGAATTTTAATTTGACACAGAATGCATGTTGTCAAGTCATTCCTATGGTCCTGTATCTAAAAACTGTAATTTTACAGAGTTACTATAAATTATACCTGAACAATTGTGCATTTTCTGTGGCAAATTTTGGAATTGAGTAATTTTTGTGTGGGAGTTGTAACTTCTTAAAAGTTGCTTACAATTAACAGTAGTAAAAGCACTGCTGTTAAAAATTACTTATGTTAACCTGTAAGTATCTTCAATAGACAAAGCTTTGATTCCATACCAAGAGAAACAATGCTATTATCTCTAGAGAAAACTACACACTGGAAGTTCACTGCACCATTTCCCCTTGTTTTTGTATCTACAGACCTGTACAGACAATATTCTCTATTCTAAAATGTCATAGTCATGATTTTGTAGCACAGATAGCAAGTGACTGTGTTTGTATACAAAGAAGAAAAGCAAAGGATATTCAGAGCAGTGCTGAGAATTCTGTCAAATCCCCCTCCCTAAAATGTGAAAATGTGCATATTATTACTTCATTGATGTTGGTAAAATATCTTATTATAGGAAACACGTAAGTATAATGAATCATAAACCTTTAAAATTATGATACTTGAAGAATTGCTGGAGGCACAGAAAGAAGTCTGGCTACTGGTACATCATTACCTGATGGTTTCTGATTAATGACTATCAATTCTTGTAAAAAGATTCAAAGAAAAAATAATGACTCCAAATAGCAAAAGGAAAAATAATCTCATGAATTCTTGAAGTACAGTACTATGGAAAAGACTCAGAGGTTTTACTCATATAGAGGGTATTTTATTATATTCTAATCCTTTCACTGATGTTTTGGGAGCTATCTGCCAATTATAATAGTTTAAAGATTAAGTCACTGTGTGCTGTAGCCAAGAGGCTTAATGCCCATGAATTTCAGATGGTTTTGCCACCTACTTACTGTGCAGAATTCAGGTTATCCCAAGCCAGTAGCTAGCAGAAGGTTAAGCTACAATTCACAGGCTATTTTATGTAAAACACACAAAATGAGAATTATCTCTAGAGGAAAACTAGTTTTTTAAGTGACTTTTGATTCTTTTTTCAGGATTACTTTTTTTGCACACTTCAGCAATACAAATCTAGGCAGCTCTGTGCCATTCCAAATATAAATTGTTCAAAAAGTAATATCCATTCATAAAAATAAAGTAAGATTAGTTTACACAGTACCATGATATATGATCTTCTGAGAATTTATTTTCCTGATTATTCTTTTTTAAGGACATATATAGACTAAATATATGCAAATAAAAAAAGCATTCAGAAATTAATAGAATAACAAAAGCTCCAGAAAATTTCCATGATTTTGCCCATGGTGAAAATCTTAGGTGTCTAAGTCACTCCTACACTTAAGAAAACTCTTTAAATGCACAGTTATGCATATAAAATAAAAGTTATGTCTTAAAAAACAAAAACAGACAAAAAAAAAACCCCAAAAAAACACCCCCCAAAAAAATAACAAAAATAAATTCAAAAACAAGCAATGACAAGAAACCTCCAAAGCAAAAACAACAAAAAAAGGAATGTACTCAATAGAGAAAAGAAGGAAAGGAAATATGTATCTATTATTTTCCTCATTAATATTAGATTTTAAATACTCAAGACTACTGTTTGAGGAAAGCAGATTGCATGAACATTTATTGATGAAAGAAATAAAAGCAAGTTTATTGTCAATATTCTTAGAACAGAAGAGAATATCAGAATAAAATCCATCTAGAGAAGTAAACAATTTTTGTATTCAAGAATTATCTGGCAGCACTGAGTTCAGATACTTTTACTGGAAGAGATGATTGCTGTGCAAGGAAGAAAGAAGATGAGGAAGAAAAACTGCACTTATGAGCACTTGATATTTACTAAGCAGAATGAAAGTCTTAGGCTGAGACACCAGATTCCATACATACAATTACAGAGCCCCTTTCAGAATTGTCTTTGGTCTCACTATGGAATGTCATAATTTATTTTCTAGCTCTCAGGAAAGAAGTCAGTCTTTGATGAAGACAGCCAAGACTGGGCAGCTCTTTTTCTGATTTGTGACTGACCCAGAATCCAGAAAGTAGGCTTTTTTTCATGTAAATCTTCAGAGACTTTCAATTTAACAGACAAGAATAAGGCCCAGGAAACCTTAGTTTTTCAGTGAGTTACAGATTTATTGTTTTTTTTTCTTTTTTCAGACAGAACTAAATAAGGAACCAGAATGGTTGGGTTTGGGTTTGCTTGGTTTGGCTTGGTTTTTTATCTCATGATTAGTTTAATAATTGAAAAAGCAAATTTTAGATAAATTTTTGTCTGGAATAAAAGCATTTTGATGGGATGTTAACCACTGAGAGGAAGGATGCTACGTATATATACATACATATATACATATTAATTATTTTTTAATTAATTATCTACTAAATGAGATGATTTTGAGGAAAGAAGATTTGAATTGATTCATTTTAAGAGAGAAATTAAAATATGTCTGCTTGAGGATCCTAACTACTAAGCACATAAATATCAGCTGCTTCTTTTTCTCACAGTTTTGTTTTGCTAGGAAACAGCCTTCTGCAGTTCTTTGAAAGAGCAGCTACAGGAGAGGCTTCCAAATCCTTGACAGAGTTACATGAGCCTCAGAGAAAATCTCTATCAGACAAGTTGATACAGCTTTATACATAGTTTTTCTTTTATCTACTTTGAGTGGCTCACTGTTCAACCTAAGCATTTCTAGAGCTGCCATTTTGAAGCACCTAACTCTCCCCAGAGACTGCACAACTTAAGGAACTTCACTCAGAGGAGAGTTAGGCCATTAAATAAAACAAAGGAGCTTATAAACATTTTCTGTTTCTACTTATCTTAAATGTATGCATACAGAGAAAATAGCTAACTTAATAAGATTTAAAATAGAAGATGCCTATCTTCCCCTCTATGACTCTCTTTTTATATAGCTGCACTTATCACTTCTGTGATTATTCAATTATTGAAATGAGCTCTCATGCTGTAGCAGGTGTAGGTACCGACAACTGTTGGGCTCATTTCTTGTTTCTTGTTCCTATTCTGATTGAATATTTCATCTTATCATTTGATAAAGGCAATGTAGTGCTACTTGATTTGCAAGCACTATTTCTGTTGGTATATTGAGTTTTCCTTTTAATTGAAGATAATTAAATAAATACCAAGCCATTTGATTGACTTTTGCTTGCTACTCAGATAAAGAATGTATGATTTCTTGTATGCTTTCATACATACATACATATATATACATATATATGTAAGAATTTTTCTTTTGTCCTCACATATCAGTGTTTGATGTGTCAAGTGATTAAAATTAAAATACCATCAGGGATTAGTGGCTTACTTACATTTGCATTAAAGTTAATGGAACAGTTTCCTGTGGGAATTCAAACAAAAAGAACTAAGCTATCTTAAGAAAGAAAAAAGGACCAATGTGTCTGTTTCCATCATTTTTTGTAATCTAAATGCTTACTTAAAATTGTAACAGGGAGTATTAACAAATCCTAGACTATATGGTCCCCTTAGGGCCATACTCAAGATATTAGATAATAAACAAAAGGGAAGTAGGTAGGCAAGCTCCTCTGTCACAATCCACAAAAGATTGATTCCTACATACTTGCCTGGGGTTTTTTTCTAATTTTTCTGAGAAACCTATTTTACTGAAATAGTTCATTGAAATCTTTTGACATGAAAAGATATGTCTAACAGGTGAAAAAGGAAGGGAAGTTAAGATGTAATTTCCTTTTTCCTTCTCTCCTCCCTCTTCAATTACTTTTTATTTCTGGTGATTCATGTATCTGGGTTGTCCTCACTAAGTATGTTATATTGAGCTATTTTTCTGTAAGTTGTATATATCTGTGTGTGTGTGTGTGTGTGTATGTGTCACATTTAATAAGGCTTTCACAGAGTGACTGAGCTTGCTGTAATAATTTTTGGGAAGATTGCTGTGACATACAAGGCAACTAACACCTAACCTCTTTCAGTAGGTTAGGTATTATTTGGTCACTTTTTGGGCACAATGTCACCACCCTTTGTTTCAATTGCAGTACACCACAGCTGCACACTCCCGTCACCACGCTGGCTGTGTCAGTTCAAGCCTTCATGTTGAAGGTGATTAATAATCCCATAAGAGCTCACTACACAGCTGTGTCTGTGCAGGACTTGGGATGGTACAAGAACAAAACCATCAGATGTGTAAGGTAGCAGCATTACTGGGGAGGGAAAAAGGGGACTTTTGCCACAATTAAGCTGTACTCTTGGCTAGTTCTGTTAATTGCGCTTTTCCTTAGATAGTTTGCAGTTCCTTTGGGGTGATGTCATTGATATTTTCGGCTATATGGGGACTACTAGTTGTAGCCGCCTGCAGATATTCGCAGTGGTGGCATTTCTTTTAAAGGAAATCACTTGGGGGAATACTTTGAGGAATTTGGAGCTATGTTTATCTACCTTCTTCAAACAAATGACTCAGAAAAAAACATGGTGAAGCAGAGTTGGTATCAGATTTTAAAGGGGACTGAGGAAAAATGTGGATATGGTGCCAATGGAAGTTAGAAATTAGTGTGTGATTTCATAGCTAATTTTTGGGGTTTATTTTTGAGTTATGAATTCTGTTAATTCTGTATGGAAAGAAAAAAATCATTGAGTGTGGAGAAATCTGAGGAGGTTTAAGTACAATCCAGGAATATATAACTTCAGTTTAAAGCAAGTCATAGAGATAGTCTTGTAATATCAAATTTCTAATCCTCCATTCATCTAGTCACCATTTTCTACTTATAAATAAGTATTAATCCAAGTAAGAGATCCCATTTACTTGGGAAGTAAATGGAGACCTAAGGTGGACCAAATAGACTCATAGGTGTAAGATAAATCCCTCCCTACAATAAAAAAAGTGGTTATAATTTCATTTTTCAAAAACTGCTGAAGAATTATCTTAAAAATGCTGTCTCCTAATGTGGATGGGCACTCTCAGCATGATTTAGGGCTTTTAATATTTATTATTTAAATAAAAGAAAATTGTTGCGTAATCTAAATTTTAGGAATTATATCTCCAGGAAGAAAAGAAAAAAATTCCTTGTTTGTTTATTTGTTTTGTGCTTTTTATTTTTGTTTATTTATATTGAGCTGAAGGGCTCAGTTTCATCTTCTAAATCATCTGCCATTGGCCACTGTCAAAGGCTGAGGCTTATTATCAATAATATGCAGCTAAGTTAGTATTCAGTTCAAAAGTAGAGGGAAAAAACAAATCTATTTATATTTCCTTCTAAAGTTTTAAGCTCAAGTTCTAATCAAATTTTATTTGTCGCATTTTTCATTTGTGCAACCAATGGATTTTACTGGCATAAAAAACCTCAGACTGGAGTTTGGCTAGGGTACTGAAAGCATTTTATAACTTTTCATAATTAGCATTTCCACAATCTCTTTATATGTTTGGGTGTTCAGTGTTATTTCCTTGCACATTTCATATCTTTAATATGTTTCTCCAGGGTTTTCATCAAAGAAAATGTTTTGATTAATTTTTCTAGATGAATATACTGTGTCTTTAGTGGATGCTTGCATGAGAGCTTGTGATACTTCACCCTCATAATTGATCTGGTGTTTGCAAATCATACAAAGTGCCTCAAAGGAAAATATTATAGAGAAACAGTCTTGAACACTGTCTTAATTTGTCTGTTTATGATAAGGTTTTGAACATCTGTTTTCCTTTGAGCTGGTCTTTACAAATATTTTGAAGAATCACAACAGCCCTGTTGATCAGAGGATGCTGGGGCCAACAAATGGAAAATGAGCACAAAGCAAGAGAGAGAGAGAATATAAATGGGAAATACAGTGATATGAAAGGTGATTGTAGAAGAAAAATAAGAGGAAAATAAGAGTATAGAGATTTATTTTTCCTATGTCTCTGTTTTAATGGCCCTCAATAAACTTTTTACATAATAAGAATGTAAAATGATGAGAAAATACCAAGTGTTTATTATATGTCTGGTATAGTTTGATCTGCCTCACAGACAGATCATCCAGATGTTGTGAAAAATAAAAGAAGTCTAGCAGAAATGGAATAAGTTATATTACTCTGTCTTGTGATGTCTTGAAGTTTTCTAATACATCTCCCAATGATTTTTCGTTCTAAGTATTTGTATATGTTCAAGTCCAGAAGTTCCTGTGTGTATTGCAACAGTTATTCCTACAAAATAATTTTACCTTTTTACTGATTATAAGTAGGAAAAAAAAAGATAATAGCAAGTAAAGCTTCATAATATCCTTCCAAAATAAAAAAGAAGAGTATTTATAATGTATTTTTGAGGGAAAGAGTGGTAATTGGAAGTATACATTCTCTGCAACCAGGTAAGTAATATTTAAGTAAAATTGTAAAACAAAGGCAAATACGTTTGAGTGCACAATTAAATATAAAAGCAAAGTCTGTACATTTAGATTTTGCATGTGTTGTATGCTGGCTCTCAGGCAGTATTTTCATTTTTCAACTTTGTTGCTAACAAGCCATAGATGCCTCTGCTGAGTGATGCTATAGGGGATCAGTAGCTAGGAAACAGGGGCACGTGCAGATTTATGTAATAGTTTCCATGGAAAGGTATACATGGTTCATCTGTAGTTTAACTTAGAAGGCCAAGCAGGAGATATGGAAGTGAGTTATTGATAAATCTGAGCAATTGGTGGATAAAATGGTATGAAAAACCTGGAAAAAACATTAATACCTGTTTTCAATTGGATCACAGGCTACTTTAGGATTCTGCTTTTTAAAGTTGTAAATTTTAAAAATGTCTTTGCAAGTAGGAAATATAATTTCTTCCTGATTCAGGGAAAAAAAATAAATCAGGCAGTTTTAGCAGGTCAAACATGATCTGAAATTCTTAGTAAAAAACTTGACAATTACATGAGATGAATGGATTTCCTAAAATACAAAATAACCATTTCTTTCTTTTAACTAAGATTGTATATTTAAATATTACCTGACTGTGATATTATTTTTCTTCTTTTTTTAACTTATTCATGTGCTAAACCTGCTAATAGACTCCTCTAACAAAAGCTCCATCAAAGCATGAATTCCTGCAGAGGAAAAAAGTGAAATTAACTTTTTCCCTTTCAAATTTGCTAATGAAAAATGCTCGTGATGGTGTAATGAGATCTACACCATTGTCTGATGGAAATAGCAAACTGTGTTAATCCAATTTCATTTTCATTGCCTCACACAACTGCTGCCTTTCCAAAATGTTTATTACTAATTTTTTATACATGCAATCCAAGTTGGAGACAAAAACTGAGGATTTTTTCATGTAAACTTGCACTGAAAATATTGACTTAAGAGACCGAATTAGTGTCCCTTTGGACAGATACTCTGCTGTTTTAAACAATAACCGTGAAGAAACATTTGATAAGTAATGCAAAATGGTACCACGTCAACAATTTTCTTTGCAGTCTTGAAAATATGGTACCTTCTCCTAACATACAAAAAGACTAAATGGGAAGAGCAAAATCAGCTCTACAATTGATTAAAAAAAAAAACAAAATAACAAAACAAAAAAAAAAAAAACTTTGCATTTTTAATAGGCACTAGAATAGACTTTATATTAGTAAAACATATGTAGTTCACCGAGACCATATATTAGTCACATACGTAATGTTCTAGAACAGTGATAGTATTTTCTCACTAGGGCATAAATTATCTTTTTTCACAAAAGTAAAACCTGAATTCTTCCTTAAAAAGAACTTTTGAGGCAAGTCACAATGCTAATGAATGTTGAACGCACAAACACTTTACTGTATTGCCATGTTTGATGATATTTTATTATCACATTTTATTAGGTAGTTTTATTCACAAGAATAGAGGCACTTGAGGGAAGGTGTTCTGGTGGCTAACAGTGTAGCATATTGATACCCTTTTGGGAGATAATTTTAAAACGTGGATTTAGAGGTAGAAGGAAAAGGAAAATGAAGTATTTTTCATAGTAAAATTATATATTAATACTTATCTATTTCTGAAGAAAACAGACAATAAATTTCCTTAGAAAGACAGCAGGTTTGATAAAAAATAGGCAATGTAGGTTGGCTACACTCAGTCTGTACTCATGATCTGGTACAATGGTACTCTACACTGTAAAAAGGTCTTCAAGGTGACCTTGCTTCTTGTGGAAGAGTCTGCCTGACCCTGCAAGGAGGATTAGCAGAAAAAAGGCATCTGTCTCACCCTCTGCTAACCAAATCTTTTTTACAAGCAAGACTATAAAACTACAAGAAAAGAAAGCACATACTCTCCATCAGGAATAGAAATCTTGAATAGCAACCATGAACTCTTTCAATTAATACTCTTTTTGGACAATTCTGTGATAATGTATTTAGAAAGATAAACAAAACTCTAACAGCTTCCATGTATGAGTTAAACTGACACTATATGCAGTCTTCCTAGACAAAAAAAAAAGTATTTAAATTTCTCTGATACTTCCAGCAGCATCAAGTAGGCATGTGATAATGCATTTTCCAGATTAAGAGTTCCTGTGAGTGCTTCATCATTAATTCCAGGCAAAATCGTATCAGTTTGAAGACTTTGCACCAATATTTTGAGCACTTGGATGAACTGCTTTGTCACCAGGAGAGCAGGGAAGCTCTGTGTCATGCTGGTAGTGTACAATGATAAAAGACAACAAAAGAAAACCAGGATAATATCTTTAGACATCATTAAGCTGAAGGCCTAACATATACCAAATCTAGCAGTATATGAAATAAAGTTTCTGCAACATTCTGACCCACAGGTAAACCTTGTCATTTATCTGACTCTATTAAAAACCTCTTAGCTTACAGTAAGAAATGAGTTACTGACAATAACACCACAAAAACAAATCAGAAAAAAACATTGGTTACGATGTTCCACTTTATTACTCTTTTAAAGGTAATTCATTTAATGTCTCTGTCTCCATTTCTCACCTGGAAAATAAGGATTGCATCAACATTCTCTGAACTTCTGAGGTGTCTGTGTGAAAAAGGCCCTTAAATCATAGGATCACAGATTAATTTAGTTTTCAAAAGACCTTTAACATCTCTGAGTCCAACTGTAACCCCAGATCTGCCATGTCCTAAAGTGTCATATCTACATATCTATTAAATACCTCCAGGATTTAATAGTGACTCCCCCACGTCTCTGGACAGCCAGTTCCAATGCCTGGCGACCCTTCCAGTGAAGACATTTTTTCCCAATATCTGACCTAAACCTTCTGTAGTGCAAAGTGAGGTCATTTCCACTTGTCCTATTGTTTGTTTTGTGGGAGAAAAGATCAAGTCCCCCATCATAACAACCTCTTTTCAGGTAGTTGTAGAGAGTGATAAGGTCTCACCTGACACTCCTTACCTCTAGGCTAAACAACCCAAACTCCTTCAGCTGCTCCTCATGAGATTTGTCCTCCCGACTCTTCACCAGTTCCATTGCCCTTCTCTGGACATGCTTCAGCACCTCAATGTCCCTCTTGCTGTGAGGGGCCCAGAGCTGGACACAGGACTAGAGGTGCAGCCTCACCAGTGCCCAGTACAGGGGGATGATCACTGCCCTGGCCCTTCTGGCCACACTATTGTCGATATAGGAGAGGATTTCATTGGCCTTTTCAGCCCCCTGCGTACAAACTGACTCATGAGTTAACAAGCACCTTCAGGTCTCTTTCCACCAGACAGCTTTCCAGCTATGCTTTCTCAAGCCTTTAGCACTGCATGGTGTTGTTGTTACACAAGTGCAGAATTATTACGCCTAGGCAAAGCAAGGTATATGTTTCTCCTAGGATCAAAGGCAGAGTAGGACTCTGAAGCAAATTTTTTTGATCTTTGTTTTGTTTTCACAGTGTGTTATTGAACATCTCTCACCACCATGTACGTGCACCTCAGGGGATATGTAAGGAAATATGAAATGTTTGATAATGATCTGTATATCTTTGGAAAGACTGTGTGCCCATTACAATTCTGATGACTCCCTTGAAAACGTTATCTACATTGTTTCTCTTTGGAGAAGTGCATAAGCAACTGCCTGTATTATCTGTCTGTGAGAAACCATATCTCTCTCCTCTGCCTTATCCAGGTTGACATTCTTATCCTTCGCAACATAAAGGGTATAATGTGATAACAGGATGCAAGGTGATGAAATGTACTCTGCTTCTGGGAAGGGCTTTCTGCCAGCATGGCTAAGGCATGATGTGATTCATCAAGCAATAATTTGAGTGTGGATTGTATTAGGAATGATTTCTTAAGTGATAAATTGAGCTGAATAAATGGTTGTCTCCTATAAAAGCCATTTCCATTGTTCGGAATAGAGTAGAACATTGTGAAATGCTTCGATTCAATAAAAAATTTGTTTTTCTAGGTAGGAGCTCCTACAAATGCACATTTTCATAGAAACATCAATGTTTATCTACCATTCTGTACTTAAAATTTATTATTTAGATCATATTTATAATCTTCTTTTTTTTTATTATGAAATATAATGGATTGAGGCATTTGGACAAACTACTGCGACACCAAAGGAGAGAATTTAAAAAAGTCAATTTGGATTTATTTTTGGTTTTTCAGAAACAAAATGCTACTCTCTTTTACAGCTTGTAAAGTTCCTAGGAGCCTATCAGATTTCATGCAGAAACCTGAAGTTGTTGTAGGGGGCACTAGTCAAGTTTAAAGATTAAATTTTATTTGGCTAGTCCTGCTTAGATAATTTTAACTCAGTACAAAGGAAACCTTGAATGTCAAAGTTTTATTAAAATACATTAATTTCTACACATGAGCATCTAATAATGGAAAGTATAAATAGTATTTGTCAATTTACTTTCTTTATTTTTTCTTAGTTTAAATCTCTATTCAATTCTTTGTTCTATTATCTTCCTTCCTAAAAAAAACTGACTTACATATCAATATGACCATTAGCTCTTCTGATTAATTAGTCTGTACAAGTACCTACTTTCCAACAAATTAAAGGAAAGATAAAAGGTCATAGAAACAACAAGCAAATCCACAAAGCACCCTCTAGATTTATCAACATACCGATACTTTGATTGACCTTTCTTCAACTCTATAAGTAGGAGTGGGCTTTGGAGAAAGAAACATTTTATCACATTTTGCATTACATACTTTCATAAAGTACTGAAGTGAATAGTAGGGTCTTCTAGTCTGACACAGATGGCAGTGACAATTCTTTCCTGTACTACTGCTACTACTATTTTAGTATGGTATACCTCTGTCCTGGGGTGACTGCATGGCCCAGGATCTCCTGTTGCTTGTTCTGTTTTACTGCCAGCTATTGAGTTCTGTGCCTTTGATATTGGTTCCGAGAGCAAAGTGGGGGAGACAAGGTGCTCATTTTGTCTGCAGAAGCTTCCATTTACTCCCCTGGAATTCCTTTCTCATGGACTGTGTTGACTGCAGCATGGACAGCAGGAGAGAGCTCTCCTTTGCTTTTAGTTTTTTTCTAATTAGCTGAGGGCAGAAGTTTTTTTGGAACTGTTCAGCTCCTGTTTAGTCCGGGAACACCAGGACTATCACCCACCCCCCAAAGCTTCAATGTGGCCGGGACATCGGATCCAAACCCGGAGAGACTCAGAGAGACCCGAGCCAAGACGTATCCACGAAAACGACTCTCTCTCTGAACTACAACAGGACTTTCTGAATTTACCATCTCTCTTCAGAACACCAAGAGATTTCATTGCTTAAGATTCTTCTTTTTTTTCATGTTTGTGAGTACTTTGCCTGTTAAATAAACAGTTTTTTCCACTTTCCTGCAAGGACATTATCTCCCAAACCAGTTGGAGGAGGGGCTGCTGAGTCCTGCCCTTTAGGAGAACATCCCTTTGGGATGTTGCCTTCCAAATTTGACCTAAACCAGGACAACCGCAAGTCCGATTTAGAAATTTGTTGTGTTACTTACAATGAAGACTACATCTTTGTGAAAAATACTTTTATTTTATATTTAGCATTACTTTTCCTCTTCCTCATCTTGTATTACAGTACATATATTTTATATAGTATATATATACTGTATATACACTACCTATATAGTATATATAGTATATATATATATATGTATAATAGTATATATATTACATACTTGGAAGAGAGGAAAGAAAATTATATTACATAACCTAAAAGAAATTGACAGGGATAATAATAGCAATTGTACTTCCCCTGAAAAACTAATATACACTGAACATCTTGGATCTCTTTGCAGAATTATTTACAGTCTATACAGATTAACATGATAACCTCTGGTTCTTTACTTCTGTTTATCCTTATACCAGAAGAATTACTTCTACAGGCCTAGTTTATTCCACATCTATATTTTTTCCTCAAAGTATCGTCCTTGGTAAGTAACCGTAACAGAAATCTTCATATGACATAAAACAAGTTTGGAAAGTAGGTAATTTTCTATTGTCAGCTTCAGAAATAAAAGGTAAGCGTAGAAGAATGAATCTCATTTTATTTACAAAGGCCACTTAAAACTGACTATAAGTTACTTGTGTGAATCCATAGTAGCATCTGTGCACTCTCATTCAGAGCGACCTTTATTTTCTTTATACAGCACACTGATCTAGTTCTACAGATCACATATGGTAAGTAGGTAGGTAAGAAAATTCATGACATTCAACAATAGCATGGAAAAATAGTTACAACAGAATGAATTTCTATGCAATTTAGCAAGGAAAAGGAATTTAGCTTCTTAACGTTAAGAAGCTTTAAAAGTAGGAATGTTTTCAATGGAAAAACATTTTGAATACTTTTTACTGAAATTATCTCCAACTTTTGCGAAAATATAAACTATCGATTTTCTGAATAAAAAATATTTTATGTCAACCTAGCTGATATGTCAGAAGCATTTTTTTACCAGTCTGATTATATATTCTGATTATGCTGCTCTCAAATTTACTTTTTTTCCCACAATCCTCTAAAATGTGAGAAATTTCAATTGACATATATTCTTTCTTGGGCCATGAAGGTCTGCCTTATTCCTGTAGCATACAGTATACATTTGCTGGGCCACATAGCACATAACTGTTGCATAAATACCATCTAATTTAGTGTTACTACTAGCATTATGGTGCAGCAAGAAGACATCTTTTTCCTGAGAGTTGTCTAACTAGCATCTATAATGTGAAAAGACTTTGGTATGTCCTAAGAAATGGTAACTAACAACTAAATCTTTGAATCTCTTAAGATGCCAAATTTTGGTCAGAGCTATGAGACTAGAGTGTATGTTTTTCCCTATTTTAAGAATTGATACCCCAGAAAATACAGCAGTGTTTTGTATTTTCTTTGTATCCTCCAAGTATTCTTCCAGGGCACAGTAATCAATGGATCTGTGGTAGCTGTTTGGTGTTTGATGCACTGTACATGGGTAATGGGCCTGATTTTTCTATGAATTTCCTTGGACTGATAAGAATCACTGTGTCCAAAACTGATCTCCAGTGGTATCACTCTTCTCTGTGACAGCGACCAGTGACAGAACCCAAGGGGATGGCCTGAAGTTATGTCAGGGGAGGTTTAGGATGGATATCATCAGAAGGTTTTTCATCCAGAGTGTTTGGGCGCTGGCCCAGGCTCCCCAGGGAAGTGGTCACAGCACCAATACTGACAGAGCTCAAGAAGAATTTGGGCAATGCTCCCAGGAACATGGTATAATTCTTGGGGTGTCCCGTGCAGAGTCAGAACCTGTGGTGCCTTCCAACTCCAATGAACCTTGTGATGCCTTCCAACTCAGCACATTCTATGATTCTAAGAGGTTTTTTGTATATGTTATCAATGTCTTAAAAATTTATTTTCACTCAAATACTTTCTCTTT
>JAWWMU010000106.1:73526070-73542262 GCA_035048155.1 Cinnycerthia olivascens
TCTTTCTTTCTTTCTTTCTTTCTTTCTTTCTTTCTTTCTTTCTTTCTTTCTTTCTTTCTTTTCTTTCTTTTCTTTCTGCCTTCCTTCCTGGACAGATCAGAACATTTACATGAAAGAAATGTAGTTTTTAAATCTAAAAGTGTAGTTTTTTTGTATATTTGTGATATTATATTCAAATTTGAATTTCTTGAAGCCTATAACACCACTTTGCATTCGATAGCATGCAGCACTTCTGCAGACTCAGTTACAAAAGATAGCTGCTGTGTGAATTGGTAATGGGACATTCAATCAGCCTAAACCAAATTCTTTCTACACAGAATATATTATAATGTAGAAAAGAATTCCAAAGTCTAATTTCAGTGACAGCTTTTTGCTTCAAAGCTGTTTTGTACTATTCTTATTGCAACAGTTTATGTACTGGGTTGTGTAGTTGATAAAGATAACTGGAACTGCCTAACTCTTTTAGAGAATTTATTAATACAGAGGGGAAAAACAAACCAAATTTGGCCTCTTGATTTAAGAGGTCACTTGAAGCTAATCATATCAATGTTTGAGGTCTATTTATTTAATACTAATGATACTCTGTACTTTACCAATTATTGTAAGACATATTTTGCAGCTTACTGAGCAAGACTGTTTTTTATATGAAAAGAACAACATGTAGATTCATTATTCGCTAGAAATTGGTCTATAAAATTCTGCAATATAGCAGTCAGTTATCTGAGGCAATATGCAATTTAATTACTCAGATGTCGCTTAAACATGCAGGAAAACTTTACCTATCCTAGAAATTTAGCGTAACATTTATGCATTGATATTTCAGCTGAAAAATCAGGCACATCATTTTTAGTTAATTTTTTAATCTAAAATCCCTACCTGTATTTAACTTTGAGACTTTGTAGAGAAAATCATTCATGTATTGTACTGTGAAGTTATTTTCACAGTAAGCAATCAAGTAATGATGGTAGGTGAATAACATTATATACATAGCAATTTTATATTAAAAGTATATATTTTTTCCTTTATTCACTGTATGTTGCAGTTTCCTTTATTTTCTCTTACCTCTAAAACTTTATAAATCTAGGACATGCTAGTAGCATCCTTCATGATGCTGAAAATATATGGTAGGATAGTTTGGTGTTTGCATTAACAGCTAACTAAGTGGTTATTCTGTTTCTCTGAATATCTGTTTTATTTTCTGACTGGGGAGATGAGATCCTGTGACTATGTCTAAATGGAACAGACTAATGCAGCAAGTTATCACCATTCTACTGCATTTGCTTTTCCTTTTTTTGCAAATATATGAGCCTCTCCCCTCCCTCTGTAGAGGATTGTATGGAAAATATGTTGTATATCAGACCACATGATTTGCTTACCCTAACAAATATTTTTTATAAATAAACTGAAAATAAAAATAGATCAATATTAATGGATGGTCATTCTTGATATTTAAAAACATTTTTTTGAGAGAAAAGTGTTCTTCTTTGAATTCTGAAGGCATAAATAAGATAAAATGCTGAAAATATAAATGTGTGCTGAGGGATTAACTTAGTTTCCTTTCAAATTATATACAGTTGGAGATTTGATGCATGACAAAGGAAACAGAGGGTCCTCCAGAATTATATTTATGGAAGATTACACTATTTACACAGGAAAATGAGCTAGAAAAAAAGGAATTGCATATGAAAAAAAAAACAACAAAAAAACAAAAACCAAAAAACTGAAGGTTTGATCTGTGTGAATGACATGGTTCTTTATATTTTTCTTTGAATTTTCAGTATTTTGCAAATCTACAAATCCACCAGTGCTGAATGGAAGTTCTTAAGTCTCCAAAATTAACGTATTTATTCAGTAATAAAATGTACTCTAAGTTCAAAAGCAAACATAAGGCACTCTTTAGGAAGTTTTTGCACTGTTGTGCTAATTTTTCTTTTTGTTTGTATCAGCTTATATTCCATTGCTTTAAACATAAGGGTGAACTCTCTTCGGATACATGAAAATCATTCTTGTTTGTGTGTTCTGTTATTGTGTGCTAATTTCTCTCAGTTGTGTAAGACCTACACAGTCATACATTGGCACAGTAAAAAGCTGACAATTTCAGAGGCTGGATTTGTTGCTTCCATTGCTCTTCCTTTCATTTTTCATCTACCCACCTGGTGGGAGCACTTAACATTTTCCTTCTCTTGGCATTAGGAGCAACCTACACGCCTCTCCTCTGTGCAACGGGGAAAGAGGTGCAAGGAAGGGACTGTCAGGACACTGCAGAAACTCAGATGTACAGTCAGGCTCTAGGAGGACAATACCAGCCACTGATCTGTCCTCTGCAGTAACAAATTATTTTCTTTTCCAAGCTCTGAGCAGTAAGTAAACAGGTATTCCTCTTCTTTTAGGGAAAAGACAGCAGGGCAGATGGCAATGGATCTCCGGGGTGTTGTTTGAGCAGTGCAAGACTAATCTGGGTCCTATTAATCCATTTGATTCTTCCTTGTTATCCAAATGCATTCATCTACTGCAGAACTTTAACACCTAGATAGCCTGATTTGTGTGGTTTGTGGAATGTTAATACAAGAGACTGTTTAGGCTGCACCATTAAGAACTGAGAGTTCAAAGCAAATTCAATTACACCCTTAATTCAGTAAAGAACAAGTAACTTTATTTAACAAAGAAGCTGTAGGATGCAGGGGGACTAAGACAAGAAGATGACACATGAATAAAGTCTTTAAGAAATGATTCCTTTTTGTTTCTGCCACAGAGGAAGTAGTGCAGACACCCAGTTAAAAAAATACAATTCCTATTTATGAAAGGGCTGATTGACCAGTGCTGAGAAAGGGCATCATTCACACTTAATTTCTTGTTTCTGTTCAGTATATTAGCTATCCATTGAAAGCAGATTTTATGTAGAAAATTTGATTGTGTCACTTAAAAACTCTCCCACTGTTTCCCAGTTTCTAAGATATTTAAGTGAATGTAAATAATGTAGATAATAGACATTTCAAGCTTGTGAAGGCTTTGTTTTGCAGGTTGAGATAATCTCTTGGTATGGAAACCAAATTAAATATTTCTCTATTACCTGATTAACTGATCTTTGAACTTTTTGAGCGACTGCCTTGCAACACAAAGAGGTTTTATGAGGGTAAGAACATTTTTTTGTAAATACTTCAAGTCCACAGAGTATGGAGGAGAGAAAGTTGGAGCAAATTTTGCATTCATATTTCAAATTATGACTCTAAGTTTCTTCTCATCCATTTACAAGACAGTGTCAAAATCGTTTCTGTCATATGAAATACAGGTATTAGTGTGAGTATTAGATAAAGATTTCAATATATGTATAAGTATGTGTGTACTGGAAATGAAAATCAAGAATCTTGTAAATCACTTTTCAAGGTTTTACTTATTTATGTAATCAAGAACAGGTTGATTACAGAACTACTTAAGATTTAATGATTTTGTAAGACTTGATATAAATATAGGATCTTTCTCATGCTTCTGTATCTATGCCTAAATTATCAATATCCTTTATGTTTGACGGTCAACAGAAAGCTGATTCCTCAACAACTTTCTCTCAGGGCACAGTTGAAAATGTTTTATGCTCACAAGTTTATAAGGAAATTCTGGCTGTTGTGGATGATTTAGGAGTTCCCAGATGAGTCAAATGATAAAATACTATGAAATGGCAAAATGAAATATTGCCAACCTCAAATATGGCTTCCATAAGTTCTTAAGCCAGAATTTGAGTCTTTATGAATTTAATGTGTGTCTTGAGTGGATCAGTAATCTCACAAAAAATGTTACATTATAATACATATCTGTGTTATGGTTCAGTAAGATCTGTTCTCATTAAAGTGCCTCTCACAGCCTGGGAAGGTAAAGAGGAGCTCACTACATATAACTGATTTAAAAAATAGGACATCTGCATCCTGCTGCTAGCCAAAAAAAAAAAAAAAAAAGAAAAAGTGAAAAAAAAAAAGAAAAAAAGTAGCCATTCACTCGAATTCCTATTAGTGTTAGTTTTATCCTGGTTAAATGTCTTCATTAAGACCTAACCAAGAAGCTTATATTAAAAATTTTCATTGTCTTCCAAATACTCAAATACTCACTTATTTGAGGAAGATCCCCTACAGGCAAAAAAAACTAAAAAACAAAAAAACCCAGAACAACAAAAAAACATCAAAATCAAAAACCAGTCAGCCCTCCCAAAAAATTTACCTCCAGAAAAAGACATTTTTGCCAATGTGTATGAGAGATAGTGGTCTGCAGTCTAACTGAAGGAACAAATTAATTACTCTCTCTCCTTTTTCATCCTGTTTAATATGCAACAGAAGAGTATAGAAGAGTATATTAATGATGTTTCTATACTATTTCACAGGCCTGACAGCTATCATTTTATGCTTTTTGTGAACGTGGAAGATATCACTGCCTTAACATACAACTGTGCCCAAAAGATGACTCAAATATAGGGGCCAAAATCACTGGTGTGGTAAAAGTCTCAATTGCAAACTTAAATTCTTGCATATGAGAACTTGTATACCTCTAAAGGAAAAAAAGTGTCAAACATAAAATATTAATGCATGGAAAATTGAATGACTAAGGGTTTTTTATCTATGAAAAAAGTAACATGCATATTTCTCCCAAATCTTTTGTCTTAGATCAATTGTATATATACCGCAGGGTCCTTTATTACTGTTATTATTTCAGAGCCAAGGACTCTAAAAACATATAATGTAATTTTAGACAAAATCACCATTGCAGTCAGATGTTTTTTATTGGGCTTTTCTAATTGTTGAATGACTTAAAAAAGGATGGAGAAGGAAGTGTAAGAAAAAGAAACCAAGAAACAAAGCAAGACAAAGATGGTAGGTCTTCCAACAATGTAGAGTACTTCACAGAATGAAAAATCTCACAGCAGAAAGAGTGTTTAAATGGAGACTCCTTAAATGGAGACTTATTTTTACAAGCTTCTGTTCATAAAGTGTATGATTATTAAACATTTCTAATTACTTATTTAAAATTTTATTTACAAATAATTATATCAACACTGGTTTAATCCTTTCTGAACTTCTTGATTTGCATCATTTTTTTATAAAAAACATCATCATAAGAAAGTTAGGATGGGCTGAAATTCATTGAAGTTAACTAAAAATCAAACAAGATACCTTGAAAAGGTCAAGGAGAGATCTGTGGGGTTTTCTTTAATCTACAAGAGCAAGAAACAGTAAAACACTTTTCAGTTCTTGGCAGAAGACATTAGACATTTACTCATGAGTGTACTGACCTCTTGATCTTGCACAGACATTCTTGACTAGTTATTTGCAATCTTCAAAGATTGAGTTCCTGTGCTCTAATTCCCTATGGAAACAGTGTCAGGTAACTAGTGTACTTGAGCATGTTTCATCCCCACCTGGTTAGACATATCTACTTGGATATGAACTTCCTACGGTATGGATTACACAGAATAAATGTGCCCTATATGTGCTAAGTATTTAGAGATGATTTAGAGAAAGTACCAAGGTTTTAAATTCACTGCAATATTTAAGGGTTCTCTATTTAAAAAATTAGAAGGGCGATGATCATCACATGCATAACAGTTCGATTTCATTTACATTTGAGTACAGCTAGAAAGGAAATTTAAGAGGTACCTTTGTGGCATGCTTCCAACACAGACTCTGCACAATCATGTGAAGATGCTTTACCAAAAAAATTCACAGCTGAGGACTAGCTGCACATGAAATACAGGGAGAGTAGAACTGCAAGTGAGCTCAGTGGCTACTTGGATTGGAGAGGTCATAAGCAGATTAAAATATTTGAAAACTTTTGCAGAAAAGTGGGCAAGTAAAAAGTAAAGTTGGTGATGTTAGAAGAGCATGTGATGTGGATCAGTGTGATGAAGCAACAACCAGGAAAAAATAATGCAATTTCAAAAAGCTTTTGCAATTAGATGGAAAAGTGAATACAGTCTCTTACTCACAAGTTAAAGATATGAATTGGAAAAAAATTCAAAAAGCCTGCAGCAATATCACAAATAAACTAGAAAGTGCTGTGTCTCCTAAAAATAGTTTTCTGAATTGCCTTCTGTTACAATTCATTGTGGAAGATATTTTTAAAATATTTTTGTGACTAATTTAAAATAATTGTTATCTTTCTTATAAATGCATAAGTGTGCATTTTATTTGAAAAACTTTTTAAAAAATTTAGCTGTGCTTATGGTGATTTTTGTTTTCAAGGTCTTCTCCTTTATAAACACTCACATCTATTCCAAAGGGAAGTTCCTCTTGCTTAGCAGGATTTCACTTCCCACTTGGAAACTACAAAAAATAATTCTTTTTTTTTTTTTTTTTTTTTTTTTATTATATGGAACAGAGAAACACAGATAGTAAGAAAAAAAATCAGTTTAGCGATCTGGAAAGATTATTACTCGTTAATCTTGAATTCTCTTAGTCACATGCAGAACAGAATATTTATTGCACTGTCACACTGCTATTAGTAAATTCCCTTTCAGTGATAAATAGCAAATATTTCTATCAAAAGCAGTTCCACAAACTCCTTTATAATCAGAACATAAGCTTGCCCTGGAAAGGATTGCCTCGACAAAGTGAAACTAGTTTAATTTGAAATTTTAAATTGAATTAAATTTTATTTAGAAGGAATTTTCCTCTTGATTTTTTTTCTGTTACTCTTGGAAGAAATAGTAGATGTTGAAAATCACTGTTTTGTTAGTGATTATGACAGGCAATTATAAAAATGAAAGCAGAATTAAGAGGCAAAGACTTTAATATTCTGATTGAGTTAGTCTTTCTACAAAATGAGAGATGAGTGCTGCAGAGATGGGGTAAATGACAACTGTTGACAGTGTGGCCATAACTGAACATCACTGCTCAAGGGTGATATGCCAGAGTCTTATTATATTATTCACAAGAAATCACAGAGAAGAATGGAGAGGGATAGCAATCTGTGTTTCTGTTATTGCTGGTAGGATGGACATACAAATTAATGTTAGAAAGAATCACCTCTGCTTATGATTGACCAAGACTAGAGAGGCTTATCCATTGCACAAACAAGATTGGAAGCCTTGTGAATTTCCAAGGATACAGCCCAGGCAAAGTAAGAACCCCAGTAAGACTACTTTGTTCCCCAAATGAATGGCTACATTGCTTATGTTAAGGTCTATCTCAGGTCTTAATTCAATCATTCTTCAAAAGCACCCACATTAACTCATAGACTGAACCTGTGGTTATGTCTTCATGGGTCACAAGCAAATATTTTAGCAGACAACTTCTGGCTCTTCAGCTGGTAGCTTTAAGAAATATAATACTATAGCACTTGTCACAATCTAGAAATAACCCACTTTGACCATCACAGTAGGGCACTATAATCATAACATGCTTTCAAAGTGCCACACACCAATTCCAAGTATTCTGTTTGTGCTCAGTTGTCATATACCTAGGATATATTTTGAAAAACATACAGAAGTATATATAGTAAAACAGATTATGGAATTTTTTTTTTCATTTATGGCATCTTAGAAAATAGTTATTGCTCTAGGTTTTTTAAACTAATTCGCTTTTTTTTTTTTTATTTATGATGGAAATAATTAGACCTAATATCTGATTGATGTAAAGATAAGCTCTGTAAAAACAAACCGAATAGTCTTCGCCTTTCCTTAGATTTTATTTGTACAAAGATGTGAGGAATTTTTTTCTTTTAATTTCTTCCAAAATTACCTAAGTATCATTACAAAACTTTTTCATAATAGTAGGCAAACACACCTAATTCATTAAGATTTATTAAGAGTTCTAAAATATATTGTCAGTAGAAGTTGTTGAAGTAGAATTTTTAGAAACCATTACTAACTCAGTGGGTTGCTGCCATACTCGGTTTTGTTAAAATATTTCATATTAACTTAATTACAAAGCACTTGATTATTTAATGCAATTTTGAACCACCTCCTCCAGAAGAGTTTACAGAGATTCACTCAGTAGTGGTCTCTTGCATCGAGCCATTAGTAAAAGAGCCCGCTGTTTTAAATCCTGCTGCCTAACAGTTTTCACTTTGTCATTTGAAACTAATTTCAAAATTCAACTGAAAACTTTTTTGATCCTTACCAGGACCTCTGAATACAAGAGGACTAAAATTAAATTATTTATTTTAGTGATTTTTTTTTTTTTTTTAGTGAAATGATGTGGATGCATCTCATCTGTCTTAAAAAGGAAAAACATTAATGAGTATTTCAGCCAATGTAGTGTCTAAGCAGAACTACAAGTGGGCCCATAGATAATTTTGGAGAAAAATATTTCAGGTAGGTGAATTATATATTGGCATTCACACTGGATAAACATGAAAAATTCTAAGCAAAATAGGTAGAAGTGTGGGAATTTTCTGGACATCTTTTACCTGCTACATAGAAAGTACCTAACATTTTTAGAGATTTCGTCATAAAAATGCAATTAATTTATTTAAAGGACCTTGAGATGAAGAAAAAAATCTGAATTATTTTACCTAGAAAATCGTTACCATAAAAATAGGAAAAAAACCTCCAGTTTGCAACTGTTTTTAACTTCAGCTCCTGAGGAATGGGGGAAGGAGTTAAACTATTGAGAATAGAACTTCCTGGGCTTTTAAGGGGGAAACATGGCCTGAAACCAAGAGCAGCCTAATCAAATTGAATAGAAATGGATCAAGAGAGAGCTGAAAGTATCTATGAGATGAGCCAAGAGGAAGTGTGTTTGGTTTTTTTTTCCAGAACTGTGGAAACTTAGATATAAGGCAGAGAAAGCATGCAAAATGAGTGAAGAGAGTGTTTTCATTGGTTGAGATGATGAAGGGCTGTGATTTAAAAGAAGTGGGAAGGAAAAAAACAGAATAGGAAGGAAATCATGAGACAAATATTGAGATGGATCCAATGGAAGGTAATATCTTTATGCTGACATCAGAAAAACTAATTTGCCAATAAAGACATTTAATACCTTTTGCAGAGGATGAGGACTTATAATACTTAGGAAGATAGAAATCAGACTTTGCAATTCTCTAAAAGTAAAATGTCACTAGAATATTTAATTATTAGAACCTGACATGCATAAGTTCCCTCGATAACTGGTTTGATCCTTTAACTTTTCTCCTTTACAACTAACTTTCCATAAGGCAATTTGGCAATGAGATCAATATTACCAATGTCACTGTAACATTTGATTAAGTACAGTCTTACCTGGCTTTTCATGAGAAAATTTGGGATTTTTATGGCAAGAATTTAATTAACTCCCATTTTTCTAATTTGATTACCTTTACTTGCATTTTAATTGTAAGCAATGGTCAGAAGCTGAATATAACCTACATTGTAAGAACCATTGAGATTTGTATAGCTTAGATTTCTTATTTCCACAATGTATATGGGATGGAATTTTTTAAATTTTCCTTTTCCTTTTACATGTGGAACACATTTTGTGATGTAAAATCTGATTTCTATTAAGGCTTGAAGGCTAAACAAGTTAGATTGTGACATTGCACTTTTAGTCTGTTATTTTTCTGCTATAATTTTGAGAAACTTGGCTTTATTTTAAGGTTTCCTTTCTGTGGCAAAATCACAGTTGCCATGTTATCTTGCCTAGCTACCAGTTACCTTATCTAACCATCTAACCACTTAAAATGTGCTTTTTGGAATTTCAGTTTAATTTTTGGTGTGAAGTGCTGAGGTGTTGTAGGTTGGGGGTTTTATGTTTGTTTGTTCGTTTGCATTTTAAAAATTATTTTTCTTTTTTAAATTATAAATAAAATATAAGACTTCTTCATTATAAAGGGTTTTCTTTTTCCCATGAAGAGAGAATGATACCGTATTTGGTCTCTGCATAGTTTTTCTGGAAATCAACACAGTTACTCCTAGTTTGGAAAGAAATGCCTAATTGAAACATTCATATGGAAAGATCCATGTCAGCAGGGAGGCTATGTTTGAGGCCATAGGAAAAATTAATGGGCATTACCCTCAAGCTGCTGGGAAAATGAAAAGTTGTGCTGCAGTTGAGTCAAAAGTTCATAAGGAATCTCAAATATATCTGGTCTAGGAAGAAGCTAAAGTTCTCTCCTACAGGACTGGTAAGCTTTTGAGTTTCTTGAAATGTCACTGATCTTGTAACCAGTAATGCATTTAGTATTATTTTATTATAATCCATTTAACACAAAAATAAGCTAATTGGTGTAGAATCCATCACATATGTTTCCTACTGATACTTCAGCATGAGATTTGCATCTACAAACAAGAATTTTGGACTCTTTAGAAACCTCAGTGGTACTTGACATTGTTATCAAACTCTGAGTTTGCCAGAGCTCAGAAGTGTGCTGACCATCCAATGATTCATTTCATATAATAATTTCTAGCCTTATTAACCCCTCCAAGCAGGTATTTCAAAATTGGTCCGTATAACTTGTAAATAAATACACTGACTAGAAACTTGCTTCTTTGCAAGACATCCAGGGGTCCATCAATCCAATCTGTGCTCCAACTACCTCATGTTGTGCAGGGCCTCAGGGAGAAGGCTTTAAGGCATGAATAATTTAGATATAGGTTTGCTCACAAGGCACAGCCGGTGGCCCCAGTGCAGGGCAAGGCTGAGCCCCTCAGCCACAGGCAGGCAGGTGAGAGCCACGGGAAAAGCCGGGGCAAGAGAGGGCAAAATGCTACCCAGCAGCCAGGGCTGAGCAAGGAGAAAGAGAAGGATGAGGTCAGGAGGGTCTCCAGGCCCCCAGCAGGGATATCTCTTTGGCCCCAGGAGATACCCCGGTGGGACAGACGGACATTCCCCGAGGGAATCTGCAGCCCATGGAGAGCCTGTGCTGTAGTAAGCTTGTCCTGCAGTAGTGCAGCTCATGGAAACGCTCCAGGCTGGAGCCCGTGTAGTGTGAGGAGGGAGAGCAGCACAGAGGAGCTGTTATGGACTGACCACAGTGCCTCATGCCCCAGCCCCCTGCTCTGCTTGGAAGGTGTAATGGTGCATTGGTATTAAACCTGGGTTTGAGAATACCTTTGAGGGTGCTGCCTAAAGTAATCTAAGCCACTCATTTGCAACAGAGGGAAAGATGTAGAGGAATGGCAGACGAAGAAGTGAAAGTAAACTTGAGAAAAAAGAGGGGGATAGGAGTGGGCACAGGTGATGTGTGAACTTTTGCTTTTGTTTCTCACGCCTTTTTTATTTGGCAATTATTTACTTTGCTTTTCCCCCTTTGATGGTATTTGGTAAGAGATATCCCTGTCTTTATCTCAATCCACGAGCCTTTTCATTCTTTTTTCTCCTGATCTGTTGTAAAGGAGGGGTGAGACTGGATGGACGGGCATCTGGCCATTACTTAAGGTAGATGTAGAGAGCAATGAATTCACCCTTATATTTCTACTTAAAGCTAAACTTTTCCTCACCCTTGCAGCCCTCTGCTGGAATTGCTCCAGTGCATTATTTCCCTTGTCTAGGGCAGTCCAAAACTGGATAGTTTCCAGATGTGGTCTTGTAAGTGCCTATTACTGAACAGGGATATCCATCACCAGTTAATGCTATATCCTTGAGTTTAAAAGTAAACATCAACACTTATTTGAAAGACCTTTGCATCTGAAAGTGCTCTGTCAGAGAAAACAAAGGAAAAAAGTATAAAGACATGGAATAAGAAATTAATAATGAACACCACAAGTGACCACTTTAATCAGCTAATATAAGAGCATAGGGGTTATTCACTTCTGTCTTTAAGCTTCAATAAAAACTCTTAAAATGCCTTTATAAAAGGACCCAAAGTAAATAAGAACAATAAACAGTTGTAGGGATCTTATAAATGTCTTCGGCAGTCTTTACATTGCCAAATTAAATTGACCAAAAAAACAACCCCAATCAAACAAATAGATAAACAAAAGAACCTCAGCCACTGAAACTTACTGTGCACTTATTCAGCTAAGCAATACAGACCTCAGGAATTCCTTTTGCCTGTTGAGTTTTGTTTTTCATTTTGTAGACAAATTAATCTTAGACCACACATAAAAAGATTCTAGAAGCAAGTTTGCAGCAAATTCTTAAGGCAGTGTCAGCATATTATTTCTGGGTTTTACAGTCTTTAACTTATGAATTCTGGTTAGCTGACACAATAGTATTTTTGTTCATTTCAAAAATATTTCTAAATGGTGACCAGAGAGATAACAACATTGGTAAGATTTTACTTTGTTAAAGCATTTCCATTTCTTAGCAGTATTACATCTGCTGGGAAAACAACAGCCAAGTGAAAATGTGTACCTCTTAGCAGTAAAAACCCCAAACTGAACAACTCACCAAAGATTTTAGAGAAAAGAGATTTTATTAACTGTTTGTAGTACTTTCCATACTTACATTGGACTAATTTCTCCCTTGACCCTTTTCTTATTTATTTATATGTATGTATATAGAATACAGATGTATTCTTATTATAGAACTTTATACATAGCAGAAGTCAGATAAGGAAGAACAGAAAAGGGAGATTTCCTCTTGGTCAGTGAATTATTAATAGCATGTTCCAGCAGTACAATAATTTATTCTGCATAGAAGAAGGAAAGGTCTTTCTTAAAGAGTGAAATTGCCTGATTTTATGAGGAAATTAAATATGCCCGTAGGTAGTTTTTCCATTTTCCAAAACAAAAACGGTTTCTGAAATATGTATTGTCAATAACTGAATTCTTTTTTATAAAAATACTAGAAATTATTTCTGTGAATGAAAACTTAGAAATATTTAAACTTTTTCTCTTTATTTTCTTCTCTGGTTATTTGCAGTATATTACTGATTTTCAACTTATTGTATCATAATAGTGAACAAATGTCACATTAATTTTGTTGCTTAAATATTTTTAATCTGATCCCTTGTGTTAGACACTTAGAAGTATCTGAAATGCTTGCATTTTTAACATACTTTAGTTCAAATTTATTTGAAGCTAGATATGCTGAACACTGCAATGCATTTGATTAGCGAATAAAATATCCCATTTTGAATTAGAAACCATATCTTAAAATTATCTTTATTTAACAGTTTGAAATAACTAAATTAGGCATTTAATTTTGGAGTTTCGATACTGAAAAAAAAAAATTGCAGTATTTCTCCTACTTATTCATGTTCCTTCATCTGCTTTCTAGTAATTACTTTTTAGTTTCATCAGTTTATAGTTCTCCAAGGTGTAGAAGGCTGAAATGTTAATGGTTATTGACTCAAACAATCAGCCATCTGCAAAAGCAATGGGTGCTTTGCTGAGGCCAGGTTTGCAGCCCCCAAGCAAAGGCGAGGAGGAGAGTTTTGGATTTGTAGTGGCAAAACCGCTGATCCACATAAAACAGAGGATGACCACAACAAGCTGACCTTTGTTTAGATAAACCAGTTGAGCCCTGTGACTTACTGTGTCCCTGATAACCTCTGAGTGATGTCTTAAACAAGCTGTTTTCTGGGCAGATAAAGGAAGAGGCCAATAAGAATCAGATCCTGCAGAAATGTGATGGCTTCTATTATGCCAGCTCCCTCTGATAAGGCACAATATGAGAAGCAGGGCAAAATAGTGGTCAAGTCATTTGAAGGGGCCATAAACCATCAAAAATGCCCAAAGCACACTCAGATTCATTTCTGGGCCCTTCCACCAGAGGATTGTGCATGATCCACAGTGTTACATCAGACAGCGTAAAACTCCCACCCAGGGGAGGTACCTGGGCATCCCCACCTTAACCTGAACATTTATTACCCCATTGAACTTTGAGTTTCATGGACTTCCCCCACACCAGACAGATCATGGCTGTGACAACTACTTTAACCAATGGACATTAAATTCATGTCTAAGCAGGTGTCATTTTTGGATCCATAGGTGGTGATTTCTTTCCTCTCCACTATTATCCTTTCTTTTCTTTTCTTATATATTTTTCTTTATACTTTCATATTGTCATATTTCTATCGGTAATAACAAAAAACGTCTACATACCTCATTTCCATTGCAACCAAATTGTTCTAAAATAAACCTGCCACAAACACATATAGTGTCATTTCACTATAATCCACCTCAGGAGATCTATTACAAGAACATGAGCTACCCCATCTTCAGGGCTGGGTCATAACACAAAGCTGGGGTTTTTTAACTCCTCTCTAGAGGTATGTTCCTATGAAGGCAGGCATTTACTTGTTCATAAGTTGCTGTGGACATACATCATATGGCATTTTGCTGAAATGACAGACAGAGCCTCAAGGTCTGTTTTCTGAACCTTTCATTTGCCTCAACAAATATGAATCTTCACTTAAACAAGCTCCATTATTCCAGGTTATATTTCAATAAAATAGGATCAAACGTTCTTGGACATCCTCGAGTGTTTTCATTTAGTAGAGATACAGGGAGGTCTGCCTCAGATCCATGCATAATATGGGAATCCATTGAGGGTCCCTTAATCTGTGCCTATGCATCATCAAGATTATTGTGCTGTATCACTATAACACTTGGGACCGTGAATTTTAAAAGAAATTTTAGTTCTCTGTTTAAATTTACAAAAAACTATATTCATCATTAGAAAAATAAATGCTTGATTGAATGGACTTGAATACTTGTTCAATGAAGTACGTTAGATGATTTTCTTCCTGTATTCATAGTATGTATCTTTCAAGTATGTATCTTGCAAGTTTCATCCAAGGCAGATTTATTTTCTTTTCCTGTCACAAGAAAATTAAATTATCTATTTAATTTCCTTCACTTGCTGTTACCCATTTTGGTGACCCTTCTGATTTTGATTTTTAATTTCTGATTAGATATTTTTTACTTTACCATTTATATGAAGTAAAAACCCCTGTCTATGGGACAATTTGCATTTGTACTTGTTGCTTTGGATTTTTTTTTTCTCCAAGATTAGAATGAATCTTAGTTACTGGAAAAGATTTTGAAAACAAACTCAATTAAAAGTTCAGAAACTAAAAATCAGAGCTTTATTTTCAGAAATTCAGGAAATTTTTGAAAAAATATAATCAAACGACTTGGAGGAATGGAAAAGTCATGTTATTGGCATGGCATTTTCTCCTCCTAGGCCTTTGGAGATGACTCAGTACTTTTGCAATAATTTTACTCTTACTGTGAACTTGCATTTTCCTTATTAGCTGACTGTGTTAAGTTTATACAACTATTTGATAAATTTATGTGTAAAAGGAATATCTTCAATTCCTAAAACATGTACGTATGTGATAGGTGGTTATATTGTTTGGCATATTGAATAGACATTTCAGCTGAGCTATGCAAATCATTGCAGATATAGGATGCGAGGTATCATTCTTGCAAACAGTTGCTTTGGAAAAGAAGAGGCAAACACGAATATAATTGCAACGTTTCTTGAAATAATTTCCCCCAAAGTAATATATACCATTTTTATGGAGTACACTGAATAAAACTGTACTTGTTAAACAGCATTATTTAATATACCTTCCAAATGCACAAGGTAGAAAACAAAAAAACACTTTCACAACATCTTTCCAAAATAAGCTAGGCAAGTTATTAACTTCTCTCTGTAGCCCCCTAACTTTTGGCAGAAGAAAGTTAATGAATTCATTTTTTATGCTGCCTAATACTGAAATTCACTGTAATTTTTGGAATGAAGAGATCAAAAATTTCTAGGAAGAGTGGTTTCGCTAAGTGTAGAAAGTCTTGGACCGCAAGATGACGGAACGAAAATTTGTGCTGATTTTGGCTAGGGTAACAAAGATTGATGATAAAGAGATGCTTTAGCTCAGAGAAGCTGAGCAGGGCTTACAGAGAGCCAAGGCCTTTACTGCGTTTTGTACTGCCACACTTGGAAGTTCTTGAATATCTCCTGTGAGGGAGGCTCCACAGCCTCTCTGGACAATCTGTTCCAGGGCAAAGTAAAGAGCCCTGCTCTGTACCTGCACAGTAAAGAAGTTCTTCCTCATGTTCAGGTGGAACTTCAACAGGACAGAATGAAAAAATGTTTGCTGTCTTAGTGAAAAGGTTATTGTTTCTAAAGATGGGGCTGGATGACTTTTGATAAATTGTGTCCCACTCAAAACTTTTGCATTTGACTATGTAAAACAAGTTTTGCCTGGGGGTGAAGTGAAATATACTTTTGATCTTTTTAAAAAATGTAACCAAGGTTCAAATATCATCCTTGTCTCATTACACATGGCCATTAGTGCCACTTTAAAGTCAACCTGTCCAGCTTGGATGGTAACCTAAAACTAT
>JAWWMU010000106.1:73542362-73575635 GCA_035048155.1 Cinnycerthia olivascens
TCCTTGTCTCATTACACATGGCCATTAGTGCCACTTTAAAGTCAACCTGTCCAGCTTGGATGGTAACCTAAAACTATGCAGTACAAATCCAAGAAGTGGTTAGTGACAAGTAACAGCTCGTGATGTATACCAGTTGGTTAGTGACAAGTAACTGCTCGTGATGTATACCAGTATCCCAACCTCTTTAGCTTTTATTTAATTATTATATTGCTATTGTATATTTAAGAAAAATTCAACTTGAAAAGTAAATTGGAATGCTAGAATTATCAGTTTGAACATGTCTCCTGGGAAGCAGAATTTTTTTCAGTCATTACTGAATGGATATCCTAATACTGTCTCCTCCCAATTGTGTTTTCTAAATTTCATTCCTTTTTCCCCCCCAGACAAAATGCTGTATTTATTCCAGGAATAAGTTTTCTCTTAAATTATGGAACCAAAATGACAAACAGTATATGTGTCACCTCCCTATTTCATCTCAGTTTTTTTAACAGCATTAAAGCTTTTCATAACTAATGGCTCAATCTACTCAAGCAGACTGAGATAAATAATCAAGATCTCTTATCTTGTTAATGCTCTGCAAGTAAAGCATCTGGCAAGGGAAAGAATATTGTTCTTTGTTTTTGTCATTAATTCTCCTTGGAAATTAGCCTCAGAACTCAAATAAAATGAGATATTCGTGGGCCAAGGACGATATGTTAGTGAGAGAACTTGATTACAGACAGCAAGTAAACTTAAGACCTTCTAGATGTTTCACTGACATAAACAATAGAAATAAGAAAATATATTTATGGGGCTCAAATTAAAAAAAAAAAATAAATTAATAGTTCTCTGAGTTACTGAAAAACTTATGAGTTTCTAGGAGGCTAATTTCCAGTGCATTTATTTCCTGTTGGCTGACTTTTTAAGCTAAATTGTGCTAATGATTTAATGTGCACTCACCCTTCATTAGACACCAGAAATTGCTCATTCAGGAGAAATGTTACAAATGTCATATGGCCAAGAAAAATCTTGGTCAGCATATCTCGTGACACAATCCCAGGCACACACTGCCACTGTCAGTGGCTGCTGGATCCCCCACTCTCCCTTTATTTTTTTGATGCAATTGAGGCTAATATTTTATCATGGTATAAAAATATTTAGTATGAATCACATTTTTCCTAATCTGCGTATCGCTAACTTTTGTAGGGATTTATTTATTTATTTTAATCTGACATGAAAATCATACAGCTTCCAACTCCTCCATCCCAAAATCTGCTGACATTCATAGGGAGGGTTTATTATATGTGCAGGAATATTTTTCTACATGAAATAAAATAGCTTGTATGTGTAGTATGTCATGGAAACAACCATCCTATTTTATACATGTATTTTATTATTTTATCAAGTGGAATCTGTGTAAAGAGCTTGCGCATTATTTTGATTTATTCTGTAAACTGACAAAATTATATATAGCACAAAATATGATGATTTCATACATACGTAAATGACTCAAAAACTATAGAGAAATACCAAACAATGTCAATGTCAAATTACCTCTGAACAAGGCAATTGCATAAGAAGCTAGCTATGTTATCTTTAATTAAAAAGCATCGTTTATTTAGAAACTATTTTACCTTCTGCCTACTATTTTGACCACCTTGTTATTCACCCACAAGCTTTATTTTAATGAAAAGTATATTTTTTTGGTTTTGAAAAGCTATGAGTCTTTACATCTCAAGATGACAGTGCACTTCTATATGAACTGTAGTGTGTACTTCAGTTCCTTAATACATCCTGGCTTGGTTCAGTTTTTTATTCTAGAAATTACTTATTTCTGCATATAAAATCATGCTGAGCCATTTTGTTCTTTTTTTAATTCTATACCTTTGAAGTTCACTGGTAACAGAAAGATAAAAACAAAACTTAGTAAGAGTTAAAAAAGTTTCATGATCACTAACACACAATTTCCTTCCCTTTCCAATGCTGACAGAAAGAAACACTAGGTTACCAAAAAATGTCACAACTATAACAGTTTAACCAAAATAATTTTATTAGTTCTTTTTCCATTCAAAAGCTCTCTTGATTTTGATTCACATGCAACTAAACTTAGAAACTCTATGCTGTTGGCCTGAATGGTTTCTTTACTCACATATAAGAATTAAATTTGTATTCCCTGGTTACAAATTGATTTTCTCATGCTTAGCTCAAGAGACATTGAATTATTTCTGAAAAGCTGGTTAAACAAGAACAGCTCCATTTTTAAAAATTCATTAAATGACTCACATGAAGGCTTTCTGTAAGTTGTTTAAAAAAATGTTTGACCCTCCCATATTTTAGCAAATACTTCTATTTTAAAACTATTTATCCCTCTTTTCTATTCTTTTCCATAGTAAAATAAAAATCTAATAACAATATTGAAGTAGAAACTGGATGATGGTTCATCAGAAATTAACCAATTAATGGAATAGAGTTCTTCATAGTCAAGGTAAGGTGATAATGAAATAGCCTTTTATAAGGATTAGTTTGAAGCTGTTTTTATGAACCACTATTCAAAGACAAAGAATGTTAAAGGCTGATTTATAGCTTGAAAATAAAGCTAAATACAGATTTCAGAGTTTAAAAATAAGGTATTTTGAAATTAAGTCATGGTACATAAGTTATTGTTTAAATGAAGTAGTGTTTAATTTTACTTTCCATCACAATATGTTCAAACTTCTTTTTTGAATGCTTCCTTTTAGAGTAAAGGGGTTTATTTTAAAAATATTCCACATTAGAAATGCACAGAAAATTAAACAATGAAGCAAAGCAGATCTTGATATGACTATTCACTTAAATACGACTACAGCATGTCCGAACAAAAATCAGTAGGTACCAGACAGAGATTACAAGGTAACTCTGTAGAATACCCCTCATCCTTCAACAAAGCACAATGTTCTTGATTTTCTCATTTATTATTTCCATAGTAACTGAAGAAACTTTTATAATTTATATATTTAAAAAAAAAAATTCTAAAAAGATTGAAACTTCAGAATATGACTGTAATCTAAGAGCGTTGCTTCTGATACTTTGAGTATTTTGATAAGATTAATTTCTGTCTCTTATTTCTGCAACATTTTCCTCCAAAGTGAGGAAAAAAGATTTTAGTCCAAAATGTCTTTGAAATACAGCATGCTGTTATGAGATAACATAATTGTGTCTTTCTTATATGATGTTAAGGCATATTATGTTCACCAGAAAACCTGACTTTCTGTTAGCTCGATCCAGAAAGATTATCATTTTGAAAAAAGCAGCATGTCTTTAATGAACACAACAGATGTCTTACTTTGGTTTTGGTTTTGCCTTTCTGGTGATCCATAGAAAGTTTGTCTAATCCTAACTTTGCAGTGACCTCAGCTCTGTAGGCTGGAATGTTTTTGGCCGGTATCTTCTACCCAAATGTTTCTTGTCGTAGTGAAATGTTAATTATTTCCATCTCTCTCTGTCTAGCTTCTCAGTCTGGAGTAAAAGAATATTCCAGAAACTTTCCTGGGTTCTGGGGAAAATCTTTTGATGCTTCAGTGGGAATGGTGGTCTTCAAAATTTGTCAAATTTACTGCAAACCTGAGAATTGTTCTTCTGGAGCAAGATAAAACAAATATCCTCAAATATTCTTAAAAAAATATAATGTGTTTTAATACCCTTTGTAGAAAGCATGTAAATAATTATTGTTTATTGCCATTATTATTAACATACAATTGCTTTCTAACATCATTGTATGAACATTAGTATGATACTTCGTATAGTTCAGGGGAAAGCCAATGAATAAAAATTAAATAAATATAATTATTATTTGGTACTTTCTACTGAAGCTATTTCATGTTCTTTAATGATAACAGAGACATTATTTCCCAATATATGTAATCTATATATATGCCTGGTAACAGAATTTTAATTGGGTAAAATCTAGACTCATGTAATTAGGAAAAACATGGTATCATATATGTTTCAAGAAAAATTAGCCAGAATTGACTAAATATCAGTGGGAAAAAAACCCACTGTCATCTGAGAATTAAATGACTAATTATGCAGAAGAAATGCAAGGGAACTGTAATCTTTGCATGAGGAATTTACAAATTGAAGGTAATATATACTCATTCTGTAAATAACATCTCCATTATAGTGAAGAACATAGATATGTGTTTGGCCAAAATTCATGAAAAGCGTTTATGACAGAGACGGAATGGAGGTTATTATCTTTAGAACTTGACAAGTGTCATTACAGTTAGACTAGACAGCATTTATAGTTTATAAGCTATTTTATAATACTTACAGAAGGGATTTTCAGCAGTTATCATCTTGTTCTTAGTACCCATTAATAGTGAGTTATGTTCCATGCATCATCTTACAGCTTTCACAGTTTAGTGTTAAATTTTACATTTTTTGATTCATGTAAGTTATGTCAGTTTTTTAAAAATTCAGGAATGTTCTCTTCTTCATGATGAAACCTAGGAGGGTGTCATAGTGATGTCTCTGAGTGCACTGTGCATTGTATTTTCTATACAACTTAACTGTCTTGAGACCTAAGAGACCAGTTACCTTTTAAAGATTTTTTTTTTTATTTACTGTTTTTACTTAAAAACTAAATAAGGGTAATATTAAGTGAAAAATGTTAAACAATGATAGTCTGGTTTTCAGGGTTTTGTTCTTTTGTCTGCATATCTTAATTACTAATTCTGCATATGGCATTTGTGACAAAATAAATATTAAAAACTATTTGCTAGGTCCAAAAAAACTGTGCTAATAGTCTCCCGTAGGCCTTCATTATACCTTATAACTTCATGTTATACTGAACAGAAGCATAATTAAAAAATGCCAGAAGTTGGAACTCTTGAATACTTGCTTTTTTTGGGATCAGAATGTAGCACAATAAATGATCTAACAATATAACCAGGCTTCTTTTCTGATGTTCAGTTTGAAGATAAGCTATAAAAGGGTGTTGGCTCATTTGGGTCCTCTTTGAGTGAGTTTCTTTTTTTGCTGGTTTGCTTGATTCGGGTTTGTTTGATTTTTTTCCTTTTGTAACACTATTGTCCTGAGGCTAAAATATTATGGTCTTTTAGAAAGCTGTATGGGAAATTAATTTTGTGCTGTGTTGTGACATTTTTGAATAAAAAGAGAAGGTATCAAATGACTTAAGGGTGAATCACTGTTTAGAGGTTTATTTTATCATTATGTTACTATGTTACTAGAGGCCATATTTTGCTAAAATGATGAAGAGTCAGAGTTTGAAGGTAAATTACTTTCTGGTAACTTTTAGGTCACTTCCTGACTCCTGCATAAAAATATCTTGTCAGAGAGGAACGTTTTTCTAGAATGGTATCTATTTAACTTTATCCATTTGTGTATCTCTTTATGTATCAGTGTATTTTTCAGAAGATAAGAAACAGTTGGTAATATTACTATGGTGGCAAATACGTGTATAAACCTTCAGAATAGTTTTACATTTGCTTTTGAAGTAATATAAATGCAACAATTTCTAAATTCCATGTAGTGAAGAAAATCATATCTGTTGCTATTAAAATATCTAAAACCACAAAAAAAATTTCAATTCTTATTTATGCCAGGAAGTGTGTAATATTACTGAAAGAAACATAAAGCCGCACACAGGAGGAATACACAGTGTCTTGTATGTATTGGTTTAACTGTGTTTTGTTATACTATTTGCAAGACTTTTCCCTTGCCTTATTTTGACTAAGCCATGAAAACCAACAACAAAGCAACACACTCTATGTATTAGCTTTCAGTTGATTTTGATTCAATCAAATGTGATTGATCAATCGGTTGATTGATTGATTTTAAACTCATCTGACTTCATAGGCAGTTTTCTTTTCTTGTGCCTTCTGTGTTTGTTCATCCATTTTTATTTTGGCATCAGATGTTATGCTGTAACCTAAGCAAATCTCCTTTCTATTTTTGTTGAGTCTGCCAACAGGGTTGCTACTCTAATGAGTACTGATGGTAATTTTTATGTGTGTATATTTATGATGAGAATCCTTATTCGTTGGGCAGTTGTCCAAGCAATAAAGTGATTTTATTTAAATCACTAACTGGACATTAAATGATGATGACTTCTTATATTAACTACAGACTAAATTTTCATGTAAGGTGTGTGCATAGTCATGTCCTTGGTTAGGTATGTATTTGCCTGCTCCAGAAACATCCATTTCTAAATGGAGACTTGCCTATAGCTATGATTTTGAATTGCAATTTAGTATGTTGCTATTTGGCTAAAATTTTCCTTTTGACAATTAAGATGTCTCTTTTTCAGAAAGCTTAACGATGATAATTATGCACACAATATAAGTGCTGATATTTTTGCAGGAATCAGTAAAGGACAGACTGAGTTGAAAATGAGACATTCTTTTGGTGACACTTCAGTAAGATTCTTTTCTCAATACAGAAAGATCAGATCAAGGTTCAAGGAGGAAGAATTGTGTCGTCCAAAGATGGATAGGAACATTTGTTGACTTCAGGTAACTTGCCCTTAGTGTAAGAGTTTGAGCACTCTGCACTCTGAAGTCTTTCCTGTCAGATGAGCACAGTCTTTTTTCTGCGGTCTGTGAGTTCTGTGTCTGTTTGAAATATGAAGAGCATGAATTCTAATCAAGGGTGATACTTAAGACTTAAATCCCTACAAATCTCCTTACTGGTATGTCCCTTGTATTGTATTTGGAATAGGGAAGCTGATGATTCCATTAAATTTTCCAGAAAAAAGTCTCTAACACATGAATCCAGGGTTTAGAAAACAAATAGTTCTGCTTGCAGATATTGATGATGGTTTTGCAAACTAGGAGTTGTTTGACCTCGTATTTTTACTCCTTATATTTCTACTCCTTGTATTTTTACTCCTTTCTCAGAGAAAGATACTGCTATTTCTGTAGCAGTTAGGAAAGTTTAAGACAAGAAAGTTAGGCATACTACTGGGAGGGGTAAAAAAAAAGAAAATATGCCATATGCAACATTATGCAACAGCAACAGTGCTTAGGCACAGATGCAGAGTTTCCATCAATTATCAGCTCTTTTTTTTGTTTGTTCGTTTCAAAGCATGATCCTTCTATTTTATGTGAGCCTGTTTTGGGGCTTTTCCTCCTTAATTCAATGGAAAATATACAGATAAGAGATTCAACTTCGTGATTAGGAGTTTAGGGTAAACTCTGATGATAAGAAAAGGAGCTAACATTTGTTATTTCAATGTCTTGTTCCTTTGTTATAAGAATAAGATTGACTTCTGCTGCTTGGTACACATCTTTTAATATCCACCTATACAGGTTTTAATTTTGTGTTTTACAAAGGCACCTTAGTTGTTTCTCAGCTTTTTTTTTCCTTTACTTCTAGTCGAAAATATGTCAGTAACACTGAAGCTCTCTTCTTACAACTGGATATCAGACTATGTCTTGGTCAGTTTATATACACCAAGTATTTTAGGTGTGTAGATAAGTTGTTGGTTTGTGTCTCTAAGAAGTCTTGCATGAAACAGCTATAACCAGAATCTGGAAGTATTTGATTTGCATGTTTTTAATCTGCTAGGTGAAGATCCTAGGTTGCATCTTATCACTTCTGTAGTATTTAAATATATGTATTTTAAGCATATGAACTGAAACTCCTGGTTTTCTATCTGAGTTTTGGTACTGAGGAAGAAATAATAGAGAAGTCTCCTTCTACCTATTCTCAAGGGTAGACTGGATTATTCTTTGGACTATCTGGAATATAAATAACTACTGTTTGAACTATTTGGATGACACCAGGTTGATATTTAATAGGGGTATTATTACTGTTATTTTGGGTAGGATGTGAACATCCTACCCAAAATAACAGTAAGTGATGCCACATCACTTTACTGTTAGAAGTTGTTAGAAAACTTCTCACTCTCTAGCCAATGAGTTTATCCTTGTACAATTATAAATAGAGGAGACTGAATATGCTTAGGCTTGCTAATCAAGAATCATAGAGTCATAGAATAGTTAAGGTTGGAAGGGACCTTAAACATAATCTCTTTCCAACCCTCTGCCATTGGCAGGGATACCTTTCACTAGACCAGGTTGCAAAGAGCTCCATCCAACCTGGTAATGTACCCTTCCAGGGATGGATCATCCCCAGCCTCTCTGGACTACATGTTCCAGTGCATCACCATCCTCACAGTAAATAATTTTTTTCCTAATGTCCAATATAAACCTGCCCTCATTCAGTTTGAAGTCATTCCCCCTTGTCCTGCCACTACATGCTGTCATGAATAGAACCCATAAAAGAACAGATATCTGAATCAATTCTAATAAAAAAAATATAAAATATTTTACAACCTCTGATGTTACATAGTTTTGTATTCTCAGTCAGAACAGATTCTAAACCAGACTCTAGTAAAGTCTCACCTAGGGAGGTGTTTCAAAGCAAAGCTGGAATACAAGCACAAATCTAATTCCTGTTGGAGAATCTAAAGGTGAAAACTTAGAAGGGATAGGAAAGACGACTAACAGGACTTCCAGACCTGCTAATTGCACCTTGATTTGCAAATCACTTAAGATCTACTAAGAAAGAATAGGGAGGGATGTTTAAAGTTTTTTTCTTTGTCTTTGTGCCCTCTATATCTCATTCTCTATGAGATAGGTTCTGTAAAAAAAATTTCCTCAGGTGTACTGCTTTGTACATTGGAAACTTGACCCGTAACAAGGACAGCATAAGAAATAACAGGTCCTTTCTTTATTTTGCTTCTTATTTCACTTCTTATATGCTAGACTAACTTGAAGGTGTACCTCTTGACAAGTAGATGATAGCATAAGAGTAGCACTTTTCATAATCTGTTAAAGCTGAGAAGAGTCAACGTGGATCCTGCTAATTGCATATGAACCATTCAATGACTTAGGAGCTTAAAATGTCCCTATGTCTCTGAATTCAAATGTAATATAGCAACAACACTATAGACATGTTTTAATGTAGCATTTTTTCATATTTTTGTCTTTTTTACTGGGTAGGGTTATGATTTACTGTCTGCTTTTGTCCATAAATATAATTTCTGGTATTATTTAGACTGAAAATGTATGCTGAATTTGATTTTGTTCTCTGAGGGAATATAGTTTCTTTCAATTGTGAGCAATTGATCTAAAGATGGTTAGCAGTTTAGCTGTTCTTAACGTATCACCATCATACTTGCCAAATGCAAAATTGATACATTTAATCTGTGTTCTTCCAGATATGTTATGCTATCAAGGGAGGAAGGATTTGTTGTGTATTTGTTAATTTATTTGCAATTGCATTTACATGCACATTCTTATTTAACTGAAATGGAATGACACTAAACCCCCTTATAAACCTGCAGAGACATATTTATGTGTAACAGCATTGGTATATTATATTAAATCAAAACCATGCATCTAAGCCTGAAGTATAAAAAATGTCATTTACTTAGGAATGGAGAGAGATATATTAGTGCTAGGTGGGAATCAAAGAACAAAATTTTGTAATTGTTTGTAACATTTCTGGTGCAGTTATCACTGATTGAAAATTAAGAAATGGAAATATCAAGGAAAAGAGAGATCTGGCAACCTTCACATAACTATTACTAAGGACATTTTGCAGTGCAGAGGGTTTTTTACACCATGTAATGTCTTATATCTGCAAATTAAGTTTAACATGTCTTGAACCAGTACTAACAAAAAAACCAACAAACAGGCTGACTTGGAAAAGGGAAATCCACAGATTTAGTGAAATCAAGTAAAGATGTATTTATTCATATTTATTTTCATAGTATTACACAGAATCAATTTTTGTCCAAATCAGAGGATAGCTGTTCTATCAAAAGAATTCTGCTTGCTCGTATTAATAAAGCATTATTTTATAAAAGCACTGTCTATTCTAACTGCTAAAGAAATGATAGGCTATTTGAGGACTGTAACCAATAATCCATAAATATTTGTCCCTCTGGTATAAATTTTTTTCCATAATTATTAAGTAAACCAAAGACAAGTTTTTATACAATATGGATTTTTTGACATCTTTCTTAGTAATTTAATATTTTCTCTGTGTAGACTTCTGTATGAATTATGTTTCATTTATAAATGGCACATAATTCCATGTTTGTAGATGTTTTCCACATGAGTATAAACTTTTTTAGTTTATTGTACTAAAATTCACTTGTAGCATCAGAAAATCTGCACTCTAAGATAGAGGAGTAGGAATGTTGATGATTTATAAAAGCAAAAGAGTTTTAACAGATACCAGGATGTGCACATTCTGGAATAACTGCAATGAATGAAACACTGGATGTTGGACTGATTCTTTAGAGCCAGCTACTTAAGTTTAGCTTTCAAAAATTGCAAAAAATACCCTGTGTTTTTGGTTGAAATGAGATGCCAGAAAACCAAAGAAGTCAACTTTTTTGCAGGTTGGTTGTTTTTGTTTTTGTTTTTTTTTGGTTGGTTGGTTGGTTGGTTGGTTTGGTTTTTTCTATAACAATAGAGCAAGGGAGATTTATAATACAAGTCAGGGTATTGTAAGACATTGTTAAGACTGCATGGAGAAGTAAAGGAAATGGTGATATTTTCAGAGCAGCAGCTGGTATGAACACTACTGTATGGAAAGGAGAGACAATGTTACTTTAAGAAGAGTAATAGGGTATTTCTGTGTCAGATTTTTTTTTCTTAATGCATACACTGTGAAATATTTTTCTCCTCCTTCCTTTTGTTCCTAGTACTACCAATGTGTTCCTCCATGGCACTTAGACTGTTTGACATGGGATCCTCTGCTCCTTTATTACCGTCACCTCTCTCTACTAGTTATCATAATACTTTTAAGGTTCTAAGAGACCTCTGGAGATTGTCTTGTCCAACCCCTTCTCACAAAAGGCCATCTAGAGCTGGTTGCCCAGGACCATGCCTACACAGCCTTTAAATATCTTCAAGGATGGAGACTCTATAACCATCTGGACAATCGGTGCCAGCGCTCAGTCACCCACACAGGACAAAAGTGTTTTCTAACATTCAGAGGAACCTCTTGCTTTTTGGTTTGTGTCCATAGCCTCTGGTCATATCATTGGACAACTCAGAAAAGAGCCTGGCTCTGTCCTCCTTGAACCCTCCCCTCAGGTGTTCATGTACAATGACAAGATCTCCCCAAGCCTTCTCTCCTCTGATGTGAAGAGTTTCAGCTCTCTCAGCCTTTCCTCATATGTGAGGTGCTCGTTGCTGGATTCTCTCCAGTGTGCCCATGTCTCTCTTGTACTGGGGTGCTAGAACTGGACAAAGGACACCAGGCATGGCCTTGTCAGTGTTGAGCAGGAAGGAAGGATCCCCTCCCTTGACCTGCTGGCAGTATTTTGCCTGAAGCAGCCAATCAGCTCGCTGTGCAGAAAGGGCACATTGCTGGCTCATGTTCAGCCTAGTGTCCAGCAGAGACACCTTTCCTGCTGAGCTGCTTTCCAGTTGGTCAGTTTCTGAAATATACTGGTGCGTGGGGCTGTTCCTCCCCAGATGCAGGACTTTGCATTTCACCTTGTTGAACTTCATGAGGTACCCATCAGCTATTTCTCCAGCCTGTTGAGGTGTCTCTGGACAGCAGCGTGGCCCATCAGCCAATCTTCCGAGTTTGGTGTCAGTAGCAAACTGTCTGAGGGTACACTCTGCCCTATCATTCAGATAATTAAAGAAAATGTTCAACAGTATTGTCTCTGATACTCATCCTTGGGATATACTGCTAACAAGTGGCCTCCAACTAGACTGCACACCTAAGTACCTAGTACATTCTTGGGCATTTCATGAATAAATAATCAACATTACAGACATGCATGTAGTCAATGTAGAAGAAAACAGCTAGGACTTTAGATTCAAATTTTAAAAACATCAGAAAATATTAAAATTATTTGCTTATCCTGCAGCTATGATGTGGTGCATAACAATCATGATATTTTCCTAGATTATTGTCTTAAAGGCACATATTCTCTTAAAAAAAAAATTCTGCTTCATTGTGATTATTCAGTGTAGTGTATGACTTTTTTTTTCGGGGCATACTTTTCAAATCCTGTTTTTTTTACATAATTCTTAAGGACTTCTGTTGTTCCTAACATTAATATTTTCCAAACATTAGCTTGTCCTCTTACAAAGCGTCTGATTTGAGGCCATGATATTTAACTTTTTCCAAAAAATGGAATTTAAGAAATAAAAAGAGAGCATGAACAGAAGTACTGGCTTAGCGAGATCACACAGAGAATCAGACTTCACTTTTACAATTTTTGCTATTACTTTAGCACATGAAACTGAGTGTTCAGAACTTCTTTATATCAGACCTAACACTTCAATAAGAAACTTGGAAATAATAAAGGAAAGCAACCATTAAAGATATCTGGTTCAAGTAACATATTCAGCATCAAGTAGGTGTAAGTGGAAAAGGATTATATATGGTCTCATTCAAAGAAAAATATTTTCATTGTGAAAACATCTATTTTTCCCCTCCATTCAGCTCCATTCCCTACAAATTTTCTGGCCACCATAAAAGACAATATTTTCTAGACAACTGTTGCCAGACTCTGACTTACCCATAAACCAGTCCATCTTGTGCATCGAGGAAGGGTACTTTTGGGATTGTGTGAAGGGAGATGGAAAATAATTAGGATATATATGTGTAATAAATTGATTTCGTATATGCACTACAATATTTTCGTTTAAATTTCATTATTTTTAACGAACAATTCTGCTCTTTGTTAATTTTGGAACACTTGACTTTTATTGTTAGACTTCTATATACAATTTTACAGAGATAAAAAATATATTAAATGTGGATTAAAGCAATGGAGAAATAGGATCATTAGGTTCTATATAGGCCATTGCTAGGTTTGGACTCTTTACAAGCACCACACTGATCAATATTTCAAGGGCTCGTAAGGCTATTAATGTTTTGTCATGCTCCATGTGGGCCAACACTGAGTGGAGAGAATTTCAGGAGGTAGGACAGACATTTGCCAGTAGCAATGCTTAGGAGAATGGGGTCTAGTTCCAGATATTTCTTTCTCATCTTTCTTAAACCATTTTGTCTTCCTAAAAATGCAACTGTTGGCCTATGGAATCTCTGCCAATATTGTAACCAGAAATGAAAATAAAGGAAAGCAACTCCACTGTAGTGTGGCAGTAGATATATAATTTTAGATTATAAAACTGCTTACGTTGAAGACAGAGATGGCAAAAAGCAACCCCACAGTCTCTGGTAATATCTTTATCTGTCTGGCTTTTCATCTCCTGTGCTTTTTCTTTTTTTCCCCACATCAGATTTCCTTGCTCAGTTTCTGTGAATTTATTTCTTTCCGCCATTCTGCCATTATTTCTTCCTTCTTGCTAATATGTTGTTGCTTTTTTTCTGCTGGCCAAGAAGAATGAGTCCTCCAGCCTCCACTCCTGCTTCTACCATCCTTAATTTTCATGCTCCTTGACCTAGTCTGTCCCCATTGGTAAGCTTCTGTGACTCAAAGGCCAGCTGTACCCTGTGGAGTTTCACATCCTGCCTTCAAAACATGAAGCTTGTTTCAGTCTTGTGAGAAAATTTCAGCTGTATAATTTTTCCTGATTCTCTGAAATTTCAGTATCATTTTGGCTGAAATGCTTTTAAATGATTTCTGCCCAAGGCAGACCATCCGCATAGAAAATTTAACCCTAAATAATTTGTTTGGTAAATTTATAAGTAACTAAAAATGGACTGTTCTAATGGGAAGTATTAGGCAGTGTTAAAAATAGGTTATGATGCCACCTTGTTTTAAAATTACTGTCAAGTGTATGAATAAGTATATGGTTGAATAAGTGTTCTTCCTTAGATGTCCATATGCTATCGGTATTGATAGACACTGAATTTTAAGCAGCTGACCATACCAACAGAAACAGTAGTTTGTGACAAAGTATGGCTTTTCCAGAGTTAAACCTTAACTCCCAAAGTCAGTCAAGTTTAAGGGTACAAGTGTGACTTGCGGTAACTATGCCTGAATAAATTAATATCTCTCTAGGATAAGTTAGGTTCACTTCAGCTGAATAAAACCCTAGAAGAAATGTACTGAAATACTTCTCAGAAAAGGGAGTAAGTACACAGTCATTGTCTCTGACCTCCTTTTTCCTGAATTATTCCATTTATTTTCTTGATTTCAAAATTTGGCATAGTTCTCTGTATGTGTGTATATGTAGAATAGATTTTTGTACATACACACAGATTGTCATTTATTACCAACTTCATGGTTGCAAATGAGAAAAATATTAAAAAGACATGAGTTTTTAACCTTAATATTCAACTCTTACTATTCTGTTCATCATCCAGAAAGCAGACCAGCTTTAAAAAGCTCTTTTGCATCCATGTGTATATACATTTGCATATATTTGTGTCTCCCTTCATCATAATTCAATTTTTTAGTATTAATAAATTGAAAGTGAAAATTTTATTTTAACATAATCCTTAGCATTCTGCATTCGATCGAAGGGATCGAAGCCTAAATCTATATGCTAGGAGACAAAAGCACAGTTGGTACAGTCTGAAAAGGAAGTTCCATGAACTTTATTTTCAGATTGATATGAGAGGATTTGCCTAAAATAAAAGAATCTTATACTTTCAGTTTTGCACAGATAAAGATGTAAACTTGGAAGATAGCACAAGTGCCTCAATAATATTGTCAGTTCTGCATGGGTTACTGGGAGCTGTGAATGTATCTTTACACAGTGTAGTGTCAAATGGTGGTGGAGCCTAGGAAGCTTGAGTTAGATCCTCCAGTCTTCTCCTTTCTTGTCAATGGACTGAGAATGGAAGCCTTTGAAAACCAGGAACAGACAGGCACATGGCAGTTCTGATTTTTATATTGATAAAAGAATGTGAAAGGGAGAAGGAGAGAATATTTTATTCTTTTTACAGAGGTTTTATACATGGCACTGTGTATTTATGAGCCCAATTACAACAAAAGCCAATGAACTAAATTGCTTTCCTCGAAAGAATCAAAATCTGTCAGGGTAGATGAATTTTTCAAAACAAAACCATTTCATACGTAGCAGTAAAAAGAGATTCCGTCTGCCCCCACCACTTGGCATTTTGCTGTTTTGCTTGTTTCTATCTCCAGATGATGTCTTCACATGCTAGTATAGCATGTTACTGAAATGCTGACTTGCTCATCTGCCAAAAGGTTGTGCTTAGGTGATGGGTCATTTCTGTTCCTACTGATGATTACAAATAAGGGGAAGCAACAGCAGGTGGGTACATTAGGAAACTATACCAGTTGTGGTAAGGATCTTGACTTTTTATTTTTTTAATTGTCTTTTCTTCTGAAAGCAGCTAAAATCAAGCAGAACAGTTAACACTGAGTACCCTAACAATATTAGCAAGCTACATATTTCTGTATTAGATTTCCTAATCATGAAATAGTTTTCATTGTTACTTTCTTCTTCACTCCCAAATAAATTTTTCAACTCCTGTTTTAAGAGAATTTGGCTTTCCTTTTTTTTTTTTTTGAAGATTTTTTTTTGCAACCAGAGAAAGCTTCTTATGACACTTCTTAAATAGAGCAATACTGACATCCATTGGTTTAATCTTATGTGACTATTTGTTAAATCTCTTCTAACTAATGTACACATAACTCTCTACGGTATCACAATGAAAGGATTGAATTTGATATGATCCAAGGAGGATTGTGCTAAGTCCAATTTGCTGTATTAGAAACACGAAACCAACACAGATTACCCGATGAAAAGAAACACATTACAAAATGTGAAGTCCGAATACAATGACTAAAACAAAAGCAGGCATCACAAGTACCAACTGGGGGAAAATATTAATGGGGAATTAGTAGTGATACTGAATTTTTTTTGGAACCTCTGAAAATGTGAAAATACCTAATTTTATATGTACCTGTCTTGTTTTGTATTAATCATTAGGTAAAATAGTGAGGTGTGAGGAAAAATGTTACTAATCTAATAGAAAAAGCAGTTCAATGAAGACAATAATTACTCTCTGGTTTCATCTCAGCCCTCAAAGATTTTCCTTTAACTTGGCAGCAAGCTATTTTTTAAAATAGATATACCTTTTATAAACACTGCTGAAAGACCACTGGTGATACAACGAAGCGGTTACATTTAATGAAGAAAAACACACCACAAAAAGTGGAGGTGTTTCCAGTATTCATTACTACGGCAAGCTAAGCAGATGAGGCTTAGACTTCAAAACCAGAGAACCATTCTGGCAGCGAAGGGAGGGCGACAGGCTTTCACAAAAAAAGCTTTCCGTTTGCTGTACCCTCCCACCGCATTCACTTGCAAATCACTGTGTGCTCGGGAACACTGCACTTCCCCGGGCTCCAACCTTCCCAGGGTAAGTGCTGCGGCTCCAGCAGCAGCGCCTCTCCCGCTCCCCTCCGAGGAGGGAAAGAGAGGGCTCTGTGTGTGTGTCTGTGTGTCTGTGTGTCTGTGCACGCTGCGTGTGTCTGTGTCTGTGCCGCTGCGTCTTGGCTTTTGGTGGTGGTTTTCCCTTTTTTTTTTTTTTTTTTTTTTTTTCCTTCCGTAAATCAGAAGCTCTGAATGAAAGCCAGCCGGAGGGAGAGCTCCCCCTTAGCTTTGGTTCCGGACTGTCCAGAGTTAAGTGATGCTGGGAGAAAAAGCCTGAGTTAGATCCAAGTAGGATCAGTCTTAAAAAATAACAGGAGAAAACTGACCAAAAAAAGGACTCTATTAGCTCATTTTTCAGTTTGGTTGGGGTGGACACTGCACTTTCTCAGCAGAATAAAAGGTAGGAACCTTTCTTATTTCTTTCTGTTGATATCACTACAGTTATTATATTACAGCAGTATGTTGTTTAATGCAATTCGTATAATTGTTCTACTGTATACAACTTTCTGCATTTTATAAATATGCGTCAGGAGTAATGAGACAAGGGGTAGAAAATAAGTACTGTGCATTCTCTCCTCAAAGTATACCGATATCATCCTATGCACTCAGGATTGAAACTCTAAGCATTTCATTTTTTTTTTTTTTCTCCTAGTAAGCAGGCTGTCTTTTGAGCAGCAGTTTCCATCTACAGTCAGTTCTTGCAAATTCAGTATGTGGGGAACAAGTCTAATTGAATTGACAAAAGCACAGTGTTTCGTAGTGTAACAGTTATGAACATAGCATGAAACATACACATACGTGCCCTCACTTTCTGTATACCTGTGCAAGTCCGTTGCAGCTTTCACTGTTAATTGCTGTGCCCTGGATTGAATTTCAGAATAATTATCCACACTCAAAGAAAATGCTTCTTATGAAGGAAATCTCTGTGGAGAGGGATAGCAGAGTGGATACAGGCAATATTTCAAATATCTGTACAGAGCTGTATGCACACAGATGGGGAAAAAATTGCCTGGTTTGACATTTCAGTACAGGGGGAGTGGAGGGAGAAGGGAAAACCAGGGGGTAGAAGGGAAAAGGTGGAGGGAGGAAAAATTCAGTCTGCACCTGTGTGAGCATTTATTGTCACTGCTGCAATAAAATCCATATTTTATGTGGTGTTAAATTAATTCAGCACAATACAAATCTAAATCCATGCTCCTAACTACTAACTATTGATGGCATTATCAGCTGCATAAGAAATATTCAATAGGCTCATACTGTACATGATACTAGTTGCAGCTGTAAAAATCTAACAGCCCTTCAGCTTAGGAGAATGCATCTACACGTGCAATCAGTGACAAATAGCAACCAGCATTTTAAAACGGACCTATCATCTCTGTTGCTTCCACACAAATGGAGCTGTTGCCTATAATCTTCGTCTTTCATTTCAGTAAAAGCCTCTGTATTATCCCAACAGCACTCTCGTTGCTTTGAAGGTATTTTTTTTAATTATACAACTTGTGCATGTATGTGCGGATGTGTATGTGAGTGTGTGAGTATGTGCACAGTGTGAGGAAGCAGGTCTGTAAAAAATAGTGTCTTTTTTCCCCCCCTTCTTTTAAAGGTAGTAGGCTTTAAATTTACATGGTGATATTACTGGAGGGAAAAGCAGAGTGGGAGACTGGAACACACTTCTGAATCTCTAAATCCTTTTCACATATGCCATTTACTAGGAATATTACGAGTCTGCTGCTAGGATTTATTGAGATTTTTACAGCTACGCAAACTTTTGTATTAATTGCTTACCTTTTGAATGTAATAGCAGTCTGTGCTCTTTTAGAGGAGGAAATGAAAGAAGGAACTTAAGGAACTAAGGAAAGCAAGAAGGAAACAGGTTATCTTCCTCAAGTGTTGAAAACCAGCTATTTAGAGTCAATATGGATTTATGTCAAGAGAAGGAATACTTCTTGGATTATCAACTCTTAATCTAGTTCGGGCCTGAAGGAGTTTTCTCATATTTTTTTTATATACTTTGTTAAATAAAACTTTGAATGAATAGGTAATAATTTCTGCAGCAATTTCTGTTAATTTTAATTTAGATTTATGTCTGTGTTTCTTTATGTGTGGTGTCAAGACAATGTTGTGTACTTAAATAGGAACACTGAAATGTCTGAAGAGTGTTGATTATGATGCATATATTTAAGCTAAAAACTGATCTTGATTGTTTGATATTTTTTGTTACTTTGGGTAGCATTGGAAAATATGTCTTGGCTACTTGCCTTGCCAACCGTTTATATTTATAATACTTTAAACAGTTTGTGGAAGAGGAAATAGCAAAATAAATCCTAAAAAGGTTGTATGTAGAATCTTATATATTCCTAAATGATCTTTTTGGCTTTGCATTAGAATAAATGAGTATAGATACACTAAAACTTCACACTTGCATGTTCTCAATATACAAAGGATCTGTGAAGAATGATGAAATACTGAAATGTGCTCACAGTAGACACTGTAGCTACTGTTCTTTTCTGTGCTTAGCAGTAGTTGAAAAATGCAGAAAAATAATGTTATATGTGAAGGCAAATGAGCACAGTATTAATTGAATGTAGAGAGAGATTAATAAAATGTATGTCTAGACATACAAAGCAGTATACAAATTTCAGCTAGGTAATGTAAGTTTTTTCCTTGTTAACTAATTAAATGTAAAAGTCAGAAAAGGTTAATTTGAAGATAATATCTGCCTCTGATTCTGAGAGAGTAATTTCCTGATCTTAACGTGATTTCCCAAGGAAAGAAATGAATGAAATAGAGCCTGTCTCATCTGAATAATTCTGTGCAAGTGATTTTTTTTTTTTTTTTTAGATCTGCTAACCCTACTTACAGGCTGATTGAAAAGGAGTATAATTTTATACCCTATCATACCACTAGGCTGCAGCACTGGTAAAGGGGGTCAAAGTAAAATTGAATTATTGTTGAATAGTAGTAATGGGTAGAATATGGGGTTCTAATATTATTTTTAATTCATTTATTATTATCACCTGAAATCATGTTTGTGAACACCAAGGTGTTTTAACTGGACTGCAGAATATTCATAGATTTGGAAAAACCTGCTCTATGGCTAATTCTTTGACGTTATTATTGATTATATGACTGATAGAAGAAAACCACTGGTTATTTCAGCAGAATATAAGGGTGTAAGGAACATTTTGTGAGTTACTTCAATGAACCACATGAATATTTGTTCTGTATTACGACTGAATTTGCTATGGGCTTTTTACTAACATACTATTTGATACATTGTTTATTGTAAAGGGGGGAAACTGAAATTGGAAAAGTAAAAACCATCTTGTCATAAGCAGTTTAAATATGCCTGAGTAAATCATTATGAAGAGTGACTTCAGTGCACGTAAGGATGTCACACCATAGCACACTTCCATTTGCTCTGAATAGTATGTAACTATCAATGAAAGCTCATAGAAACTAAAGGTACCATTCACTGAAACATTAAGTGATTTAAAAGCACACATGCTGCACAGTCTGCACTTTCAAATCTACTAATTTGAATATTTGCTTTTTGAGAAAAAAGCCCATAATTCCTCTTTTGTCTAACTTCTGGAAAAATTTAAAGCAAAAAGAAAGAAAAGAAGCAACAATGGCATTCTCAGCTCCAAGTGTTCTCCAAATCTCTCTTTAGGCCAAGAGGAACTCCTGTATTAAAAGTTGCTTATTTTTGCTCCCTGGATTTACATCTCTCCAGTTTTGAATCCTTGGCATGGTGACTTCCCTAACATGCCTGTTTCTGTGGATTAATGACACTACAAGAGGGCAATAGAAAAAAAAAATCATCATCTCTGTGAGCTGTTTATATTACAGTTACCAAGGTTCATTACTGCATAAAAAAAAATGGTATCAGCTGAACCTGAACACTTTTTTTCTTTTGCTCTGTTTTCAGAGGTGGGAATCTGGTGGGAAGCCAGAACACCACCCAACAAAAGGCTATTGAGCTTATATATTCTTTTTATTGGCATATCTTTTTTTAATATGTAGGTGACCTGGCCAAAAATTGCCAGTTGATTACTTGTACACATTTCTTTTTACATGTAGTCTTCCTGATTATTACATGTCAGAGACAATTGCCTCAAATGTGTGTGCGTGTGTTTACAGTAGAGGTAAAACAGGGTCAATCTTCTCTTAAACAGGGCTTGCATTGTAGGAAGCAGAATACTGTAAAGTTTCTTTCTTAATTTAATTCAGCCTTTTATTACTTGATGTTTTCTGCAAGTCCCACTGCCATTTCTTGTCTTTATTAACTTAGATGAAATAGATTATGTTTATAATGTTTTTGTTAAAGAAGTGTGTCCAGTAGGAGGCATAAAGCTGTAGTAGCATCTCAGAGATACTTCCTAGCTTGTCACAGGGCCTCTGCTCTGGGATATAAACTGAAGTCTGCTATATGGAAGTGTGTACTGTGTACCAACAGGTTGCATCAGGGGAGTACAAAGATTTAGGAATTTAATTGGAAATAATGAAAAGTGATGTGGGAGGTGTCCTTTTTAATATTATTCCCATGTGTACATCATTCTTCACAGGATGTTTTTATTTGTAACTTTATTCCGGCATCTGTTAATTGTAACTCAAAGTGAATGTTGAACCATATTTAAAAATGTAGGGAATCTTGTAATGATGAGAGCAGGTATGTGTGTTTATGTAAAGGTAATGATTCAAAAAATTATTTGAAAATAGATGTTTCCAGAACTCTGTTGCTCAAAAGCTACAACTGTATTCTTCTGTTTTCTAAGAAAATCAAAAAGCCCCTTCAAATATTTTCTCATGAAGAACTGTATATGGTATGATATATATGAATGCATAGACCTGTATATTTTACTGTTAATATTCCATTACCTACCACATTACAGATTGGGTTTATTATATCACTCTATTGCAATGTATTGCATTACAACATAAAGAACATGCCACATCATCGCTTTTCCAGACCAGAGCATGATCCTTAAAGATGACTGCAATCCTCATGAACTCTGCAATGTTATAATATCCAGATTTTTTAACATGAAGGATGTATACCAATGTAATTTGCAGCACTATTAGCAAGACTCAAAATTATGTGTCCCAGAGGAGCGTTAATTTTTCTCCCCCAAACTAACATAAAATAAATATATGACTGAAATTTTTACTGCATGCATGTATCTACCACACTTCAGTAGTTCAAATATTTCCATCTGTTAAATGTATGCAAAAATTATCTTACTAATTGTCATACTCTCCTAATAGCAAGCACAAATAAAACAGAGATATACCTGTGTCTAGGAGATTTAGAAGCTGTGCATTCTGTCATTAGTTCCTCTAAGTATCACAGCCTTAATCAAGAGAGTTGAGAGCATTTAATATCTTGTACAAACGGCAAAATATATAGAGTAAATCTGTGAGTTTTTAAATGAGAGTGAAAAAAAAGATACAAGAACCCAAAGTATGTGTAATTATTTGGAGTTAATATTGAGAATAGAAGGAGGATGGTTAAGTTTATTCTGCTTCTGAGAATTCCAAGAAAAATTACCCTGCAAATGTATCAATTCCTTTCTCTCTGAAGTAGTGACTTGTCATTTCCCCAATGCCTTTTCCATGGTGTGTGGAACTGGGAACCATAAATGCATATCCATTTTATCTCTGTGTCACCAGAAAATTAGTTAAAAGTAGACATTCAGATGAGATATTAGGAAGAAATTCTTTACTCATAGGGTAGTGAGGCACTAGAACAAGTTGCCCAGTAAAGCTGTGGATATCCCATCCACACTAGTGGGTGACATCACAGCTCATGGTAGGAGGGGCTTGGAACTACATGATGTTGAAGGTCTTTCAGGTCTCTTCCAACCCCGCTCTTCCTATAACCCTGTGATAAAATGTCATTGGTTCTATGCATCTTGCAAATTATAGGTAATACATTTACTAAAAGTTTACATGTCCTAGTTAGATTGATAAGATTTAATTCTTAAGCTAATGTTGAGTGTATATTTGCTTGTTTGTTTTTTAGATACTGAGATTATTCAGAAGATAATCTGGACTTGCAGTTTTTAGAAATAATTGCAAAACAAAACTCAAGAAAAATAGAAAGAATAGAATGAAAAAAACATAACTGAATATGTTTTAACACTAGAAATCCACAAACATGATGAATTAAAGCAAGAGAATGACATTTTAGTTCTTACTTGCTTTCCACCTGTAAGAATAAATCTTCATAACAAATTATGCAAATAATCTTTTACAAAAAGTTTACATCATGTTGTAGTTCATACTTTCATTATGAGTACAGATACCTTCTAATTTTTTGGTTTTGTTCATGTAGTATGAGAGAGGGTTTTTACATGTCAATACTGTTACATGCTATATTTTTTCCCATGCATTATAAATGTGATTCTGTGGCATAAGCTATTCAGAGCTACTAGCCTGCTCTCTTGACTTTCTGCTAAAAAATAAAAGCACTGTTAATCAGAATAGTCTTGTATTAAGTGGTAGGTAATAGTGTAGACCTCACTTAATGAATGGGCTAATGGGGTACACCTAGTTAGTTTGCGGCCCAATCAAAAAATTTCCTTGCTTCTGATATTGCAGAAGACATTTCATTATGACATGAAATACATTCTAAGATCTACTTAAGCATATTACATCCAAATTCCCTAAATATAGTTCTGCTTCCCACTTTCTATGGCCAAATTTTAAGTAGTATTTTTGACTTCCAATTATGTTTCTCTCAGGGATGGTCTACACAGTCTTTTGGCAGATATTTCTAGCATCAATAAAAGAGTGGAATGTAGAACACTATCATGAGAACCGTTTTAGGGAAGTGTGATGTTTTTCCCCTCTGTTGGACAAAGGTTATTTTCAGACATTAGCATGCTGAGGTGTGCTCTTTCCCTTGAGTGAGAGTATGTGCTCATGGTGAAGATAGCACTGAAGCTGGCATCTTGATTAAAATGGGTGAACAGTCCCAGCCATGTCAGATACGTTTGGTTCTCTCCATGACTTGGGGGCATTTTATTAAGTTTCTGATTAAGAAGCTAAAAGCAATTGTGCTATGTGTTACTGGAACTACTTTTTTCTGGTAGTCAAAACTGAACGGAATGTGAAAAGATTGAGATAGATGGATTTTTCCCAATACTACTCTTTTATAAATATCCTTATACCATTTCTTCAAATTTCCCTTCTTAAGTGGTTTCAAACCAAATAGTATCCTGATTTCATGTAATTAATTTGAGAAAACTTTTCTTGAGGTGGAAATGTATTTTTTTGTTTGATTTTTTTATTAGTTTTTGTTATTTGAGAGTCTTTAATAATTCTGATCACCAGAATTAACTGATCTCTTCTCTAAAATTTAAGCACATGTATGGAATATTTGTACAAGATGGAAAATTTAGACAAAATCATATATTTCTTTTTTCTATCCTTGATTAACAAGGCATCTGAATCACTCTGAAACACATGTGCTATTTGTGAATATATCCTTACTGTGGTTAGTTTTCTCCAGTTTTTTATTTGAGGCCAGAATAATGAGAATTAGAAAAGAAAAAAGAACTTAGAAAAGGAAAAAGAACTGACATACTGCAATATATTACTCCCATTAAAGTTCTGATGAGAATAAATATTCTAGAGAATTTGAGAATCTAAAATGTGACTAAAAAAGGTCACTAGGCTTGAGATATTCTAAATTAGATGCCTAAAATTTTCTGACAATGAAGGAGAAACCAGCTATTTAAGCTATGAAATCAGAAAAGTGGTTTCTTTATTTTTTCTTTTTAATACCAGTATATTTCACTGTTTTCAGGGATTTAAATTGTATTTGCTATATTGTGCTTTAGAACAGAACTTACAAGTAAGAGTTTAAGTTTTCAAGTCTAACAACAACCACTTAGCTGGAATTGAGAACCAATGGTGAAGCTCAAAGTAATCCAGCTTTCTAAATTACAGGACCAAACCCTCTGTGTTAACAGAGCAGTAATATCTTGTTACATTTTAGGTTATGTACATTCAGGAGAGAGAGTACCTGCCATTTCCTTTCTCCTTGGTTGCAGCCATCAATATCCAACCAGCAAGTGCTTGTGCATGGGGGCTCTGAGGTTGTTTTGCCGCTTGGACAGGCCGTGAAAGTCAGGGCTAATGGGATAAAAGCAGCCTAGGTGGATCAGTCCAACAGCTGCCAGTTAAATGCTTCCAGCTGAATCTCTGGAAAAGCATCCAGGTGGTTTTGCCTTAGAGGTATCCATGACTGTCAGGTCATTTTTGTGATGTGACTGTTTCCTTGTTACTCTGGATATGCTGGTTGCAGTGTATTTCTACTTCTAGTATATTAAAATCCTTCTTTTTATTTTTTATTTTTTTAAAAAAGATGCCTTGGCAATAAAAAATTAATTTCTAGACAAGTTTAGAAGCTATTTAGTTATCATTATAGTGGATTAAAACGGAACTATTAGTTATGAGGAAAATAAAATGAAAAATATGTGATGTCATAATGACATGATGACAGCCAAAAGAGAATCCATTAAAGTATTCAATTCTAAGTAGACAGAATTCACCTCAGTGATTCTAATGTTAAATCAAGCCCTGACTTCTCAAGGGTAATGCATTAGTGCTTAAAATATATGAACTAAAATGGAGTTATGTGCAGAAAAAAATGTTTGAAGGTAGCTTCATATGTTTCTGTACAATCAGAAATACTGTCGATGAAGATCAGGACAATACTGATACAAACATATTTCTTTTATAATCTTAATATTTTTCTTTTAAGGAAAAAAAGTTATAATGACTTGAAATTTGCTGTGGAATTTGTAGTTTTATTTTCTGAGCTGCTTGGTTTCTTCCTGGTTGGAGGTTATGAACCGTTTTTTAATAGTTGTTTTGCTGAAATTAAAGCAGATAAATGTGTTACATGAAATAATTGCCCCTGAAGTGATTATGGTTTGAATATTTTTGTCCTACATGAGGCCATGGGGTTTGGCTTTGGTTTGGATTGATGCAGTTACTGCACTCCAAGCTGTTCATGTCATGTAGTTATATGCTTCATACAGGATGAAGTTTTGCTGCGGGAATAGAAAAACATTCATTTGACAATATGGTATCCTGCAAGCTAGAAACAGAGTTTATTCACTTTCCACATTATATACCACACAGCTTTTTAATGAGCTCACTAAATTTGAGAACAACTACTTTTTTTTTTTTTTATTTTATTTTTTAAATTACATTTGGGAGGGAAAATTGAGTGGAGTAAAAGAATAATACATAAGTTATTGAAGTTTCATAAATTTTCTTAAGGGGAAATTATATATTGTTGATGGTTTTGGAGTTATTTTTTCTTGTGTCTGTTCAGTTTTTATTAACATACTGGATATGTTTTTACTTCCCTGTCCTATAGAAGAAATATATAATTCTAAATGTCCACACCTGGTTCTTTGCAATTTTTAGGAAACTTAAGCTTTAGTATAACAATTTTTTTCTCCATTAACTCTGTGGTAAGTCTCTACCTTTCAGTAGTTTGGTGAAGTAAGCAGAATGATATTTATAGCTTGCTAACCAAATAGAAAGTCAAATATTTAAGACATTTCTTGTGCAACTCCCTGAAAAGTGTTCCTTTTTTCAGATAGGAACTTTAGGAATGCAGATATTTTTAATCTTTTGGTGCCATCTCGTGGCAAGAGGATAATTATATGAAACAAAGAGGTAGTCTTTTCAGCACATATTTTCTAAGCATAGCAAAAATGTACCTTGCTTTGGTGACAGATATGTATATATGAATTTTAATAGTGACTGTAAAATAACAAACCAATTCATGCATAAGACAAAACTATCTTTGGTTTTTGTTTTTCTTCCTTTTTAAAGCCTATAAGCATCTATTTGAGAAATTTCACAAAAATTGACTGCCATTACCACCTAGAAATAGATTTTTAGTCTGCTGCATTAGATCTCTGTAGCATACTTAACTGGTTCGAGGCAATTGTCAATATATTTTTATTGTAGTAGTGCATTACTTCTCTGTAGAATACTTTTATACTTAGCTAGCTCAAGGCAATATTCAGTTCAGCATCCTGTAATGTTTAACAGAAATCCAGGGTCTGTAATAGCATTCTTGTTTTTCATTTTATTTTGTGATTTTGGCTTGGGAAAATTCATACCAGCCTGCATCCAAAAAAAGAGGAAGAACAGCACAGAAATGCTGTATATTTTCCTGGTATTTTCACTGGGATTCAGAAAAATGAGTAGCTTTTTTTCTGTGCTAAATAAATACCAGCTTAATACCTGGGAGTTTTGAAGATAATGCTTGTAGGTATCTGCAATCAGTTCAGATCACATTCTTGCTCAATTTCTGAAGGAGTTTTCTATGCAATAGTCCATATTTGCCTACCTATATCTAACTTCCAGTCTGATGAAAGTTTCTAGATGCCAATATATTATTCTCTGTAAAGAGCTGGAAAGAAAATTGAATTGTCTGTCCTACTTTTACTTAGGGTGGGGGTTCTCATTCTATATAAAGATGTTTTAAATCTTAAAAAAACCCACAAATTATAATCTTGTTCAAATAACATCCAAATATGCTGTAGTTATTGAAAATCAATGTCAGATTATTTCTTCATGAGTTATTATAATGTCCTCTCAGCTGAAGGAGGAAATACTATCAATCAAAATTGATACCAAATAAGAACATTATTTTAAGATCTCACCTTTTCTTTTAATGTCAGATGATTTCATTATTTTCTGTAGTCATGGCCTCTACGTGTCTGTGTACTATATGCTATTTATATTTAATATTTCTATATTTTCTAAATTAAAAATATTAGAAGGATAAAAATTCAACATATATTTTTTAGCAATTTTATGGTAAATATTAAAATGTTAGTCACTAGAATGTGGTTTTTAATAAGCAATCACTAGCTGAGGTACCACTGTGATAAGTTCAGTGTACTATATAAGTCACTCAACAGGTGAAGCATTCATTTTCATTGGTTAGAAATTGTGTGATTTCTCTGATTAAGATTAGCTACACATAAAACTCCCTTGCCTATCAGCTAGAATGAAGAGAAGAATCATAACGTTAATGTATAAGATACAGAATTTTGACAGTTTTATGCAGGTATGGGATAATGTGATTATTTCCTCCTCATGCCAGGAAAACTCTCTTAACAGTTAAGTATTGAATACTCTCTCTTCCTATATTTGCCTCCTGTAGTAGACTGCAAAATTAAATGGGTAAATGACTTAAAAGAAAAAGTTGCAATTGCTCATTCCAGTGAATTGACAAGATATAAATTCCCTTACAAGAATGACAAATCTAAATATGTATCATAGTTTTGACAGAAACACGGACAGAAAAGTGTGAAACTTAGGACCTCCCAAAGTAAATCTTAAAAAGTTTCCTAGAAAGATATTTACGAGCATTATATCTTCTTAACTTCTTATTCTGGATTAATATACATTTGTTTATGCATGTCAGTGTAATTTTCTTTCTCTTATATTTAATAAAAACTTAGTACAGAGTATTTTACAGAATATTAAAGAGGAAGAAAGTAGAATTCTGTTATATGTTTTGGAGGTTTGTTTTTTGTTTGTTTTTTTTTGACTTTTGGTTTAAGGAATTTTTAAAATTTACTTTCTTCTAAAAGCTTCAGCTAAGGCAGGCAGTATAATTCCCCTGAAACGCAGAATCAGATGGGCAAAAAAACAAGCATAGGTACAGAAATACAGCATGTTATAAGTTGCCAAAGAGAAGGTCTCCAGTGAGATGAGATTAAGAAAATTTGCAGAGAGTGTTATGTGGATAAGAGGGAGGTAAAATCAGTTTAAGGGATAAAAAGAATATGTAGATAGTTAGGAAAATGTATTACAAAGATGAAATAATTCAATCTATCAATGTCTTCTTTGAAGTTAGGGAAGGAAGAAGAAACATGGTCAATTGAAGTGATTCTTCCTATTTGTGGAGTTCTGGAGGTGAAAAGTTAATGATTTTGTGATTACCTTCAGAAAAGCCTAGAAATATGAATAGCACAATTTCAGAATATGTTTTTGAAAAAAATTGCTAGTCTCCTCATCTCTGTTGTAAAATCTCTTTCTTCAAATTGCACCTGTTGAATAGTAGATTTTGCTCTTTCAATCCCACTGTGCATAATTTAGTTAGAATTTTAGGTAGGTAAATAAATTATTTATTCTGGAAACTGTTGGATCCTGTATATGAAGGGGAGACTGAAGAGTATCTGTCACGGAACTTGTCTGGATGATCAAAAGGAAAAAATGTTTTTTAAAACTCTTTCTGGGGTTAGTCTGTCAGATAAGGTTGATTGTTGATCTGTGGAACTTGCGTATTTAGTGTGTTCTCCTGACTGTCAGAATTATTTATATCCAGTGTGACGACCAGTTAGTTTAAGCAACACATACCTAAGCTGTGGCCGTGAAAGAAAAAAAATTCATCCCACTGTGCAACTGCAGTAGTAAAGAACTGACGTGTTTCAGGGCCCGCAAGCCTACAGAAATTTTAAACAAGACATAAAGGTCGCAAAAGCACAGGTTCCTGACAATCATGGGTGCTGTTCTTACGTGCACAAGGTAGCTGTGCCATCTTTTTGGACTCCTGTACAAACAGTCTGAATGAGTCTGTAGCTATGACGTTGTACTTTGGAGGTTGCAATTCTTAGGACAAACTGGGCTATTTAAATAAAAAAGAGAACTACAAAATTAAAAGTAGTGACACTGGTATGTAACTTTTGGCATTAGGTTACATTTACCTTTGCCAAAGTAAACTTGGTTGATTTCTTGTGAAGATAAACAGAGAAACTGAGGTATATATTATCTGCAAATAAAGCACTTTTTTCCTTCCCTACCTTTTACAGTGTAGAAATAATTTAAACTGTCTGAGGTATGAATATAGAAATAAGACAAAAGTTAAAATTATCTTTTATTGAACTGATGTAATGAAATCAACATGCTTCATACATAAAAATGTGTTTTCCTGCAATGGATTTATATCCATCCACTCTAGTGTAAGGCACTATGACAGACTGTCATGGGAATAGCTGTCAATTTTTAGTATTGTTAAGAGAATTTAGGAAGCAGAAGGCAAAAGGAATTGCAGTTCCTTAAAAATGGGAGAGAAATTTCCAGCCTTAAGAAACTTGAAAACATATTTTTCTGTGATTTAACTATAATTTTTAATAGCCTTACAATGTCTTGTGCAGGACAAAAACATTTTCAGAGAAACTAAACCCTTACGTCCCTAGAAGTGTCTCCCTAACAGCATTCCATTAAGTTCTCCTCAGCCAAAGGAAAAAACCACCTTTCCAGATATTCCAGAAGACTTTGTGATAGTTTTAGACCAGGCTACAGCTCTTTTCTAGCTCCTTAGGTGTTGGTGACAACTGATTTACATGAGAAAGGAATGGTGACAGTGATCGGCTCTCCTGCTTTTTTTCTGTTAGTCCACATTGCTATCCACAAAGACCACAGATTTTCCACTTTGAAAAGACCATACTAGTCTGTCTTGCCACTCACTAAAAAAAAAAAAAAAAATCCTGAAGGACATTAAATAAGAATTAATCTGCTTCTTTCTGTGTGTTTTGGTACTTTTCTGAAAGGCATTTTAGTTAACAGCAGCAGTCAGGTGTTCTTGTCAATTAGGCCACGCTTGAAGTACTGGGTGCTTGTTCAGGCAGAAGAGTCATGCATGTGAAGAACCAGGGGACTCAGGGCTGGACAGCACTGCAAAAGCTCCTCCTTGTCTGTGGATTTCTGATGCCCTCTTCATAATAACAGGGAAGAACTGAAAGCCACCTCCTACTATGTAATTCAAACCTGGAGTTTATATGCAGAAAATCACAGAAGTTTAAGGGCCAGGTTATGTTGATTAACTCATGTGCTTCTGTGCAGGGGAGACCCCAACAGTTCAAAAATTATTTAAGCTTGTGTTTAATTTCCATTACTGTTGACAGGATTTGATCAGATATACAAGGTTCAGCACATTAATTTTTTTTTAAATCTGTCCGGATATGTACACACTTGTGCTTTGGGCAACTTCATCCTTAAACAAAACTGTGCCTTGTTCTGAGACTAATTTTCTGGAACAAAATAAGAATAAAAACAGCTCTCTATTTCTTAGTTTAACTTCCAGTATACCATCAACCTTTCATATTTGTTTCAGCTAGTGCTTAGTAGTACTATGTTCAGAACTTATAATTTTTCAGACGCTTCATTGGTTTCCACCTTAATTTTAATAAAAGAGTAATTTTAATTGCTCACATAATTCTTAGAAGGCAGTGACTTTTTTCATAGCTTTTCAATGATGTCCAATAAGTATTTGTCATGAAGTTGATTTAATTGATTTAAGGACCTCAATGAGCAGCCTGCTTTAGTAATGAAATGAAGAGGACAGTTGGAATGATTAAATTTTATAGAGAATTCACATGATCAGAGGTTGTCCTGGAAGAGAAGTGCAAAATGAGAACTTGCGCTGAGCTGAACATTCTTATTGCCTAGGAAGTGCTCAATTGCACTTTTGCTTCAGGGTACATTGAGCAGAAATTTTCAAATCCAAAGCAATATATGGAATTATATATTTAATAGAAGTTACCGCACTGAAATACTACACTGTTGTAAGTCAAACACTGCCAAGAATTTTAGAATTATTAGATCTTCCACATAAGACTATAATATAAAATTATTAGGGAAATCAAATTACAAGCCTTTTCAATACACATATTTTACTCCTAGAATTTTAATTATTGTTGCGTTATCCTTTATGTGTTTCTGTTCATAAAATTTCCAAAATTATGAGCAACATTTTTGTAATGTTACTTCTATTCCAATGTGGCCCAGCTATTATTCAGTTCTTGATCACTGGCTTTCAGTGCTGTGTGAATACTGATATTTCAAAGTTTCTTTTATGTCTCATGTTCTTTGCTTAGGACATACTTCTTATATTGCTTCTCACTTCACATTTCCTGTCAATCACAGATGTTTATCTTTCATCTGTATGATGTAATATAGCAAATTAACAACTGAACGCTTTGAAATTCGATTAACAATTGAGTGCTTTGAAACAATTGATGCTTGTGAACAAATGGTTTACTGTGACAGGCTGAAAGGAGTCTGAAGTCCTCTGTGAGAAACTTTATTATGTAGCTAAAACACAGAACCCTTGTTTTTTAGCATCAAAATATATTAATTTGGGCATACAAAACTCCTGTTGTAGTGGGCTGCTTGTAATGTCTTACCTCTTCCAGGTATACCCTTCCTGGGCTGTATCACCAGGATCCTCAGAAATTGGTTAAACTTGAACAGACCTAATTGGTGCAGCAATGCCCTGAAACCATGTAGGAGACCATATGGCGCAGTAGCAAGGAGAAACATTAGGAAATTGTTCAGACATCAACAATCATGTGATAAGTCTCTTTACATCTACCCATAAGAAAAGACTATCTCTAGGTATCAATACAGGCATACAGATTATTCTTGGAGACACTATGATACTTTGTATATGCTTACAAATATATTTTTTCTAGTGTTTCTTCAGCCTTCTGCTATTTTTTAAATATTGATTTAATGGTGTACTTTGGTGCTTTTAAGAATATTCAATGCTATCAAGGGTGTTCATGAGGTACAACTATAGTTCCTAGATAATTTTCAGTGTATAAAGGCTTTTATTTATGAAGATTTAATTAACGATAAAGCAAAGTCAGTTTTTATCATGTATCAGTTATTAGCTATAGTAGATATGTTAAGTAATGGGGATTATTGGGCTGCAAGAGTATTTGTGCATGGGCATGGACCTCTTATCTATCTGTTTGTGCACTGTCTGGCTGTTTGCAAAACAGCAAAGACTTCAGAATCACTGAAGAGCTTTAGATTGCTTTTTATCCATTTAATACATTATAATTAAATAATACAGCCACCACCACTCCCAGAGTATATCCACTCTGTGTAGTCTGTAGTCCTGTTACTTCCTGGGAATATGTGTTATGTGGATGCTTGGGCTGCACTTGAAGATTATTTAGTAAAATATAAATTAAATCATGATTCCATAACTGGTGGGGCTTTTTTTGTTTTTCATTCAAACAAAACTAACAATCAGTATTTAGCCTAGAGAGGGAGCACTGTAATTACCATTGTGTAGCAAATAAAACTTAAAATCAATTCTTCTTGATTATTTGGGATTATCAAAATTACAGAATACAGTTATGAGTGTATAGGTGTTGAAAACAGCATTCTATATCAGTTTCATCTAATAATTGGGCTGCTTTGCATATAATCCCTGGAGCTCTTTCTTTGTAAACACATCCTGGTGGGATGTGCTTATCCTCTTCAAAAGCCTTCCATTTCCTTGAGGTCCTGTGCCATAATGCTTGTGGAAGCATTGAGAAAATAAGAAGTGTTTATGGGGGAGAGAAGAACCAGGATATCTGAGCTGTGTAATGGGAGGTAAAACACATGACTCAGGGTACATGTGATGTACAGTGCTCTGGAGATGTGCAGCTTTACCCATTTAACACTGCATAGGAGTGAAAAGCAAACAAAATCTTTCTGTAGTGTGTTGGTGTTGGGTTTCCAGCACTAAGTAAGACCTATGTAAACTGCCAAGTTTAGGTGCTTGGGTTTTCTTGTACATCTAGAAGTCTTCCTATGGAATTCTTTATATGGAAATATTGTGGCCTGTTAGCACTGTCACAAAGATAAAGCATGTGTAAAACGAAGACCAGGGAATAGCTCAAAGAGTTTGGAAATAACTTGTCCTTTCTCAGGTTCACCCCTATCCACTGGCTGTTATATATATAATGTATTATATACACATTATTGTATTTGTACGCTTAAGTAAAATAACATGGCAATATAAAATAAATCGGAGAACTTTAAAGTCTGATGAAGTAGTTTGCCAATTTAATAAAATGTTCATTTATTTTTTTTTAAGGAGGTT
>JAWWMU010000106.1:73575735-73588157 GCA_035048155.1 Cinnycerthia olivascens
TTAATAAAATGTTCATTTATTTTTTTTTAAAGAAGTTTTCTGTAAACAATATTGATTTGTTTCCTCTGCTTCTTTCTACCACGATCTCTTTGGAAACAACATTTTATGTTTGATGCTAAATGACATGTCACATTAGAACTTAGTGTGATTTGAAACAGCTGAAATATCTAAAAGAATCAAACATTATATAGAGAAGATCATTCTTAATAGCAATGTGATTAGTTTTCATAGGATTTTTTCTCTTCCAGACAGCATTTCTTCTGCATGCTTAGAATCATTCCATCTTTCTTTCCTTGAAGACACAGTGGATACATAAGCATTAACCTTTTTGTGTTCTGGCCCTTGGACTGTTTCCTGTTTCCAGTGAGGTTATGAAGTATATATGAAAATCCAGTAGTCTAAAGGGACAACTGTAAAAAAGCAAACATAAAGTGAGATACTATTAAACAAAATATGAGTAAGCATTTAGTTTTTCAAATTATGTTTAATCTCTAAACAGCTGTGAAAGCCAGCCTGCAAATATTATCTATTTTATGTTGAATCTATAGTAATAGAACACTATTATTTTTGATTTCACAAACTAGGGCCAGTATGATTTAGTTTGGCTCAAAAAACTTGGTTCTCCTTCTTTGTTCGGTTGCTGTGTGGATGTGAAACATATATGAAAGTATATATTATGTAATAGGCCTTTATTACTTTTTTCAGTCTAAATAAAATGAAGTTCAGTGTTGGTCTTCTGGGTATAGCACTTACAAGATTAAGGATGGATAGAGGTGGAAAAGGAAGTTAATCTCCAAGACAGTCTTAAGAGGTTAATTGTACTATGTTAATGTGTGCTAGTTCTGTCTGTAGATGTGATTATCATAAAAATTACAAAAAAAAAAAAATAAAAAAATCATTCATTGGGCTGGGGTTATGGTTTTCTGTTTGTGGGTTTGTTTTTATTTTTCTTCTCAGCTACAAATAATTTTAAACATTACTTCTTGCACATTCAGTAGATATGGATAACAGATTAATCTCTGTCCAAGTCTTTCATATTTCTAAATTTTAACTTGTTCTCCCCTCTAACATGCCTTTTTTTCTATGATGTAGCAGCATCGGTTTGTTCACTTGTGCCGTGACAGTCACGAGAGTTCCTCTCCTCAACACCTCTCTTAAAATGTGGTGTTCAAAATGAATTTATTATTTTAGCTGAGCCCTTCCCATTGTTGCTTGAGTAGAGAAGATACACTTTACTTTTCTTATAGGTAATAATCCTCCTTACATATCAGTTTGTTTTGTTTTTTTTTAATCCAGATGATTCCTGCCGTTAACTCATACTCAGTGATCTTTGCCTCACAAGCATTAAGATGGTTGACATTTAGTAATTTTTTTCTGTCCACCAGGCATGATAATTATTCAATCATAGGAAGAATTAAGAGAGGAACTGGAGTGGAAAATGTGTACTTTTAATCAGAGAATGACTAATTATTATGAAGCTGCTTCAGCCAATTCATGTTCTATACTAGTAGTAAATTCATTAGACCCATGCTTTGAAAACCTGTAAATTGCAATGAACAGTGTGTGGTCCTTGAGAATGCCTGATTCTCATGCTGGGCTGGTTTTATTTTATCAACATGTGAATGTACTGCTGCTGGGCTGCTGGGTTTTCTAAATGTCTTATCACTGAGACATCCCATAGTTTAACAGTTGCCTTGCTTACAGCTGCACACCTTGTCCAGGGTTGTACCATCCCCTTCAGGGGGAGTTTACATCACTTCTCACCTAGAAATTGTTTATGGATTTCTTCTGTATCTTATGCCTCTTGGTTGTAAAACATATTGTAACACAATTAATAGGATTGCAAAAGGTGGTCATTCACATAGAAATCCTTCAAGTACTCTTTCCTATTTAATGTAGAGATCATAACATCTTGCTGCCAATATAAATTGTAATAGCTACCTGTCTTATATTTATTTGTAAAAATAATGCTACTGTGGTAACACACTGCATTCTCCAACTTCCTTCAAATTATCTGTAAAACACTGTTCCTCCACTGAGTATTGAATCAGAGTTTTCAATCTTGCTTCTGTTCCTAATTCTCTTACGGAATTATTCCATCCTAGGCAAGTCTTTTCTTCTTTGTGCCTTGACTTTGTTTACTTTACCTCCTTCTGTCCCTGTCATTCCTTTATATTCATGTTTAAAAATAAAATATATTTTATATTTTTGAGATGTTTGTTTCACTGTGTTTTGAATGAAATTACAGTGTCTTAGCCAAAGTCTATTCACTGCATTTTCTATTCCACTTTTGCACTACGAAAGCTTTTGTTTGTGCCATATAGTTCCTTTAAAAAATTACTCCTCCTTTGGTCTCCTTGTCTTTCCTGAACATAATATTATCATAATCTTCCAGTCCTTTGAGAAACTGCATCAGCTCTCTAAGATGCTTATTCTACGGTTTTGAACTTTCAGAACAAAAAATGGTGCAATTTTCTAGGTTTGCTCACTGTGCTTTTTGTATTAATGTACAGATGTCAAAGACATCTGATTAGATGCTTAATGCAGTACATTTTTCACCTTGACTTGCTATCACCTGTTCTTTTTTATCCTTCTTGCCCCTTGACTCTTATTTCTTCTATCCTATATTCTTTTTTCCTATCCATGCATAACTAACATATTTGTGTTAGCATACCCATGTTTCATCTCTAGAGTCCTTTTTACTGAGCTAGTACATAATTTTTTCTTCCTTATTCCTCTCGAGGTTCCCTAAGAAAAAAATTATCTTTATTAAATTACTCAGTGAAAAATGTCCCCTAAGTGAGGAAGGCAAAGAATTACAGGTTACACAATCAGCCACAGATTTATTTCCAGAATATTGTTCTATAGAACTGGAGATCTTTTCCATATGAGAAGGTTCTCTGTAAGTTAATGAATAAAAAGAGTTTGTTAATGAGAAGAGTAAGGTGTTTTTACAGGTGTTGATACTGTAGGAAAAGCTTGCAAACCTCGGCATGGAGGAGCATTTGTAGAAGACCTCAGCAATTTTCATGAATAAAGCTTTTGGAGGGGAAATTAAATTGGAAAAGGTTACAGAACAGGATTTGGAATAACCCCGAGGCACAGAGCCATTGAAGTAGCTGCTGTCCAGTTGCAGAGCAGAAGGGACTTGCATGTGGCACCTGTCAAGGCTGAGGATCCAAATGACAGCAGCAGTGCTGCTGCTGATCTGGTTGCTCTATGACACGACTTCTTGCTGACCTCATTGTCTGTCAATGGTGTTTGACAGCTTACCTCACTAGTTGACAGAAAGGCACAAAATTTTCAACACTGTGAGAGTGACTTTCTATCATATTCAGTAAATGGACATTTCTTAAACACCTTTCTCTCTCAAAACTGGTGTACTTTTTGTAGGTTTGGTATTTATTTTCTTCACTGTCATAGAGCTGTCTGTCTCAGAGTTCCACCGAGTAACATGAAGGAGGGATTGCAAATTGGAAGGTTTGTTTATAAGCGCTGGAAGAATTTACACTTGAGTTCTTCAATCCTCACTCATATAACAGTTATTAGAGACAAGATTCCTGTTTTACTCTAAAATAATATTTTAAGAAGAGGGAGGAAATCATTGCTTGACATTTTCACTATGTTTTGCTAATGTGTATGTATATATATTTCATAATATTGTAGTTCTGTGCTTCTCAACACTGAGGAAAAAAATCCCCGTATTTATTTCAAAATCAAAATATACACTTTAATTACTTATCACATTTTCCTTTGAGTAGCATCAGTGGATATCTTTGGCAAGTACACTTCAGTTAGTGAAGTAGTTGGCTTTCTGTTGCTGAAACTGAGAATAAATCCTTGACATTCTTGTAGTAACATAAGGATTATACTGTCACTGACATTTGAGTCTTATGCTAGTCTGCCTTTCTCAAACAGGTGTTTGGAAAAGGAGTAAAAGAAACACCAGAGATAAAAAAAAGAAGCTATAGGGAAAAGAAAGGATAGTTGTCAACATGTCCATTTTCAAAATATAGGCTAGAGCAAGTAACTTGTGAGTGACACTGGATGGAAATTGGAAAAGTGAACACAATGAGTCATAACAATAAAAACATGCAGTGGGATTTATTACCACTTAATTTATGTGACCTTTACAGCCTCCTAAGAATAATTTTTATTTTCCATCTAGAGCCATTGAACCATTGGGTCTTAATAAACTGATGTAGGACTTCAAGTAAGCTTCCTCCTACATTTATCTAAAGTGTTAACCTTGTTGTAATTGCTTGCTTTACTGTAAAGCAAGCTATAAATTAAAATAGAAAATTTAAAGTGTTCAGCATTGTTTCTTTCCATGCTGACACTAGCATGGGGTCAATGGGTTTTTCCCTTGGCAGATGCAAAAAATGAAGTTTGTAGCAATATGGCAGAGATACAGTCTGACGTAAACTTTTCAGAAGTGAGAAGCTGGATGCTGTAAAAATATCAAAGCAGATTGGATAAAATAGTAATTCTTTACCTACTTGTTAAGTTGTGGTATTCATTGGATGGAAATGGATTTGCTTCCCCTGGATTTTGATAACAGATGGTCAACATTTCCTATATTGACAATTCCTAGGGTTTTGTTGTGCAGAAAGTGTCTGAATATTTTGTAGTATGAGTACTCTTGTAGCTGTATCTTTATTGATTTATTTCTTAGCCAGCTTTTAGACATAAGTATTAATAGAAGATGGGAGATTCAGATTTTTCTGATGACTTTGTAACCCAAGAATTGAAAGGAGAGTCTATCACATGTAGACATCTCTATCACATTTTGTGATCTTCTATGGCGTTTTCCTCCCTGCAGTGATTTGAAGAAATCTGCTGATAAAAATGCACAATAAATACTGATAAAAATCTGGTTATTGATATCTAGAAAGAGTTTTATTGAAGATAACTTTCTGTGAGGGAAGAAAAAAAGAAAAAATGAATGGATTTTCTGGCTTAAACCTGGTAGGCAGCAAGCACCATACAGCTGCTTCAGCACTCCCCTCCTATGGGATAAGGGTGAGAAAGGGAAGCATGAAAGTGAGAAAACTCATAAAGACAGTTTAATAGGGAAAGCAAAAGCTGCTTACACGAGAAAAGCAAATAAAGGTAATTAATTCACCATTTCCCATGGGCAGGCAAGTGTTCAGCCATTCCCAGGAAAGCAGGGATCTATCACATGTGGCAGTGGTGATATGGGAAGACAAACAACATTGCTCCTGATGTCCCCCACTTCCTTCTTTTTCCCCCAGATCCATTGCTGAGCATGATGTCACATGACATGGGACATCCCTCTGATTACTCAAGGTGGCCTGTCCTGGTTGTGTCCCCTCCCATCTTTTTGCACACCCCCAGCTTACTCACTGGAGGGGTGGGACAAGGACCAGAAAAAAGCCTTGACACTGTGCAAGTGCTGCTTAGCAATAAGGAAAACATCCCTGTGGTATTCACACTGTTCCCAAAAAAAATCCCAAGCACAGCACAGTAAAAGATACTGCAAAGAAAATTAACTCTATCGTGGATGAAATCAGTACAATGAGGGAAATAATTGAGGGATTCTAGTATGTTATGCACCTAGTGGGATTAAGTGGTGAGATTTATTTGCTTTTTGCCATAGTTGAATAAAATTTTAAAAGTATTGATTATTTTACAGAAATGCTTTGTGTTTGTCCAGACTATTACTTTATAGTGCCAAGAAGCTGTATTTAAAATATCTCAGGTATATGCTGCATATATCTCTATATATTTCACATATCCAAATTTAAAAGGGTTTGTCTTCAAATACACAGAATAATCAAATTTCTGTTGTCCTAAGAAGAATATATATTTTTTCCAGGCACTTTTCTTAAGTATCTGGAAGGTATATACATCATTATCTTTTCTTTTATGAGGCTGGGATGGAAGTATATTTAAAACTGAACAGACGCTTTGAGAACATTTTTTATTCTAAGAATTGGAATTGGAAAATTATCCTTTTTTTTGCAGTCTTCTTGTGGTTACTCATTTATGATCTCTACAAGGGAGATTTCACTTGCTGTTATAGAGATTTGGAAAATTTACAGAAGAATATTCTGTAGAGAAAAATGTCTACATACTGCCTAGGACAACATCACTCATTCAGAAATTATATCAAAATATTTCATATAATGTAGCTCAAGGTAGGAATAAGTATTTGTAAAAACTCTGAAGCACTTTAAGAAGTCTTTAACTTCAAAGATCAATGTATCATCAATCGCTTATAATCCTTTACAGTTTAAATAAGACTGTTGTTTAAAAAAACCCTGAAGTTAAATTATTAGCTCTCCATATTTTAGTGAAACAGTCCTTTTTTTAAAAAAAAGGAAACCCTCAAAAGCCCAAAACTCAGAGGCAGATGGTAATTGACCAGCATAAATTATTTCTATATACTAATTTCCTTGTATTTCTCTTGTACAATTTTTATTCCATCGCATTAAATACAAATAAACAAGACTTTTTCACATAGAAATATGTTTTGAATTCTAATTGACTTCCAATTTCAATTAAACTATAAACATTTGGTTTCCAATTATAACAGTATTTTATTCATCTTAGATCCAAAATAGAAAAAGGAAGAGAGGTAATTAAAAACTGTTGTAACTACATGCATCTACTACTTATTTAAAACCACAGAATTCAGAGTACATCTGGTATATTGCTATAAATCATTGAGTTTTACTGGGATAAATGTAATCCTATAGGAATCTGTTAGGAAAAATACTGATATTCTAGCTAACTGTATTTGTGGAACTGTATAATTTTAATTAAGACTATGTGTTGTTTAACAAAGGAAGTAATTGGATAAGCCTATAAAGTACAAATCTATTTTCCCTTTGACCATGACAGTTACCTTGCTGTTGTAATACAGGATTTCTAAACTGTCAGGCAGCCTCTTGTGAGCTTGCTAGTTAAATGTGACACCATATGCACTGTTTGGATTTTTTTTCTGGACTTCTGGGGTTTTTGTGGGTGCAGGTGGAGAATCATTGGAGAAAAATATCAAGACTTCTTGTCACTTTGCATATGGTGTGGACATGCCTAGCAGAGCCTCTTGCAGGTTTGTATTTTCAGTTTGGACTAAAAAGAGCTGTTAGGAAAAAAAAAAAAAAATGCCTTGCTTGATGTTATGTGGGACATGCAGGGCTGGTCAATATTGGTTGAACAGCTAATATTGGTTACTACTTTATGAATGTCCAGTGGCCATGTGAAAGTAATCTGTAGTGATAGAGGAGAAAAAAAAAAAAAAGAAACAAACAAAAGGAAGAAAGGAAAAAAACCCCCACATTTGGAGAGGACTTATCAGAGAAACAGAAGTGGGTTTCCTTGAAACACAATATTGAAAAGAATGAGCAATAAATAGAAATTAAAAGCAAAACAAAATCTTCAATTTTATTAGTTTTCACTTGGTTTCTCTGTCGAATATTTCTTCTATATTCATGTATTCCCACTAATATATACTTTGCTGAATAAGCATCCCTATAGCTGCAAAATTTATACATACACACATACTTACATACACAGAAACAAAACAAATAAGCAACTGTACCCAGAACTGGAAACTTTAAACTTTATCAGCCATCCAACCACCTCTGAAATGGCACTCACAATAAAGCCTTCACTATCTAAAGAGCTCCAGTATTGTAATCCCAATTCCAAAGCCATTTATTGAATTATCTCACAGGATTCAGATGAAAAAGAAACCAGCTAATACTAAAAATCTTATCAAAAAATCGAATTCTCTCCATACTTCATTTTTTTGTCCAGACTCCAGTTTTATCCAAAAGCAGAATTCTCCTTTCTCTTGGCTGAAAACGATGAAAACCCTCCATCCAATGCTTGTTTTTAATAATGCACCAATAGGCACTGTAGGTGCTGTATATTATGTACCAATAGCCAATTCATTCTATTCCAGTGTTCCAGCTTAAAAAATTGGTTGGCCAAAAGCTGTTATGTTTCAAAAAAGTAACATGTCTTCAAAGTAAACCTCATGTAAGTTCTGACCTCCAAATCATTGTTTCATGAATACCGAAACCAAAACCAGCCAACAAAACAAACAAAAATCCCAACAAACCATACTAAAACAAGAACAAGAAAAAAACCCACCAAACGAAAAATAGTAGAAAGCTACTTTTGTTGTTGTTCTGTCATCTATACTCCTTCAGGCAAGGTATGGGTAGTTTCCCAGGCATTCTCCCGTTTTCTTTCCTTTACATCTATTTTAAGAACAAGTTTATCTGTAATTACATGGGATTATTCCAGGCTTTCTTAAGTCAAATCACTGTGTTCATTCATTTTCAGTTGTTCTGGAAGATCTCTACTTACCAAATTCAAACAAATATATATGCACACACACCGCTATGGGCAAATCTTCCTTTAAATTTATACTGAGTCAGACTTTTCTGCTTTGTAATTGGTCCTTATCCTTGCAAAAGTCATTACTTTGGAATACCTTCACACCTTACACCATGGATGTTGCTACTTCATAACTTTCTCCTAAGCAAGACTTGGGTGTAGGAAAGGAGATGCAGGGTGTGAATTCTCTACAGATTTTTTCTTCTCACTCTCCACTTTGTCCTGTTTGTCAGTATATGTGCTGTTAAACTATTGATTCTCCAGACACTGAAACTGTGAAACAAACCTTCAAGTTGCATCCGTTCTAGCAGAAGTTACAAATGTCCTCCTGAGTTTGCCTTATCTTTTTGAAGAAAAGGGTAAGCTTATGCTTACCCACATAACTTCAGTCCATACTCCATCTGACACGTATGTTTCTTAATTTGGTGCAGCAAAGCATTTATTTTCTCTTTGGACTAAGGAGATTCTGCTTGTTATTCCATTTTGTAGTTGCTCATTAGTCCACACTCAATTATGTCAATGTTGTATTACTGGAGTTATGCAGCTATAATAACTTCTGTGAATTCATATCTCTCCAGAGCATAGCTTTATTCTACAGGTAAGAGCTTACTATTGTTTTCTTGTCTACCACACATCCTCCTTACTGAGAAGGCAAATGATTTCACTTGACTAATAGTAAATCTACTGTTAGTCATATATTAGTGATCTCATCAAGCAGACTTGGACCAGGGTACACAAGTACAGGATACAGAATAAAATCCTCACAGAAGAAGTTGAAAGACCACTCAGTATTTTAAAAGGTGCAATTTGCCTTCTTGCCTGTCATATAGTTTCTCTGCAATCTCAGATGATCTAGAATAACAGAAAAATATTTTATTACTCTGTTCTGTAGAGTCAATAGAAAAGAGTATATTCCTTTTCTGTATCATAGATGAAGCAGTAATAAATGCCATAACGATTGCTAGTGTTGCTGTAACTGTAATGGTCCAAGATGTTACAGATGAAGTATAACTCTTTTAATAATGTCAGAATATTTTGCCAGCCTATCTGGGTGTATTTGGAAAAAAGGAAACCACAATCCAAAACATTCCTTCAGGCTAAGAAACCCTTTATATAAGAAATAGAAAAGGTAACAGTTTATGCAGAAGTCGAAGAAATTTCTCTAAGTTTAATTAGATAGCTATCGGTTGCATTAATTCTGTAAAGAAAAAATGCATACACATATATATTTGCCACCAATGAAATAGACTGGTATGAAAATAGTGTAGCGAATAACAAGAGATATTTATCTCTCAAAGGAAAGAGAGATTTAGTTATGATCTGCAGACATACAGAGGTTAAAAGGGAAGGGAGAGGGAATATGATGCACAGTAAAAAGATAAACTCATTCGAATTCATTGTTTTTGTCTCCTGGATGAGTTTTGAAGTTCTGTTCTGAGTTTATCTTTGAAAGGTGTTTTGTTGGTTACCCTTGAAAATCAGGAGAGAAAGATCAGAGATGAAATAACTGTTTTGAATTAAATGTCTCTAGTGGCAGCTGGAAGTACCAATTACCCATGCAAGGTCATTTCCAGTGCAAAACGATTGCTGATTTCCATTCATGTATTTCTCAGAGAAGTGCACAGCAAAGAGTATGGAATGTGTTACATTATGGGGAAGGAAAAAAAAAAAAAAAAGTAGAATTCAGTTATTTAGTTTTCCAGAGAAGTGTGCTTGTTGAGAAGAGTTTCTCCTCACATTATTGAGATGGGGTATTGAGTGTTTGTCAGCGCATGGGTTTTTTCCTGAAATAGTTTTTAAGTATTTGTTTTTTTCAGTAAGTGTTCTACATGGATGGTGCCCAGACAGGAAAATGTAGACATATTCTTATTTGGCTTTTATCAAAAATTCCGTGGCTCTTTTCAGTCCATTGCTGCAATAGACCAGTATTATTACTGTTTCCTCAGATGCTATGCTCCACATCAAACATCAAAAAATGACAAGATATAGAAGACCAGCAAACCAACATATATATCTCATATAACCAGAGTATTGTCCAGTGAATATTTCTGAAATCCACAGGTTTAACTGACTTTTCCAGCTCAGTTTGGTAGTCCAACAGAATCTATTGCATTGGCCTGACCTCACATACCTTGAAGGCTGAGTCACAAACAGAGATTCTATAAAGCATAGACTTATACTACAGAAGGAATTGAGAACACACTTGATCCAAGTGTGGAACCCAGGGTCAGAATATTTAATTTATCTCATCAATGTCTACCTCTCTTTTCTTACTTATACAGCAGTGTTAGTATATATATAAATTATGTCTTCTGAGCATGAAAAACACTCTTGAATGCCAGTGTAACTATGATAGAGTTTTACAGTACACAGAAATATTCTTACGTGAAAATTTCCTTGCTTCCAAAGTTTGACCCATGTTCATCATCAATTTATCATGCCCATGCTCCTGTGCTACTTAAAAGCAGATATCCTTTTACAATACCAGTCAAAACACATCCTTTTCATTACTGAGATATGCAAAAAAAAAAAAACAAAACGTAAATTTTATTATATGATTTGAAGGTTTTTGCAGTTAATCCTGCTGTAAAACTAATTTTGAAAAAAAGTCAGATGCAACCTGCTGTGTACTGTTCAAAAGCAAGAACCATTTGGGAAGAAGGAGCTCTTCTTGCATACCTCATACAACAGATAGTTTAACATTGCATAGACAACATCAAATATGGCCTAAATTGAAAACACTTCATTGTGCTGCAATGAAGAATCTATACTGTAAATTGTCTACTGTAAGGCACAAAAGGCTACAGACTATTATACACTATACATGTGTCTGGTACATTCTTAAGGGATTTCTTGTCATGGTTTGACATTTGTAACAGCTTATGAAGATCTTATAAAAAAGGATGTATAATTCGGACTCGTTGAAAGTGAAGAAATTATGATTATTTCGTCCAAACCCAGCAAACTAGTTTAATGAATATTATCATGGCATACAATTTTTTTTTCCATAATATCAGGTCATCCTGGTCCAAAAAACTGCAGTTACCCCATAAGGAGACTTTTGCTTTGCTAGACAAACTGAGAACAATAAGAAAAGCCATAGCAGAATTTTAGTATGCTATAATAATTATAAAGTAATTGAGCACAAGGTGAAATTCTGGGCACTTTAAGAAATATTTATAGGAAAAAAAATTCAAATGCATTGCAAATGTACCTTCTTGTCGTTCAAGATTCTTTTTCTTCCAAATATGAGTTTTATGAAATTTGTCAATAATTAAATGAATTTTACAATATTTACACTTTTTATTCATATAAATGTGAAAAATAAATTATATCTTTAACAAAGTTTCTTAAAATTTGATCATCTTGTTAATTTCAACTGTGATTTTTCATGTGAAATGGTTGCTTCCATTTCTTCCTGACTGCTAAGAAAGAATGTAATCCTTCTGCTATCATCTAATTAGCAGGAATGTGACTGTCCCTGCTGCAGGCACAGGCACTAACACAAGTTTGAGGAGCCACTGTGTAGACATCAATGAACACTTTATTAAATTACACAGTTTTCTAAGCAGGGACAGTCTCTCAATGCCCCAATTCTTTACGCTTTAGTGAACTGCCTCTGCTCTCTGAAGCTGTAAGGTTTCAGCCTGAGCTGAAGATATAAACTCCTGATGAGATTAGAGTGAGTTTTAGATATTTGGCACGCTTCTGTGCTTATTCTATTTCCCTAATAAGGCTTAGAGTTTGCTGGCAGGTGAACACATTGGATAGCAAAGGCTAGGAGATTTAAAATTCCACCTGCCCTGAAGGAAAAGAATGTCTTTTTCTTAACTGTTCAGCATTATTCATTCTAATTCACCCTGCTCAGGCAAACACTTCAGTACAGGGAGAAGGAATAGTCACCAGGTCTAGATATTCAATGACCTCTCAGGTTTCATTCTTGGCAAAATTCATACAGAATTTTCTGATATTTTTAATTACAAAAAAGCCATAGTCTGTCAAATATGAAATATATGGAATAAGAAAAAGAAAATGGAGGGGAGGGGAGG
>JAWWMU010000106.1:73589648-73633364 GCA_035048155.1 Cinnycerthia olivascens
TATAAGTGGTAAAATTCCACTATATTGAGATTGCTCAGAACTATTATACTTCTCTATTATTTTCTTCAGAACTGTGCCTATGTAGTTGTTGAGCGGACAAGGTTAAAAGCAGAAGAATGGCAGGGAGGTGGGGATAGTAGATTTCTCAGGTGACCTTGCATCTGGGAATGCCAAGGCCTGGAGAATAGCAGTGTGGGAAACTCCGTGTATTATGCCTGCTGCTGTTTGTCCTCTGTCTGTTTTGTCAAGTAGAATTTCTGTGTGGAGATGATGTTTGTGTTTTGAGAGATTGGGAGGCAGTCTCACAGATGTGCTTGAGCTCCCCACTTTGGGAGAGAGATCAAAGCAAAGATCGTAAAAACCACAGAGCAGATCAGAGCATGGTGGTAAGCTAGATGTACACAGGCCCTTGACAAATGTGTGCAAACAGCAGGACTGCTGTCCATGAGGATGGTGCCTGCATTCCCTCCTGGCTGTCTCTGCCCAGTGTTGCTTCAGGATCCTCTGGTTAGTGAGTAGCCAAATAATTTTACACTTTGCATTTCAGACATGGGTTTGTGGTTGTTCTGGCTGCCTGCCTGTGTCAACTCAACACAGTAGTTTATTGTAATGTTGTGCAACCTGTTATGATCTTTCCACTTTTTTTTTACTATATCCTGCAAATTTCAGGTAGTGTCTTTATTTTATTATTTTAAAATACTTTGATTTCTTTAATTCAGCAGAGAGGGATTTTACACTGTATAAATTTAATAAATTCACTCTATACTTGTTCATCCTTATCATGCAGAAAAGTACTGGGTAGCTACTCTGTGGAACTTTAACTCAGTACATATAATCAGATAGAATCATCTAGAAGGGAGAGCAGGGTGCCACACGTAATAAAATGCTCTGGGTACCTCACAAATTACAGAAATTATAACGATTCAAAAAACTTTTGCATGTTCACAAGTCACCTACCATTTTGTCACTGCTGCTTATATAACTTCTCCCACAAAATTTTAGCGACAGCGGTAAATTTAACTATGTAGAAAACTGCTGTAATAGTGTGGTATTCTCAATGTCTTACTGTAAGAAAACGTGTATTCATTGTATGTAGAGAGCTAAGAATTATTGTTAGCTATCCAGGTAATCTAATTAACACACAAGATCCTCATTAATAAGCAGTCAAAATTGTTATGCAAGATAACTTATTAATATTTTCTGCCTTTTCTCTGGTCTTCTGCTCACCGTTTGAGTGTCTTACTCTGTCGGAAGCCTGAGGGTTTCCCTCTTCCTTAAGAAGACAAGGGAGAAGTTTTGGTGAGGCATCTAGGGATTTTTAGAGGGTGGAGGACTATATTCTTCACAGCAGGGGAAGTGGGAGGAGTGAGCTTTGATACAATTTCCTCTTCAGTTTGACATCAGCTTGAAGTTATATTTTCCATGTTTTGGATTTCTGTTTGCTTAACCACAGTTGTGGATATCCAATTACTGAACTACCAGTAGAAAGCAGATTGCATCCTTAACTTTCTACTTTGAATTTAGTATAGTGCATATTTACTTTGGTTCTTTTTTAATAACAGATAGGATTTTTAGTACATAAATATGCTTAAAGATAAGCACATAAAGTATGAATATATATTTTGTCCTGTAACTCCCAAAAAATCATCTTCTCCAGCAAAAGTTGTAATAGTCAGTATTTCCTTTTTCTTTGTTTTCTCTGTTTGTTTTTCAGTACCTTTCTCCCCATGAATTGTGAAAATTACAGAAAACACTCCTTTGAATGAAGTGGTTTTGTTGATTAGGAAATATTAGTATTACAAATTATAATATCTTATCCCTGAAATGTTAGTTGTTGGGTTTTTTTTAGTTTAGCATTGAATTATGTATGTTCAGTTCAAATTCCTAAGCAGATTAATGGTTAAAAGACTTCATAAAGAAGACTGAATTATAAAGTTCAAAGGTATAACTGACTTCTTCACAAATTCCTGTTATAATTTAATAACTTGCAGTGTGGTCACTGTGGTGTGCAAGGGTTCTACTGCGGTTATGAAATAAGCAGCTTATTGACAATTTACCAGTTATCTTCTTAGTTCAGAATCAAGCAATTAAATTATGAATTACTTCAGTTGACTTCATTGGGATACAACCCATAAAGTAATGAGCATAATCTATAGTACACGGAATGATGCGATTAGAATCCATTATGAATTGATCATTTGACAGACCTATTTTGTCTGTTTCAAATACTTTTAAAATTCTTCATAGAAATGTATTGTTTTCCCTTAAGGGATACCTTACACCATTAGGTTATACATACAGAGAGAAAGATTTGCTGTGTTTTGGGTTACAGCTGGCTTTTTAAGTTACTTGCTTCATCGCACTGTGCTCTAAAGCGTTAGAACTTCTGATTTTGATAGAGATGGCAAATAAATTAGCACAACTAAATTATCTGAGATAAATATTATTCTGAGGCTCAGTGAAAATACAGCTTTTTCTGCACTTAGCTATCCTGCTACTTCTACTTTTACTAGCTTGATAAATAGTCCCTATTATTTTAAATCCTGGCCAGAGTTTTGAATTTCATTTCCGACATCATAAGCCAGGAACCAGAGTTTTAATGAAACAGAGGCACCTTAGCAAGTTGCCTAATTCAAAGAAGAACCAAAATGGTAGGAATTATGTCCCATGGCTCATGGCCATAGGAACTTTGGCTGTAGGCTGAAGGCTGTAGGCACTATGATAGAAGGACTTCAAACTGTGGTAGTAACTCTACACCAGTGGCTGGAGAGGATCCAAAAATTTGGAGGAGTTGGAAAGAAAGTAAGAAAAGCTTCTCACTGTGGCTGTATACAAGAATAACACTATTGGCATCAACTCTGGAGAACAAGAGCAAAACAAGAACAAAATATGCTCTGCTTATTTCCAGTGCAATAATATTAAATATTGGTCTTCTCATGAGATTCAAACACAGTTTAATCTAATTTTTCAGAAAGCATCTTCAATTCCAAAAATATCCTTCTTTTGTACAAACACACCAAAAAGGATTGAAAGACAAGATTAGAGCTGTTAATGGCTCCCAGCTGAAAGAGAAATGGAGGAAACAGGACTGTCATTGCATAAATTTCCTTCCTTAAACAAGCTTTTTGAAATGTCACACAATTGAAATTCAGTTCAAGTTGACCAAGGTCAAATACAGAACAAAATTCTTAAATGGCAGATATCCCAAGTAAATTTTTTCTTGTTCAGATTTGCTCCTCACAGGCAAAATTTACTAAAATTTTTATTACAAAAAATTAAAATAACAGTCTTTTGATCTGTATTAAAATTTCTGTTTTAAATTTGGTTCTGCTGAATTCCAAAATCAACTATACATGAATGCCAAAAAACGGACAAAAAGAGGACATAATTTAATGTAGAAATAATACCCTTGGTTTAAAAGTTCTGCCTTCTGAACCAGTAAGTGAAACTTTGACACATGCATCAGTTAAAACATTCATGGCCCATCTTATACGGATATTAAATCTTACAAGTTTCAAATGACATGAAGAATATTTTAGTATTGGAGGGAGGGAGGGCATCAGTGAGAAGCAACATGTAGTATTTTTCAAATTTAGTCAGAAGTTGAAAATCACGTGAATACATTTTGAGTGGCATTAAAACATTTTCTTCTAAGTTCTGAGAGATATAGAAGTAATCAACCTGTGGAAAGTACTGCCTAATGGTTTTAAAACTGTTACCTGAAAGCTAATGGTGATTTAACAGCTTCAGTGGTGATTGATCTATCTCTTGAATACTAGAAATTGTTCCAAGAATACTCATTAAAAATAATACAAAACAAAAAACCTGTATAAACAAGAACACAGTTGGGCACATGTTTTTCTGTAGTAATTTTAATGTAATTTAGAAGGCTATTACACAGAAATGTTGGCATTACACAGGAGGATATTACACAGAAATTGTAGATATCTGATAGATTCTAAAAAGTTTTAATTTTTTTTTTTCTTTCTTTTGTATTGTGACAAAAATCCAAGAAGTGATCTTCTGGAAGAAGCGGTAAAGAGAGATTTGATGAGAAAGATTGATGAAATAGTTTCATTTAAAACTATTTAAAGCTATTTTAAACTCTTTAAATTGTTTTTAAAATAAATACTTGAAGTCAGCAAAGCTATTTAAACTCTCCTGAGTTCTCAAACCCTCCACTAAGATAAATTTTTTTTTCTGAAAGTTTGTCGGTTTTTCAGCTAGTTTCCTAGGGTATTAAAAAGAAAAAAAATAAAAAACAAACAACCAAACAAACAATAAACGAAACCGTCAAAAAGCCCCAAACATCAAAAGGGCAAACAGATGAAAAATGTTTCTCCATTGACTGTTCCAGCACAGAATCCAGACATGCAATCTAATACAGAATTCAGATTTCTGTTTACTTTCTGTAGTTATGGATTAAAAGGTTTTCTTCATCTAATTGTCTTGAAATTTTTCCTTTATACAATGCTTTTTATTAGTTTAGTCTGTTTTTTTTCTTTTTTGCTAGCTCATTTTTAAAGGTAAATGTTATTGCTTTAGAGTAGACTACTATCACACTCATCACATTTGAAGCAGGAAACTGAACTCCAGCAGGACTCTCAAAGGAGGGAAAAGGCCTTGCTGGTACGTACATCCATTAAGCGGCTGTGCTTGCCAACTCCACGTACATTAGCTACTTTTGTGAGTTTAACAAATTTCATCTGAGCTTTCATTCTGCTGACCTAATTTAACAAGAAGGAAATTCAATAACAACCCCTAATATTGAAGCATTATTTCCCAAAAGGCATTTAACAACACTTCTACATCAAATAATAATGTGTGGATAATGGAATATATATACTGAGGGCAAAAAGAAAGTGAAAAAAGGGAAAAAAAAAAGGAAACACTCCCCTCACACACACACACACAAAAGAGAGCAAGAGAAGAAAATTCTATATACCCTTTTAAAAAAAACTCATAAGTTTTCCAAATTTTAGGGAAACTGAGAGAAAGAATTTCAACTTTAAATTTCTTATGGTCTTTGAGAAGAAACATTTTTAATTATCTTAGAATAAATCTTAGCCCTCCTCTCTCAGTATACCTTTGTCTCGAAAGAACACAAGTATGAGTTATGATAAATAATTGCCAATGTGGAGGACCGCTTCTCCAGTTTGTACAGGCTGATATAATCCAGCATATATAGCATATTCAGCATTAGTAGCTTATATTAGTACAGACTGTTTTGTGTATTAATCAAAGTTCTCAAATCAAGTAAATGTCAAAATTTTAGGAAAAAGGAAAAAAAGACGTAAATGAAATGATAACACGGTGTTTGTTTAGACCGATGGAAATGGGTATCTGTGAGTTACTGAGAACAGAGTTGGGGCCAAAATTCTTAATAGCAGTGGTTTTGAGAAGTTGTTTGGACTTCCAAATGCTGGGAGAGAGGGGAGAATGTTCTCCTGAGTGAATATAACTTAAAGACAATAGCTGGTTTCTGAAAATAATCTATTCAATTATTAACATGCCTGCACACAGAAATACAGTTTTTAAACTGTCACTATATTTCATAGTTTACCCACTTTAAAAATCCTGAAATTCTATTATAATCTCTTTTAAGCAATACAGACTTACTAAAAATAGCTTGAGTAATATCAATCAATATCAAATTGAAACACAGGGAGAACTTCTGAAATTTTTACTTAGCTCTATCAAAAATAAAAATATTTAATATGGTAGTGAACTATAGTATAAAGATATTGAAAGAAGAGCACATATTATTTGCCAATTAAAACAGCAAAGAGGAGAAAAAACAACCCAAGCTTATTACTACTTGATTTTTTTGCTGCGTGTGAAAGAATATTCAAGAAAATGCAACCACCATCCATGTTTTCTATGAGCATGCTAGAAAGAATAGCAAAACAACCCTGATTAACATTTGCAGAAACTACACCCTGTTAAGATGACAAAACATAGGTTTTTATGATTTACTAAAGGAAGCAATTACCAAATGATCTCATTAAAAACTGTTGCTCTTTAAATACTGGGATAGAAGCAAAGTGGATAGAACTTGACTAAATTTCTCTTGCTGAAATAATATTTCATTGTTTTGTTCGATGAAGGAAGAAATAAAATAAAGCAAAGCAAAAAAAACCAGAAATGGAAACAAAAAAGAAGTGAGCTGGGAGATGTTTTCCTTCTCACTGCAATACCATTTCCCACAATGAGATAAGGTTCAGTATTTCAGGATACTTGGAAAACAGGCGCTGGTGTTTTTAAAATGTTTACTAAGGTTTAAGTCTAAGCTCACATCACTCCATATTGCAAGATCATCTCAAGAACTTTTTATGTTTAGAAGTTTGCTTCTTGTCATGTTGTAGTTCTTCTGATGCATATGATATTCCCTTTTACCATTTAAAATACCCTGGAGAACTGGTGTTTTACCATTTGTAATTTCCAAAACTACTTTGTGTTAGGGTTTCATGTCTCTTGATACTAAGATTAATAAAACACTGGGATTCTTGTAAGTGAAATTGGGTGGAAAACATTTGAAGCAAAGGCAGCAGTATTTAATGTGTAAGTTTCAGCAACATTAATTCTACAGTCTAAATAAAGAACACTCTTAGAAGTTTCTAAATTTAAATTTTTTTAAATGGCACTCTTACTTTTTTTTAAGGAAATATTCTTACAGCAGCTACCTAATATATTCAGTGTTCTCCCTTTATGGATAACCTTTATATTTCTGACCAGGTTGCTTTCTATGTCATTATGTTTTATATATGAAGGGGACAGTAGCAGTGATGTTGGACACTAGGAAGGGAATGCATTTCAATTTACATTGTCTGTTCTCTGTTTACTTTCAGGATTTGGTTACTGTATACAGTTCAGAGATGAGCTGCTGGAAACTGCTTGGCTGCATCAGAAACTAGATACATAAAAAACAAGCCAGGAAAAACAAAAATTTATGCTCCACTGCTGACCGGCTTGAAGAGCATCAGCAGTGGAGAACTATGACAATACAGCAAGTCCTATTACTTCTGCTGCTCTGGATATGGCTGCCACATCCCTGCCATACAGAAATGCTCTTCAGAAGGACTCCTGATCTCAGACCCAAAAGCTTTGGAGGACGCGCTTTAGGGAATGATGGGAAAGCAATTCACCGCCAGAAGCGAGGCTGGATGTGGAATCAGTTTTTTCTTTTAGAGGAATACACAGGATCTGATTATCAGTATGTAGGCAAGGTAGGTTTCTCATAAGGTTTTCTGTAATATTTTCAAGTGTTCTTGTCTTTCCACAAAGTCTTACTTGCTATGTTTTATTCTAATGTGTAAGAAGCAGATTTTAAAGAAACAGATACACTGTTTCTACTACTAGAATTACTAACTTAATGTTGCTAGTTAGAGCTACTGATAAATACTTGAAGGAAACAAATGAAAATATTTTTGACAGGTCTGTTAGTTTCAGCAAATCATACCTACTCGGCGTGTCTTTGTTGTCAAAGCATAATATTGTATAAATGATTATAAAATAACTTTCCAAATCTGTCTCTGAATATTTCTTGTTTCATACAAGATATTGCATTCTTTTTCTATGCCCGTATTTAAGGAATGCAACCTATTTTGAAGAAAAAATATTCTTCCTCTATACATCTTCTTGAAAATCAATTAGCTGCAGGGAGCAAAGTTCATTTACAAACCATGTGATAGAAATCACGTGGTTAGGAAGTGAACTGCGATAGAAGACAGCAGACTGGTACGTGTGACTGTGTAGTTTACTAAAGGTATACATAAATGACACTGGAAGTGTCCTTTAAATTATTTTCTGTTGATGTTTAGGTTTTTCTATGTAATTTATTGAAAAATATATAGTGTATAATGCCACAATAATATTCAAACAGGTACAACATGTTAATTCAAATGGTAGTTTTCTTTAAAATGAAATTTAATGTCAGCAGTAATGGGTACAGCTTAGCACCAATGGTTGGTTCTAAACAAAGAAATTAAATTTTCTATAAAGCATAATTTCAGTATTTACATGGTTTTGAACTTGAAAAATACCACCGTGAAATAATGACTTTTTGTAAATCATGGAATCACAGAGCAGTGAAGATTGTAAGGTGTGTTTGGAAACCATCTAGTACAAACCCCAATGCTCAAAACAAGGTAAGCTTGATCTTCCTCAGGACTATGTCCTGTCAGATTTTAAATAGCTCCAGAGGTAGAGACTCCACAATCTCACTGGACGAACTATTCAAGTTTTTGACCACTCACTCAATAGAAGATTTGTTCCGATAGTTAAAGGGAATTTCCTGTGTATAATATTGTGCCTGTTGTCTTGTCATGTCACTGAGCACCACTGAAAAGAAACTGGGCCTGTGTCCCTCACTTCTTCCCAACAAGTATTTATATACATTAATAAGGTCTGTGTTGATCCTTCCCTTCTCCAGGCTGAACAATCTCAGCTCTCTCAGCATCTTCTCATATGAAAAATGCCCTAATTCCCTATTCAACTTTCTGGCTATTTCCTGGACTCCCTCCAGGAGTTCTGTACCTCTCTTCACGTGGGGAGCCCAGACCTTGACATAGAAAAACAGACATATCTCACCAAGGCAGAGGAGAGAGGAAGGATCATCTCTCTTGATCTCTCTTCAAATTGGAGCCCAGGGTTCTGATGACCTTTGCTGCAAGGGCGCATTCCTGGCTTCTGGTCAGCTTGCTGCTCAAAAGGAGCCTAAGGTCACTCTGCAAAAATGCTGTTCAGCCAATTAGGCCCCAGCATGTACTGGTTTATGGGAGTATTCTATTATAAAACATTTCTTGGAAGAATTAAGGACACTGGGGGATTTGTGAAAGGAAATGCTTATCAAAACTTATGAAATTTAAATGCTAAGTAAAAATATAAGAGTGCAGGCTTATGAATGTGTAAGCCATTTTGATTTGTTGCTTGGAGTCTGTAATATTAGCACTAGCATTTAAATAATGCAGCCATTTCCAAATCATTTTGACGGTCTTGTAAATAGTCCCTATACTTATTTCATTCATTTCTCAAATGTCAAAAAGTCTTGACTCCCAAGTGTTCTGAGCAAGTAGGCCAGTTCCTCAGTCTAGGTCAGGTTGATAGCTTATGAAAATTGACCTTGCCCACAAAGTAAGAAGGATCACTGTATCTAAGCACTATAGTATTGTATTGAAAATATATATTGCTTACAACAGTCCTAGGAAATAAATAGCTTTCCAGGGCACCCAGAAGTTCATATTATTTAAGGACCTTCAGAAGCAGGCTGATTAGTTTTTTCCTCTTGTATTATTTTTGAATACTTATGATTTCAAATCAGGAAGTGGGAGGTCCAGTCATAAATAAGTGAAGGAAGACTCTTTAGAGAGGAAAAGGTTAACACTTTTTAGACTAACTCACCTACTCAAAAAAGAGAGCTGTTGATAAACATTGAACTACTTTGGCTGAGAGAAAATAAGTGTTTGCAAATGTGAAGTGATAAGTAAAGACAAGTAAAATGATGGATTAAGAGTACAGCACTGAGAAGAAACTTGATGAGCAGTTAAGATAGTCCTTTCATCTAATTTGCTCTGCTTAGAGTAAAAGAGTTGCTAATTTGAGAAAGCAAATTTAAATTTAAACAGTATATAAAACTGGCCAATGGGTATTTTCTGACAAGTTTGCAATAGGGCAGAAAATACATATAAAATTAAGAGTATGATAGCATGGTATTTGTTCAGGGATAGTTTTACACAAAGGAAGCTAATGGAAAGAGATATAATTATATATAGCATAAAAAACAGTTCTTTATTCTGATAGTCCAAAATCTCAAATTATTAATTAAATAACTAGTGATTAAAATGTTTCTCTATAAATTTTATAATACCTATCTTCTTTCCCTTCTTTTTTCATTTACCTTTCCAATGGCTATCTCAGTTCTGAAATGGTGGCAGAGTATATATTGACTGGTTACAGACATTCTCAAGTTTATTTAGATCAGTATTTATTATTATCACAAGAAAGGGTGGTCATCCTTTCCTTCATGTAATATACAGTCTTGTTAGAACAAAATCAAAATTATGTAAGTGATTTTTGTATATGCAGAACTTCAAAAAATAATTCCAACTGTATAGCTACTAAAGGTTGAAGTCATAAAGAAGACATAAAGAAGAGCCATTTGGAAAACCAAACCTATATAAATTTATATATATACATATACATATATATGTTATAAGATTTGTCTTTGAGGTATCTTTGCAAAAATATACTAGAAGAAAATGAGTAAAAGTGGTCCTCATAGTTTCTGGTAAACAGTGTGGGAATATTCTAAAAGATTTGTAAACCTCATGACAGAAAACCTACTTTATTAATATTATTATATTATTAATATTATTAATGTTTTCTTAGTATACAGTTTCAAGGACCATTTATTATTTTTCAAATTAAGTGCTGAAATTATAAAATACGATGCATTTTCAAACTTGTTCTGAAAAACTTCAATTTATTTTGAGTATATCCAGAAAAAAAAATTCTTTTAAATCTAAACTTTGTTTTCTAGTAGTTGTCACCTAAAGAAAACACTATGTACCAACATTATCTTAGTATAGAGTCATTCAAAAATAAATTTACAAATAAATTCTTTATCCACGTTAAAGTTCATTTCCCCTCTTATTATCTCAACAGATTTTGTCAATTGTTTAGTTTTGCAGATATTTTCCCAACTTAGCTTTCCGAGATAGGTATTGACTTTTTCTAGCAATTTCTGTTACAGTAGTTTTATTGCATCAAGAAAAAACTGATGCAAATATTTCATCACTTTGAAAGACCGAAGTTCTTAATAACACTACAGTGCTTTTTAGTATCTCAAGGGATAATTTATCATATATTTGCACATAAATGTATATAACATTTGTGTGTGTCAAATTAGAACTGTTACCAGAAAGGATTATCCTGGCAGTATTCACTATCACATGCTTGTAAGTGTAGTCATTATCTTTGATGGTGTAAAGAGCAGAACATATCAACCTCCTTTAATTCCCTTCACTTCAAGAATCCCAGCACCGACATGATTCTGAGGAAAAGACTTAGCAAGCTGTGCATGCATGACACATTTTCAAGAACAGCAGTTACAATTTTAGTAACTGTCTATTGACACTGTGGACGATGTACCGCATAACAGTCATAAAGATGTAAGACAGTGAAGCCTCAGATGTTGCTTGTATTTTTCTTTCTCATGAAGCAAGTACCAAAAGCACTGGTTTTGGAGAGGGAAGTACAAAAGATCATGTTTTCATTTCAAAGGATCCATCATCAGGTGTGGCACATAGAGTGAAAGGTCCCAATGAAGTGATGCTATTGTAGTGGTAAGGTGAAGACTTACAAACCCTTTTAAAAATCTCTGCATTTTGATTTCTGAAGAGGGTTTCTGCCATAGTTCTTTATTTTGTAAAGATCTTTGTTGCTATGAGAGACTAAAGAATAGAGTTTTGAATTGCAAGTGCTAATGTGCAGGCTTAATATTTGGTGTAAAGATCTGACTGAGAGATATAAAATGCCTTTCCTTTCAAGTGACAGTAATCAGCTCTGTGTCACTGAAGTTCTGTAGAGGTTGAATTTTCAGCTAGAGCAGATTCTAATGACCACATCAATAAAAAAGAATGGAAAGGAATGGAAGATATTCTAGAAACAGAATGAATGATTAGTGATCTGGCAAGGTGAAAGAGGGAAGCTAGTCCTTTAACAGTTTCCACGTGAGGTGTTTTTGGTGTAACTCTACTGAAAGCAAAGCCCAAGTTATTCACAGCTGTGTATCTTCAAAAACCTTATCTTATTGAAGATACTGCAGTGCAGTGTGGTGGAATTGACATTTGAGACACAACAACATTTAGAAATTCATTTCTTTCTCAGCAAGACTTAAAACATAGACTGAGAAGAGGGTTATTTAAGGCACCAATTCATTTAGAGCATTTGAAAGATTGCTTTTGGAGGTATGTGTGTGGCCTCTTAGATATTTCAGAACAGGTCACAGTGTCAGAGTAAAATATTGTTTTCCGATAATATCAGAGATGGCAAAATATCAAAAGCTTCCTGTCGGATTGGTCTGAAGGCTAATTGATTTTCAGTGAGTGCTGAGAAAGATTCATTCTCAAAGTCTGTTTGGTCTCAGCTTAGTAGAAATTTATGACTATAACTGCTTAGATTCAGCACATAAAATTGTTAAGTGTGCAGAAGGTTGATATTTTCTGTTTGCAAAGGACTATTCCTTTGGAGACCTCGTATGCTGGAAGCTCTGATTTTTTGCTTCAGGAAACAGCAGCAGAAGGTACTGGTGGCAAAGGACTAACTAGGCTCAATACTAAGGTTTTATTCTCATAAATAATGAATTGTTAGCTATTGTTCTGGATGTATCCCTACAAGACACTGGGTGTTGCTGGATGACACAGAATGGAATTGACAGTTATCAAAGAATGAAAAGGCTTTGTAGTGTCCACAAGTCTTTTAGTGATGACTAAAAGGGCTGCAAGTTGTTGTGTGCCTGAATTTGAAGCCAGATATATTTGTTCACAGGTTGTGGCTTCACAGCCCTGGACAGATGTCTGTGTGTGTAAGTTTCTTTAAAATGTTGTCTGCTCAGAGGGAAAGAGGAGTTAAGTCACTTGAGTGGGGTATACTGAGGGCATACTTAATCCAACTGATTAAGGGGATGATTCTCAGTGTCCAAAGTATCTGATAATATTTTTGCTCAGATGTGCCACACACTTTAAATGAAAGACCTAATTGAACACTCCCCTCTTAGAACTGGTAAAATTTTGGAAAGTGTGAGGAAGCACAGAGAACTACAGTGAAATTGTAACATTTCACAGTGGAATAGTACTGATCAGATTACTCTCATTTTAGACATCGTTTCATGTGCGCAGCCCACATCCAGCAGGGCTGAATATACACGTAATTGCCAGAGGACCTTGTGTCATGCTTGTGATAAGTGATTCGTTGGTAAAAAAGTAAACCATGATCCCAAGATGTAAACCATGCTCTGAGATTCCAAGGCTCCTGTTATGATCCAATTATTGAGAGATATCTCTGGTCAAATTAAGATGCAAAGAGACCATATGCCATACTAACAATATGGATCTTATTTAACAATATAATGTAAGGTAGAAAGATATGATAAAATAGAAGAAAGAAGAGGAGTGAAGTGAAGAGAGGGAGAGAGAGAGATAAATCAAGAAGAATATAGTCACCACCTGTGGATCCAGTTGCATCCTCTTGGCCCTTCACTCAAGGCTTCTCAGTTGTGGGGTCCCAAGGTCATTCAAAACTTCTTAATATCTCTACATTTTAGCAAGCAAAGGAATTAATGCTTGTTTGCAACACAATTCTCTATTTCTATTGCTTAAATTATGTCCTTGCTTCTAATGTGTCTTAGTTTGAAAGACAGGTGTCTGCTAGGGAAAGCAGGAGACTCCCTTGGAATGGAGAATGTAAACCCCTTCCCTCCGAATTGTTATAAATTTGAAATTAAGGGGCTCTCAGGCAAAGATATGAGGATAGGAATAACAGTTCTTCACTAGTGTGTATGACAAGGCAAACAGAACAGAGCAATAACTCTGGCATTAACAACAAACAGAACCAGGGACTCAGTCACAGTTTTCTCTACCGAAGACACTTTCCCCTTTGGTGCAGTCACAGTCACAGCTGACAGGAGGGACCCAAAGTCCTGGAGTGCTGGATGAGATGTGCCAGAAGTTCTGCAGTGGTGGCTGGAGCTGCAGAAACGTCGCGGCAGGCAGGACACAGCATGGGGAAACCCAGAGCAGAAGTGAAGGAACAGCAGGCACGGGGCAGCAGCAGGGCAGGGAGAGAGCAAGTTCAGAATTCCCAAGGTACTTGAGCAGATGATGGTAGGCCCTTGGGGCTGAGCCTGCCATCCCCTCCAATGCCAAAAAGCGAGAGAGCCCAGCTGGGCCAGCCCCTGTCCTTTACCTGCCGCATATTATTGAGATGTCACTGTCTCTCTGAGAAAAAAGGTAGCCAGGTGCCACACTCTTCCTCAGCTTCAGCTTCTTCTCTTGTCTTGCTTAAGTACCCATAAGTAACCATAGGTATCCAGTAATTAGTTTCCTAGCAACTTCTAGGAAAAAATTCTATAAGAAAGAAACCAAACTCCCAGCATAATGTTGATTAGTCCACGTGTTCAGTCTTATCTTTCTTTTTAATCGGTGAGTTTTTTGAGTTGGTAGGTCATGATGTCCCCCTGCCAGAATTACCTTTTACCAAATCAGAGCTGATTCAGCACAGTCGCTAAGTTGATTTTCCTTGTAGTCCATAAATTCTATATTCTTTGTGTCCAATATCAGTGATATGTTCTTTCAGTTTTTTTAATTTCCCTCTGCATCTGAGGTAACACCTGGAAAATAGTACAACCCTTCTTTTGTCCCAAGTTCCTGCTGTGGGGGCTTCTCTTACAATCCAAGTTCTGAGTATCCATGGAAGGATATTTGGATGGGCCTAGGTGTTCATTGGTGCCATCTATCCCATAACTTGGGGTGGTCTTTGTTTGACTGGTGATAGGTGTACAAGCAGTTTCTTCCTTACGCAGTTTGCCAGAGGGAGAATTTCTGCCTGGATGCATTAACCAGGATGTGCTAACCAGATTTCTGTGAGACCTGGGGTTCACGCCATCCTGTTGCTCCATTCTGTGCTTGTCTCACGGCAAAGTCCTTCTGTGGCCTGCACGGTGTTCAAGATGGGCCAATGTGCTCTTTAGCTCCTTGCAATTCCAAAAAGAGAAGCAAGGCAAAATACATAGAAAAGGAACAGTAAGACACTAAATTGCTTAGGTGGACATATCTATGTCTCAGGTAGAGGCATGTAAATGTGGTTATATACAATAGCTTGAAGTTAAACACTAAACATAGTAGAGGACCTTTTTCACTTCCATGGGTAGTTTTAGGCATACTTTGCAAAATTTTAAAGGTCACGACATCTGAAAGAGTTGCAGTCAAAAGAAGTGGGAAATCACCTCTAAAATTATATTTCCTCAGCTTTCAAGCAAATACTAATTTTATAATCTGTTCTTATACCTCCTTGGCCTCTATCGGACCATAAGCATTTTACCTACCAAGTTTAACACTTTTAATGGCCTTTAATTGGAATCTGCAATAGATCTTTACAAAAACAACATGATTTTAATTTTTTTCCCCATAAGGAAAACAAACTAAAACTGAATGTAGGAAGGGCAAAGTAGAGGAAGATACTAATGGAAATTTTAAATTCTTCTAAACAAAGTTATAAATCAATTGAAAATAAAATGGACTTAATCGTTCTTCCTGACCAAAAATGACCCTTTGCAGGCAGTTTAAAGTTTTTTGTTTCAAGCACAGCTTTTGAATACTATCACTGGTATGCTGAAATTTTGAGGTGAAGCGCTAAAAAGTACTTCTTATTTGATGTCATATGTCAGGGGCAGCGTTTTACCCTCCCTTGCCCAGGCTTTCCCCAGGGTTCTCACCCACCCGTGGCTGCAGGGCTCAGCCCTGTGCCCAGGTGCCTCCTCTATATATGATAACATGCTTAGCTCATGTATATTAAAACAGCTTTTTATTTTTTTCTTGTCCATGTGTCAGTAGTTCTCAGTATTGTAGAATTCCATGCTATGTTCATACTTTATCTACTGTGAGTGCCTCACAAATACCACTTTCAGAACAGCGTAGGTGTTTCACTTCATGTATTTCCAAGCCCATCCATCTAATTTCTTTCAAGTGCTTTATGCTTATGCAAATATTCTGCAAGTCTACTCATAAACTAATGCAAATATGAGTACCGACAAGTAGCTGAATATTGTTTCCTCCTCTTCTGTCAAGTAAATGAAAGTTACAAGTCTAATGGTATGGAGTGCTTTGAGGTAGCAAGGTAATGCAAACACTGTATAAATGAAGGAGTGTATGAATCAGAGAACCACAGAATCTCCTGAGCTGGAAAGGACTTACAAGGATTGATTTCAGCTCCTGGCCCTGCACAGAATAACCCCAAGAATCACATAATGTGCAAGAGAGCATTGCCCAATGCTTCATGAATTCTGGCAGGCTAACTTTATCTAAATAGTTTAATGAAAACACTCTAGTTTTGATACAAGAGTGAGTAATATTATTTGACTTCTCAAATTTTCTTTTGCACATTGATACTTGAGTCGAAGCCATTCATCAATTTGATGAGAAGTGGTAAATGAAACTGAAGGGTCAATACAGTTTTGTAGTCATGGAGGTAGGTTTCCTGCCCCTGCTTTTCTCAGTATCTGAGAAAACTATTTAAAAATGGTAGATTATAAATTTTATTTTAGTAGTCCCAGTAGCAATAGTCTGCCATTTTGAAAATAATTTCTAAAAATGGTAATTCTCATCTGTTTAAGCACAGAGTGAAATAACTTATCAGTTGTCAAGAATATTTTGAAGAAAGATAGTCTAAATTACAGGCATACTTCCAGCAGGTGTAAAATCACCAATAGGATACGTTTTGCTGCCTTTATGAAGAACAGCTATAGCTCCCTAGAGTGGTTTTAATTTAGAGTTTTTATCTGATTATGCATTGTACTTAAAACAACATCATGCTTCAAAATAGTATAAGAAACTGGGAAATAGTTTAATCTGAACTCTCCAGTTCCTTTCAGTTCAATTTATCTTTTAGTTTTAAAATTTTATCTGCTTGTCACAAAGATAGTCCAAAAGGGAAAGTACTGATAAAACAAAAATGATTTATATTCAAAGCCACAACTCAGGAAAAGTAGAGTCTGCTTGATCACAGTAAATTCATTCACTCAAGGAATTAAAAAACATAATATAAAAGAGAACTTTACAAATGTTTGACCTATACCTTATTTGAAATTATAAATGTGTAAATAGCCAATAGTTACAGCAGCAATCCAAAGGCTGATTCTCCTTAGGGGCTTTTTTTTTTCCTTCTCCTGATTTTTTTTTTTTTTTTTTTTATTAAATCAGATGCAGATGACCTTTTAAATATCCTGTATACACAGATAGCAAGGAAAATGTGGGTGTAATACTGTGGAAAAATTGGTGACTTGCAACAAAATACCCATGAGGGAGAGGGTTCTAAGAAGTCAAAAGTTGATGTTTACCCTTTTAAAATGCCTTCCTGCTGGAAGGTTTTCCTCATATTTATAAGAGTGTTTTTGTCTTTGAAGATAATTAAAAATAAGCTGAAGCAAAAAGACTGTAGTGGTAATTTCTTCCAAAGTCTCTAATACCTTTTGTTTTGAGGCAGTAAGTATCTGAAGTCCTTGAAGACAGAGTAGGATTTGCTTGCAGGAGTAAACAAAACTCATTGTCCAATGCCTCAGTGCTAGTTTTTCAATTATTTTTGTTTCCTGAGTTTTTTCAATAGCTATTTACTTCATAGCATTAAAGAAGGACAGGACCACTGAGGGAAAAAGTTATCCTCTAATTTTATAATATTTTGGTCTGTAGCAATTTTAAATATATAACCCTATATGAGTTCCTAATCTCTTCAAGCCTGAGAACAGAAACTGTCTTGTTTTTGTTTCAAATATTGGATTCACAGACCATCCAAATGCTTGAAAGGCAGGTACAAAGGTACCTTACACATCTGAACATGCTTCAAACCTTAGAAAATTATTAGTGGGTAGTTTGGAGGCTTGGCATACTAAAAAGGCATGCATAAACAGATTTATGCAAAGAGCTAGATGGAAAATATGCACTGAACAAAGGAAGATCATGTTCTGGGATATTCACAGTATTGTAGTTCTTAAAAGTGAGAAGTTTCAAAGATTGCTGCCTGCACTGTAGACCCAGATGACTGGGCATGCAAAATTTGAGTGGGAAAAGGTTCTGCAGAATTGCAAGGGCATGTAACAGCTGAGGAAAACCTTGGTGCTCAGCAGCAATTCTGTTCATCTCTTCTGTTTCCCTTATCAAGGTTGTAGGAAAGCCTTGCATCTGCATATTGGCTGTGCCTTTCTTCTGTTTCCTAGATCTGTGGCCTACAGTCCAGTTATTAAATCTGGATTTAGAATTGTCTTACACACAACGCACACTTATTCCTAATTGACTTTTCTGGTGACATTTTTTTTTAGGCAGTAGTGTAGATGCTCTATTTGCCTCTGAAATAGTATTCCTTCAATCCTGCCTTTCCTTTCAACTTGCCTAAGTATTGTATCTCAAAGCAGCTGCAGGGGAAGATGTGTGTAAATTAGGCTTGCTCTTTGTGCGAAGTTAGGAGTAATCATACTCTCTTTCACTGCCAATATTTTCATAAACTTAGGGTTTTTAGGTTCTGATTTTTTTGGTTGAGAATGTTTTTCCTTTCTTAAAAATTCTCAAACAAATGACATTTATTAACACAACAGGAAACAGAGGTCGGATATGATGATTTGGAGTATTTCTGGGTGAAACTGGTGGCAAAAAAGAAGAACAGAGACAAACAAAAACCCACAAAAAAAACCTACTTTGTAGAAAAATTTGGAAGACTGCATGATATATTAGAGATGATCATATGGTATATGGGATGCTTTGTCTCTTTCACGCTCAAGAACAGCTGAGAAAGGACACAACAACTCTCTCTGACCATTTGGTTTTGAAACTGGTTTACGTTACAAAAGTGATTTTCTTGATCTTATTCCTAAATTGTTTCAATAGTTTTCTTAGTAACTATATGTAATTTAGCAGTACGTGTACAGTATAGGGATTAATAGAATAAATAACACTTGATATGCAGTAACATGAAGTAGTAATACAGATTTCTTCTTTCTATATTAAGAACTCCATATTCTAATGGCAATGTTTGCATAGCCATTTTGATGTATGACATTTGCTGTGAAGTATGCATAAATTCAAATTTCTGAGTCTCCATGCTGATGTTTGTAATTTCCATTATAAATAGTATCTTTAAGAGTGAAAAATATTTAAGAAATACTATTTTAGAGTGAATATAACAATTAACAACTATTACTATTACTATCTTGGATACAAATTATCTATCTTAATACTAAATTATTAAAATTACACTGATATTTTAAGTTTTGGCTGTGAGAAGATTGATTAATACAACTCTGTGAAAGGTGAAGTAAATGGGTAGAGAAAAAGAGAGTTCTATTTTTTGAAATTTTGTTTTAACGAGTAGGAATTTAAAGAAATGTCATGAAAATCCATTTTGAGAAAGGAAACAGGAAAGATAGATAGAGTAGGGCAGTGTTCCAAGCCATGCTACTAAAATTTAAGAAAAGTTTTAATGAAGCAAAAGTACTTGTAATAAGTGAAATTAATGTGGCAAGTAGAATATATGAACTTCAGGAGAGGCCACTTTGTTAGAGCCATACAGCAAATAAATACATCTATGAGGAGAGAGGAAAAAACAATATTTTTTTTATTTATGTAATTTTTAAAATGAAAATATTTTACAGAACACTTTATTTCTCTCGTACTTTAAAATACCCGTTCCTTGTAAGAACTACTGTGCAGAAATACAGCCACATTTTTACACATTGCTGCTACTGAAGATGCCATAGAGGACTTAGAAATACCTCTAGCAATCAGCAGGATGTCTTAGGTCATTCAAAAAGGATAATGAAACTGCTATATAAATAATACAGTTGGAATATAAGGAAACTGCTTAATTCTCTAGTTAGGTCAGGTTATGTGAAAGACCATTCTCTATGTGTCAGGAGTGGCATATTGTCTACTGAAAGCCAAGTAAAATAAATGGACTAGCTAGAGGACTGCTGATAGCTGTGACACTGGAAAGAGCTGCACAGGATTAATCAAGGCTTATCGTTTAAGAATAATGGGAGAGATTTCAGTAATACTGATGTATTTCCTAGGAAAGGATAATGACATGCTATAGAAAACAAAGTCATTAAAAGAATAGAGAATACTATTTCAAGTTCCATGTTAAAAGTCTGTGTATCATAAAAGAGAATTAGGAAGTTTTCTAGGGATAGTTTAGAATTTTTTTACTATCAAAAGAAGAAAGTAGGAGCAAATAATACACAAGGCAAGAGCCTAAAGCTTCATGGAAACGAACTAATTCTGGAGAAAAAAAGAGAATATAAAAGATTTCTTCTATAGACAAAACATAAAACCCCACACAAAGAAAATGAAACACCAGCTGCATAACTAATATACTATATTGGTAATTAGGAAAAGGGAGATTAAGTAAACGGTGCTTTTGATGCGGTACAAATGTCAGCAAATGTCACAGAACCTTTATGGAGATACTGCCAAGGCCTATCAGCTGATTACCAGAGTTCACATAAATTAGAAATAATGTTTCATCAGTGATGTAGTCCACAGAACACATTTTTTGAAACCAGCAATTAACATTGCAAGGGATAATAATTACTATGGAATACAATTCTTAATTTGTATCACTCAAGATCAGGATGGGCTTTTTTGTCCTCAGAAAAAGTATTTGAGGAACAGAGTTCAGTGGGACTGATGATGCTGTCTTTTTGTATGCACCGTAACATGCAATTCTTTGTAGGATTTGTACCAAAATTTATATCCAAATCTGGTTATTTTGGTATTTTGCACTCTGATAGTGGAATAAATAAATATTCTGCTTTGGTAGGAAAAGTTGAAATTGTAATTATAGCTACGAACAGTGTATTAATAGAAACATGATTAAATTAAATTTCATTATGTTATCGTAATTCCCTATATAATTGAGGTGCCTACAAGGTGTCTGCTCAACACCGTTGTAGAAAAATTCCCCAACTGTCTCCAGGAGCTTAGCATTCCACTCTTATATGCCTATATAGTAAAGCATGAAGTGTGAGTAATAAACATGAGTTAAAGACCTGCATACAGCTGCAGTGCTCTGATTTTGCTGGGATTATGGATATTTGGTGGAATGACTTCTTAGACTGATTTGTTGCAATGGAAGGATACAGACTCTTTAGGAAGGATGGGAAGGGAAGACAAAGAGAGGGAGTAAGAGTGAGAGTGTTCTCTTTATGTGAGAGAGCAGCTAGACTACATGAAGCTCTGCTTGAGGATGGGAGAGGAGCCAATGGGGAGTTTATGGATTAGGACCAAAGGGAGAATAGGAAAAGGTGGCATTATAACGAGTGCTTGCTATAGGCCACTCGACCAAGAAGAACAAGTGGATGAGAGTCTCTAGAAACAGGTAGAAGTGGCCTCACATTCGCAGCAGGCCAAGAGAGGAGATCACTCCTCTCTGCCCAGCACTGGCAAAACCGTGCCTGGAGTGCTGTGTCCAGTTTTAGGCAACCCAGCACAAGAGATGGACACACTGGAGAGAGTACAGCAAAGAATGATTATGGCATTGGAGCACCTCACATATGAGGAAAGGCTGAGAGAGCTGCAGCCCTCTGCACCAGTGGAGAGAAGGCTCGGGGAGATCTTATCAATGTACATGAACACTTGAGGAGAGGGTGCAAAGAGGACAGAGCCAGGCTCTTTTCTGAGATGCCCAGTGGCAGGACCAGAGGCAATGGGCACAAACCAAAAACAAGAGGTTCCTCGTAACATCGGTTTCCTCCTGTGAGGGTGACAGCATCTTTCTGTAATGTAATTTTATGTAATGATTTAAATTACAACTTCTTTATTTATTAACTATATATAGATAGGATTTTTCTTGAGAATAGTATTCCCAAGAATAACAGATTTCATAATTTACTAAAAGAAGTGACAGACTTGGAAAAATAAAAATATGAATTGCATTTAAGAGTTTATACATATTCCACCTCTCTTCAATCACTAATCCTCATTTAATGCCTTACCTACTTGTTTAGGCTTGTATGATTTCTGTTCTGGGTATATAGTCCCACTGATTTCACTATGATATAAATGAGGTCAGAATTGATACAGGACATCTTTATCCCTCATTGTTTTAATTGCTATGAGTAGATATGGTATCAATTCAGACTCATCAGAAGTCTCCTGAAATATATGAAAAATTATGTCAGATCTCTCTTTCCCTCTCTTCCCTTCCTTGGGATTGAATTTTACAATAATACTCTATTATCATGGATATCACTATTTTGGAGATTATTACTATGGGTTTTATTCCTTAATTCTGATATACAGCCTTCACTGAAGTTGACATTTTCCAGTTCCTGGGTTGTCAGACATTGTCATTCATTTCTGTGTGATAAATACAGAGTATACATGAGGAGAAAATACACATATCACTAAGGTAGAAAACCTTCAAAGCTCTTACTGATTGATATGTTACAATGATTTCAGACAGAAACAATCTTGTGTAATATGTTTCTAAATGGCCTCCAGCATTTAGCAAAATAAATATATGTATAACGAGAATTGAACATTAGGATATATAAAATCTAACTGTTTAAATGGCTATTTTGCTAATAACTATGCTATTTTAGGAAAATATATATGACCATACATATAATAAAATAATTCTTGTTAACAAAAAAACCCCAAACTTACAATTGGTTCTTACAACCACTTTTTTGTGATTAATGCAGAAAGCATAAGTGGTAACTTTTCCTTAAAAAAAGCTCATGAAACTAAATAGACACCCCCCCCTTCCCCCCCCCATAATTTTAAAATACATGACACTATTTTGAATTCAGTGAAAGAAAAGTATGTGCTGTTTTAGCATATTTACCTTCCTAGCCTGTACCTTGGTGGAAGAGGGAGGTTGTTCTGGAAACTACTTAATCCATTATACAATATTTAGTATAGATTTTTATTTTAGTCAAAAAACCAGCCAAAAAAACATGGCACATAAAAAACATGGATATTAAAAAAAACCCTTCAACCAAGTCTGAGGAAAATCTTATCAGATATATTTCCATTCTGAGACTACTGGTAGAAGTAGAAATGTAGGTTTGTGCTGTATCGATTTCAGTAGGAGGAGAGCCAAACAATATTTCTTTGTTGAGTCTAGCGTTTTAATGAACAACTGCCATGGGTCAGGACATTTTTTTCTCTTTAACACAAGAATTTCCTTCTGCTTAGTCATACCCAGACATGTATTACAGGTGCCAGGAAGTAAGGGCACTTCAGGTCTAATGACACTTCTCTGCTTTCTGTCTTTGCTTGATGTATAGACTGCATTTATTACATGAAAATTGGAATACAGTGTGCATATTGGCTTATGCAAGAACTTTTTGTTGTATGAAATTCAATTAGTCTCTCATCTTAGCTCAATGCTTGTGTGTCTTTTGGAGTGGAAGCTACAACAACCTAATGAAGCTGAAACTTTCTTGTTCTAACTCTCTGAGCATCAGCTAAAGACCTTGGCTTGAGGAGGGAGATTGGATATTGGCACATTAACTTAGTGCATTTATGAAAGACCTTTTGCTGCCACTCATATGATGTGTCTTAAAAAAAGAAATCCTGCCTTTCTTACCTGAAATCCTAGAATATTTTGTCAGTGATGAGACCATTTATCTTTTGTGGACTGTGACTCTTCCCTTTCTACAGTAAGAGGAAAAATATACAAATATAGTGATGAAAAAATATATTTCTGGTAAAGCTGGTTTCTGGAAATTGAGAATCTTCAAGATTACATCAATAGTGAAAATTGTAGGGAGCTGTGAAAATTATAATTCTATTTATGTGACAGATATTATTTCACTCAGAGAAGTGGACAGATGCTAAAAAAGTGTATTAATTTTAATTTATCTCTTACCATTTTAAAACATTGGTAAGAACAAAAAAATTTTGAACATCAAGGAACTACTCTGATCTCTATCAATAAAAATGGTGGATTTTTTTTATCTTTCCTTTTGATAATGAATCAAGTTACGCAAATACAGTCTGAAAACAATCTGTGCTGCAGACTGGAGGTTACCATTTGCTTTTCTTGCAAAAGAATTTCAGAGTACTCCTCATCTTACATTACTTGTTGTGCTTCCACTTTAGTTTGCTCATCCCTTATCTTTCCCAGTCTCACAAAGCATTCTTTTTGAAATCTGTCTTTTTTCTTTCTGCTCATCTCCTCTTAAATAATACACAATAGCACAGTCCTGGCAAACTGACGTCATAACTGAGAGAGAAAATTTATTATGTGACATGTCTGAATAAAACTTAGTGCAAATTACAGAATCGCTGAAAAGAGTTGCTTAAAATGTTATCTTTTGGATAAATTTAAATAAGTGAACCTCTTTGGTGAGTAAAATGTGGCACAAAGCCATGGCTGTTAAATCTGTCAACTGTGAGAATACTGCACAGGATATGAGCTTGTCTGAAAACCTTTTACAATAAGTGCAGCTAATGTTAAACAACTGCATCATTTAATAGTTCAGTTCATGATGCTTAAAATAAATATTTCCATTGTGGGAATTCTATATCAATTATTTTTTGCTGACTTATTGTCAAATCTGCCCACCATTGTGATTATGTTTAAAGACACAATCATTATTATTCAACAAAGTATGCAGTCAAGTTGCTAATATTAAATGTACACTAGAACACTGAATGAAATGGTGAATGCTTCTGTGATGTATTTTGGCTTCACATTGGTAATATAATTAACTTAGAAAAAAACTAATAGGTTACAATTTGCCCTGAAATTTGTCCTCACAATGAGGAGACACTTAGGACTTACTTGCATAAAATCTAAACAATAGAGTAATTCAAGAGTGTACTGAAGTCTCATTGTTACTATGATACTAGGATTAAATTGATATATATTGACACATTGCCAAAGAAAGTAGAAAAAAAAATATTGCTGCATTATACAATTAAAAATTACTATTGTAAAGTAAGAGAGTAAGAGTCCATATAGTAAGTTAATATTAAAATAGTCTGTCATTTTGCAAAGAGTGCAAAAACTTTAAACTGTATTGGCACATTTCCTATACATTATAGTATATTAAATTAAGATTAAAAATAACTTGAACAGCATTAATGCCTACAGTAAGTTTTCTAACTAGAGGAAAGTTTCTTAGTACAGTCGTATCTGGAGTCTAGTTATGTGAATACCAATCACTGAAAAATCACAGAGGGACTTCTGATTCTGAAATTTAAATAGAAATAGATGTGACAAATCTTAAAGTCTTTATCTGGCATTGTCATAAATCATTTCAAATTCCAGAAGTAGCTTGTATGATAAAATAGATCTAACTAGCCCAATCTACTCTCTGTTTTTCACAGTAGCATCTTGTTGCTTTTTGGTGAAAATAGGATTAACACTTTGTATGCTATTAGAAAAAAAAGTATAAAGTCTACTTTATACTCATTTTGAGAGATTTCAGAATTGAGGGGATTTCTTGGGGGAAGGTGGGGAGAGATCCCAAAATCCTGAGTGGACAGGTTTGATTTGAATCGTTAATTAACATGGATTTCCTGTGTTGTAATTTTCAAAGCAGAATTATTAGTTGTTTAACTAAAGTCTTCTGGAAGTATTTTTACAAAGGTCTTTTACAGATCTAAAAAGTTATTGAGCTTAATTTGATTGGGGTATCATTTCATGAAGTCATTTTATTTATGGTTGCATTTACCCTAAAGAAGGATGTAATATGTTAATTAATTCTGGGTTTTTTTCCCTCAGTTGAAGAAAAAGTAAATCTATCTCCTCAAACCTGTTTTTGTGTCTGTCTTGGATTGGTAGTTCAGTTTCATTTTTAAGTATTTACATAACGCTCCATTTTGTGGCCCTCTGTAAATATTATCTTCTGTTTAACAAGGCCTTTGATTTATGTGAAATCCTTCTGGATTAAAAAGTTTGTTCAACCAATTTAGATAGAAGATATGCAAAAATGTCTTTCATGGTAAATTCAATTACTGTGTGCTAAAACAGAGCTATATAAAATAATACCAACTGACGTTCTGATTTCCCTTAAAGTGAGAAAAATATGCATAAAATGCATATACCAGTGCAGCCGAAAAGGAAAGTATTCCTGAAAAGGAAAGTATTTCTGTGGAAGAGCAGCAAGAAATTCACTGAAACAGGAGTTTGCAAAATATCGGTGACAGATATGAAAACAAAACCACATCTTCACAGCTGATCATTTTGTGCATTGAAATTGCTAAATGAAACAGATGTCTTTCCATTTCTCAGCTTGGCTGACACGAATCACAGATGCCCATTAGCTAAAATAACTATAGGAAACATTTTATACTAAAAGTAGCAGAGAAATATTTCACAGAACGTTTTTTTAGTACCTGAGTAAAATGAAAAAAGACTCTGCAGCATTGATTGACAAACTGCTCATGCATTTCAGAGTTGGGTAATGATTCACCATACAGGGCTGTAAAGAACTTTGAGCAGTCTTCAGTCACCTTGATTCCTCTAATAACACCTGGATTGAATTAAGAGCTAAAAAAACAAAATGGGAGGTATTCTCTTTTGCTGTTTATGTATACTACACATTTTCACCCCCTGAATTATGTCTGGAAGTCTTGCTCATTTTATAAAAAGCTATAGCTTTGTGTTTCCTAATCACCCAAAAAGACCTGAAAGGTTATTCTGAATCTGAAGTTTTTCTACAATAACTCTGGACTCTTATATGTATACATATAATTTAAATTGGATTGCCAAACCAAAGGCATTATTAAAATGTTTTTAGAGAACACAGTGTTATAGCTTAAAGTGTTCTTCTAACTATGTAGGTTGGTATTCCTTTTAAATCTGTTACTGTGAAATGCGACTCTCAGCTCACTAGAAGTCTTTATGTGGATATCTCAAAGTCTTATATTCAACTCCCTTTCCAGACTTTTGGCTAATATATGTGTGAGGAAAAACAAACAATCAAAAAACAAGCCACACGAACAAAAAAATCCACACAAGTAGAAAGTTTGAATTTGGCAGAGGTAATAGGTCAAAAATTTTGTGGGCATAAAAACAATTCTCAAGTCACCGTACCAAGATATACACATAGGAGAGGCAATGGAAAATCATTAACAATGATAGTACCTTACATATTAGACAAATAACTATGTTAAAAGAACTTTACATGCTAAATTTGAGCTAAATATAGTTGTTCTGTTTTTTAGTGCATGGATTTTCTTAGTTTTCTGATTTAGTTCTCTTCACCAGACTGTTCCTGCTTCTAGTGCCAGGCAATATTTTAAGGCACCAGAATATGATTATTGGGATTGCTAAATCATTTTACAAGTTCCTGGCATGGTTTTGCTCTCCAAAACAATTTCCATGCATCATTTGTATATTAAATTTGGCCAGACACTCTTGCTGGGAACTGTTTGCTTAGAGTTATGCTGTTCTGGAGATAATGTATTAAAATGGATTTTGCCAGACTATTTACTGCTTTCTGTGTCAAAGAACAGGCAGTGCAGCTCTGATATACTGTTGTCAACTTTTGCAAGAATTAATTATACCAGGCATGTCTTTGGAAGTCATCTGGGAAAACTGCAATGTGTCCATTTAAAGATCCCTCTCAAACAGGACTTCATTTTATATTTCTGTCACAGGTCTAAGGAAGAGGAGCCTCTTACCATGCTCTTCATCATTCTACTGTGAAAATATTTCATAGACTGGTCATGGACCAGTAGTGAGTTCCTAAGATGCAAATGTTTTTGATGTGAAATTATAATCTAGGGAGACATGAAGAAGAAAACACTCGAGGACTACTTTCACAAAATTTTAAAATGGAACACAACTTGGAAGATACTGTCGAGTCCCTTAAAAGCAGGGGTTAAAGGGTTAATTGGGGGTGTCAAAAGTCACAACTTTTATAGGCCATCAAGGGAGGAGCATGAGGATTTAAAATTCGCTTTAAAAATTCATTCCTCAAAAGAGATGTGAGAATGGCTTGAAACCTTCAGTTTAAAGTCATCAAGAGAAACAGAAGGAAAAGAAAGAAAAATAGTTATTTGCATAGGATTTTTCTTAACATCTACCTTCCTACTCTTTATGTTTGGTGAAGTTTTTTATTATTTTTATTTATTGTAGAATGAAAAGAAACAGTAAGAAAATACTCACTTTGTAAAGTAAACGTGTGTGTAGTGTAAGCAAAGTTTAACAGGTCTAAATACTTTTACGTAGAAAATCAAAGTTCAGAACATGATAGTATTCAAATTTTTACCATGAAGGCTTTGATCCAAGATGCCTGGTGAGTTCTGACTGTTCCACATGTATCAAGTCTGTGGGAAATATTCAGTGTTTGAAAATTTTTCACAACACAGAAGTTTACTGTTTGACTTCGGCTTATCCCACCAGTCCACTCTGTGTGTTTGATTTCAGCACAAAAACCAAGGAAAAGCACATTCAAAACCAGAATAATAAAATATTTTTACTTTTAATGCTTAAAACAGATGCTATGGAAGACAATATGAGGGCATCATAGATGAAAAAGAGAAATATTTTCATGGCTGCATAGCAAGGAGAATATTTATACTGTGCTACATATATACCATTTCTCGTTACCTGAAATGTAAGCTTAATTTAACAAAAACTTTTCACATGACTGAATATAATCTTACTGCAGATCTATTTAATGCTATTATTACGTGTGCAGATAACTATTTTTAGGAAGAAAAAGATGCACTATTTCTTAAACTGGAATATTCTGATATTTTTTGAGTATGATTTAAAAAAATATATTTGCACTTCATTTTTGTAATAAGAGCTTTTTTATTTGATCCTTCTGCTGAACTCAAAAGTAAGTTTACAAAAAAAAGAATCTATTTCATGGTGAAAATAAATCTGAGTGCCAGATTCTTTCAGTTAATTATGGAATCAATGAGATTGGAAGGACCTTTCCAACAAAGTGTTGAGAGAAATTGTGCTAAATGTGTCCAGAAGATCAAATGAGCCATCATCCATGTTTGCTGTATTGAACAACAAAACATAATTGAGTATTTTTTCTTATAAAGGCAGTCAGGATTGCAAGTTATATAGGTGAAGTTAAGCTTTATACAACCTAAATGATAGGTGTTAAATCAATACTGAATGCTTAATAAATTTGGGTACTTTTCCTTTAGACTATTTACATTAGTTGATGGAGTGCAAGCGATAATGACTTAAAATGAAATGTTCCCCAATTTGGGAGAAAATTTTTGTAAAAATTACTATTTCATGAAACCAGTGGTTCTGTTTTCCTTAATCGTCTTGTATTTAGCCATTTTCTTTATCTGCTTAGTGAATGTACAACTAGCACAGAAGTTGTGAATTTTTAATAGGATCTCTTCAAGGAAAGAAAAGGTCAGTATTAACATAAAAATCTTCTTTAAGAATGTAGTGCACAGGTTTCTTAGCAGAGAACAGGTGTTGCTGCAAAAGCAAAATCTTCCACAACAGTTAAGTTGAAAGATTCTTGGAGCTAAGTTAGGAAACTGTGACTTAGTGGTGAATAAAACTTACTTTCTTAATCATATCAACCACATTTGTTGCATACAAAATCACTTAAAATATAACAATGATGTTTAAAAACCTCCATTCTTTTCATTGCTTCTAAACAAAATACTGTCTTCTTCCATTTCAGCTTCATTCTGACCAGGATAAGGGAGATGGATCCCTCAAATACATTTTGTCAGGAGATGGGGCAGGTACTCTTTTTATAATTGATGAGAAAACAGGAGATATTCATGCAACTCGGAGGATTGACAGGGAAGAGAAAGCCTTTTACACCCTGCGTGCCCAAGCTATCAATAGAAGAACTCTGAGACCAGTGGAACCCGAATCTGAGTTTGTCATCAAGATCCATGACATCAATGACAATGAACCAACATTTCCAGAAGAAATTTACACTGCTAGTGTTCCTGAAATGTCAGTAGTAGGTGAGTTCTCTTTAATGAGGCACAAATGCCTTTTCTTCATTACTTGACAAATTATGTCCCCATCTTCTTAAAAGTCAGCCATGTGCAGAATTCTATCTGATAAGCTAAGTATTTTTCACTTTGATATATTTGTTCAAATATTGAAATGGCATCCAGAACCAGATTTTTATGATCTGAGATCAATTTCTACTTGGAATATCTAAATTATTTGCTTTAAATTTCTTTGTAATATAAATATTATAGATAGTAGGTAATGGTGAATCATCCTCCTCCTTAGAATAAGATGACTAAATTAGTCTGTGGAAAGCTCAATAAATTTTTCTTTCATTTTCACTGGAAGTTCCCAGTAGTGATAAGCACTGAATGGAGGGTTCTCTCCCCTCTCTGTGGGTGAGGAGAATTGCATATTGACTCATGCACTGTCTGAAGGTAGACACCATCTTGCTTTTCTTTTCTTTCACTTTTTTACTATATAGACAAATCCTCTTTTGCTTTCACTTCCTCCCTTAAGTCCATCCATGAATGACACCTTCATGAATATTTAACAGCTGTTTGAGCTAATCTTTCTTCTTGTTGAAATGTATTTTCAGTTCATATCTTAACTACAAAGTCGTGGCCTGGGTGCCAGCTGGTGAATTTTATAAACAATAAAATTTTGAATATGAGCTATTATTGATATTAATGCATACAATTCATTAGGAATAATTTGGAAAAACTTAAAAATGTATTCAATTTATTTTAAAAATTAATAATAATTTATTCTTTGCATGACTATAGCTACTATAATATTAAATTCTAAAAATTCAGAATACAAACAATAAATTCAATATAATTTTTGCCTATTATTACCATTCTAATCACTTTCACTGCCTGAATAGGTCAAACAGGTGTTTTAGATGACTAAATTAGCCTGTTGAGATGATAAGTTTTTAAAATGTTTTGTATATACAGGTATTGATGATTTAGCGCTTACTTTCCTAGACCTTGGAAAACGCTAAAAGAGAAAAAAATATATAAATATTGAAAGAGAATGACCTCAGCAAATATGTGCAGCAATGTATGGAAGCATAATACTAATAGCTTTTTTTCTTAATATTTCGATCTGCTTTCAGTTTGTGATTAAATAAGTTTTTTAAATTCCAGCATTCAGCAAGCGATTTTTTATTATAAAGGAAAATAAATTTTAAAAAGAAAGATAGAGAAATCTGACATGACTGTGTAGTCCTGAAATCTCATCAAATCAGCCCACATAAAGGGGAGAACTGAAAAGTCTTCCACCTTTATTGTTCCAAAATCTAGCAAAATGTAATACCAGCTTACTAATGTACTGGTCAGTTTTCTAAATTTTCATAAACATATACAGCTTTAGGCAGAGCAGATTGAAAGTGCATCCTGAAAGAACATTGCTCCATTTTGTAGAGAAGCATATGGCAAGATTACAGTTGGTTGAAAAAGTATGTCTCAGAGTTTCCACTTTATTTCTCATGTTCTTTCTATAAATTCCAAAATGCATTGTTTAAAATATGATTGGAAAGATATAAGAAAATTACCCAGAGTTTTCATTAAATATTATGCTATTATATAATAGTAAGTTATAAACTATTGATTCTTCATTTCATCAGTCTCAATTCCATAAATGCCATCTTTTTCTTTAAGAGTTCTCAAATATCCATGGGATTATTTCAGTACTTCTAAAGTATTCAGATTGCAAGGTTCCAGTGTATCTATACAGCTGTACATAGATCATAAAATTTTGAAATTGCAAAATGTCAGCATTAAAACAACAAAAAAAGATATAAGAGGGTAAGAAAAATATTAGGAAACAATAATTTATAGAAAAATAAAGAGTATACTTAGTGTGTTAACCTTGTATCTTGCATAAACAGCTGTGCTGAAACAAATGGACTTTATTTTGTCAATAAAATTGAAATAATTAAGAGAATTATAACTCAGTTCAAATCTATCATTTTCCTGGGTTTGTAAATGCAGCCATTCAGCTGGTAGAGTGAGTGACTGACTACCTGATAGATAGCATTTTCTTTTAGCTTTATTACTTTTAGCTTTATGGCGGATCCCTAAAGGTATATATTCATCTGTGGTCCATGAAAGAATGACGTGATTTTATAAAGTATTCATCAAAGTTGATTCACTTCTTCATAACACTAATTCAATTCTTCAACTTCAACAAAAAATCTACTTAGTAATCTGAAAACTGAAGGCTGAATGAAAAAGGGGAGAAATGTTCTAAAAGAATAAGCTGCATAAAACTTTTGACAAAAATAGAATTAAGCAGAAATTGTGAAGTCATTATGCTAAAATTCTTCACCTTTTGGTACAATAATAATATATTATGACATCATTATTGTGAAATAATTTTAAATTAGTGTGTTTTCTGACATCATACAATTCAAGCACTTTTAGTAAGGCAACTTACATGAGAAATTTATGAAAAACGGAAAAAATTTCAGTTTTTATGACAATTTCACTTCCCCAATTCAAAGGAAAATAGGAAGAAATTCCTACATTTCTCTATTTTTCTCTCTCTGGATTATTTTTCAGTTTTTTAGTTATAGTATTGTGAGCAGCCCTTTTCTTGCCCAGTACTGTTGGCCATGTCCTAAGAAACGTAAGGAATGCAGATAGAAATCGCAGTCTTGGATGTAATTGCACTGTTCCATTGAATGTCTCCTGTAGTACTCCCGTGAGAATATAGAAACAGTTAATCTTTCTATAAATGTCTGCAAACATTAAGAAGAGTTTATGATATAAATATTTTCTCAGTGAGAGGCACCAGAAAGAGAAATTACAACGCTAAATTACTGTAGCCCTTATCTGAGTAGAGATGGGTTATGTGGTTCTATAAAAAGTACGGTACTATCAGGACTGTAATATTTTCATTATCTAATCTGGTATAGTCAACATGGTATGGCACTATGCTATATATGGGGAGTCCGAGAAAGAGAGATATTGCTGGAACCACACCCTCCCTGCCTTTCCTGGGTCAGACCTACCAGGCAGACAGAACACCATGCAAAGGATTCCCTGCTCTCACTCTGTTCCACTTCACTGGATGTGGTGACTTAAGGGGAGAATGGTGACAAGTTCCTGCCCAGTCCTGCAGGTGCATCTGTTTCGTGACTACCTCACTGTCACAGGTGCCCTTGCATAACAGGCTGGGGAGGTGCTGATTTCCCCTCTCTGCTGATTTGCAATAGGACACAAGAAAATGGAACGAAACTGTGTCAAGGGAAGCTCAGATAAGATGCTAGGAAAGGGTTCCTCATTGAAAGATTGGTCAGTCACTGGAACAGGCTTCCCAGGAAAGTGTCAGAGTGTCTTGAATGCTTCTCTTGGTCATATGGTTTAGTTTTAGATAGTCCTATGAGCAGCTGGAAGTTGGACTTGATGATCCTTATGGGTCTTTTCCAACCTAGAATATGATATGATTCCATGATAGAATTATGCACTAAAAATAAATCAATATTTTTATAGAAAGCCTTGCACTTCTGCTACTATTGGTACATCCAATTTCAGTAATTTACTATCAATCATGAAGGCAGTACCACTAGACAGACACAAACATACCCAAACAGTGTTTTCTAAGATATCAGTTTATTCAAACCAATTGCATAGATAAAGATCCTTATATATAAAGGTAGGATTGGTAAGTGTCAATAGTAAAATGGGGTGAAAAACAAAATAAAATACATGCCACTTTCACTATCAAAGGTGAAAGAGTACTTGGTGCGGATAGATGGTGCAGCTAGAGATCAGATGTCGTGCCTCTTATTGGAGGACACAACACTGGAACAATTCTCTTTGTTCATTGTTTCCAATTCCTGTGGAGGTTGTCATGAATATGTATTTTCACCACACAAATGAAGTTTTATAGATAATTAATATTTGTTCTTTTTTTCTTTGTTATACTTTTAATCCATACCAGTCTTTAATATGACTAGTAACTTACAACTTGTATGTGTGCCTTGTCTTTATATTATGTTGGGACTGTGTTCTCAAAATCTTGGCCATCACCTGGTGATTGCTTTATCTGTCCTGGTACTGAATATCAATGTTTCAAATGGGCTTAATCTTAGCTCTACTTTAAGAAGTGTCAAAAAAAACCCCAAAAGTCAACTATTCTGCAGTTTTGCGACTGTGTTGTCTATTTCTACGTATCTGTACTGCAGCCGCAATGGTAAGGTATTCATAAGAACCTTGCATGCACTTATCTGGATATCAAAAAGAAGACAAACATGGTATCACATCATATAAAGACAAGAATGAAATGCTCATGTACCAAAAACTTGAAGTGATTGAAATCTGTGCACCCTTGGGGTACAGGGTTTGCTCTATCCTGTACTAGAAGGAATGATAAGATGATCAGGAAGTCAGAAAAACACTATTTAATCTTTACCTACTCCATATACCTCCATCCATAAGGTATCAAATCATGATGTAGCCTCTTTCAGACCACAAACAGCAGTTTTGATTTCTTCCTCCACTGTGGTACTAACCAGATGGACACTTGAGAATATGGCTATTTCTATTATCAAATAGAGTGTCTTTACAAAGGCCCATAAAATCTTTGTTGTCTTGTTCAGCTTTCTTCTGTTGCTCATTAAACATAGAAAAGGCAGACATAAATGGGCCAACATCACGATCTTGCAGCTGGGTCGATATCCCAGAAGACAACTTATCCTCCTGAAGTCTTTGTACTGATTACTGTATATTTCATCTTCTTTCACTTTTTCCTTTCCTTACTTTCAGAGTTTATGACCCAGAATATTCTTATGGTTTTGTCGACAGTCTTCTGCTCTGTCTATCATATTTTTTACCTACCTCTTCCTGCTCATTTGGAGATTTCTTTTCAGAACTGCAGATAGTCTATTTTCCTCTAGATAGATTTTCCTGTGGATTTTGCCCATTAGTGTATTTTAAAAAAGTTTTCAGGACTTTCTATTTAGATGTCCTTTTATATATTTCTATATCTTCACAGCCTATATATTCTCTAATCATTCCTTATCCTTATTGCATCTTGTAACTTTCCTGCTTCTAAATTAGGGATATCAATATATGCTTCAGAAGATGTAACCTCCTTCTGGGTTTACATGTGATGTACAGGGTGCCCTGTTGGCCTGTCATCTCCACCTCTTGTTAGATGTTTTTCTTTCTCTTTAGACAGCAGTTAGAGCTGCTTAACTTTCTACCTTGGCTTCTCATATACTCCCTCATTAGTGCTGTTAACCAATTCCCAATGCTTAGTCCTCTCTGCCATGGAATTCATCTTACAAAACTTCCTTCAGGTTTCCTACTAAGAAAGATATTTTAAAATCTTTTTTTTCATATAAAGCTCTCTCAGCAAACCCCTCAGCATCTTCTGACTTAGGACATTTCAAAAACCCAGATTGTGATTTTTTGGAATTTTTTTACAAGGTTTGATTTCCCCCTGCACACAAATCCTGCCATAAGGAGATGGAACAAAAAGTCTTAAAAAACAACAAAAAAAAAATCCAAAGCAAAAAGTCCCCAAGACAAAACATAATTTTTCCTTAAAAAGGACATCTTCAAAGATTTGAAATTATCCACTCCTGTGCTTGTTTACAACTTATTGTTTTCTAAGTTATGGGACTGCCATGTAGCCAAAGATCTTTCTGACATTGAGTTCAGGCCTTTTCAGTTCTTTTCTGTATTCTGCAGCTTGAACTAGATTTTTTCAGAGGAAAATGTGTGTCATTATTTCCAGGGAATATAGGTGTCATTATTTCCCACCTTTTCCACTAGAAAGAGCAGAAAATTTCTATTAATTTGGCTTGTTATTTGTATGGATAATTTACTATGGAGGGTACTTGCTCTAGTTAAATATCACATAACTCAGCTGGGAGCAAAGAAAACAAAATCTAAGTTTAGAATCCAGCTCTACAGTGGATATTTTGTGGATTTCTTTTCCGAGGTAATAATTTCCAGTTATTTCTATCTAGTATGTATGCATCACAAACAAATTGCGAGGTCAAAGTCATTAATTCTTGTATTGTGTTTAAAGATACTTGCAGAAAACATCATCAAGGGCCAAATATATTAATTACTGTTATAGTCCTAGACCCTAGGGAAAGTCAAACACTATAATTAAAATTATGGTAAAATATGCCTTCTGAGAACTAAAATAATCTGACAAAAGAATGTTTCTGGGCCAGGTTTACCACTGTTGAGTTCTAGTTCATGATGTAAAATAGGCAATTATGCCAGCAGAAAATAACAGAATTCACTGGTGTGTTATTAATAACAAAGATGGTGCCATATTAATAGATTCACTGAATAGTTTGAGTTGGAAGGGACCTTAAAGATCTTCTAGTTCCAAGCCCTCTGCTGTGACAGGGATGCCACCCACTGACCACATTGCTCAGAACCCCATCCAAGCTGGTCTTGAGCATTGCCAAGGATGGGACATCTACAGCTTCTCTGGGAAACCTGTTCCAGTGCCTCACCACCCTCACAGTGAAGAATTTTTTCTTTATATCTGATCTAAACCTAGTCTCTTTCAGTTTGAAGCTATTCCCCCTTGTCCAATCACTACATGCCCTAGTAAAATGTCCGTCTTCATCTCTCCAGTATGTTATCCTGTCTCCTTTATGCACTCATATAGACCAGATTAGGCTTTAAATTATGAAAGTCAAAGACCAACTTCATCAGAAGCAAACCATGACTATGTAAAAGACGGAGCGAGACCTAGACCAAGTGATGATCACTAAACGGTCCCTATACTGTAGATTTAAGCCCTGGCACAACTGATCGTCTTCAATGCCTTTGAATTTCTGGTTCAGGTTTCAAAACAGAACTAACAACACATTTGTTTTATTGAGCATCAGTGGTCTTCAGTGTACTGAAGCAAAGCAAAACCAGCTGGTGGTTTGACAGCTGATGTGCACAATGTAACTGATACACTGGTAGTGCTACTCCCGTTCACTTCTTGACACGACTTCTGTCAGGTTTTTAATAGGAGTTGCTAATCCCCCTGCAGAAGCCTAGAGAGCACATCTCTTTTCCTCTCATAGCAAGGGCCAGGATCAAAGGGGAGTTTTGCATCTTGAATGGCACTTGAAAGTGTAGTAGTGCCATTGCATTTCTCCTGCCGGGTACCTGACCCATGAAAGGCAAAGAGCTGAGGTAACATTAAAAAGTAAAGTTCATCCTCACCACATTGTGGTAGTGGAGTGTACATTGTCCTGATCATAACCCACCAATTGCACTGTGAGATAGTGATGAAATTAAGGAGCACAGGTCTCTTTCCACAGACTTTAAAATGAACAGGGACAAATTTACAGTTTTCAGAGGTTTCTGATAGGGTTTTTTTGGGTGTATATATGCATCCATGATCATTCCAGTTGGAGAGAAGCATAGATGATATAATTTGCTCTATTTCATGTGCATGTGCACCAAAATATTAATTAATAGATATTCATTATGACACTCAAATAAGACAGCAGTAACAGTTAGACACATATTATTGCATTTAAAATGGAATTTTTTTAATATATTTTAAAGTTATTATGCATGCTCTTCAGTTTCCGTACAAATTATTCCTCAAAATTGATTCTCCATATATTCTTTAATATAAAATGAAATAAAAGTCTCATACACTTGACCTATCGACAGATACGTCTAGTTTCACAAATGAAGGAAATGTGAAAACTAGAAAAAAATAAATTATTCAGTTACATGTAACATGTAACATGTAACAATAAACAAAGTATTTACTTTCATGGATTTACAATGTCATAGTTTCTGATTAATGCATCATGCTGTTGTGACAGATGTCTTGATTATGACTGTTCTCTCTTTTTATGGCTATGAAATGGAGGAGTTGTAACCTTTACTTGTACAATTCCATGTTGGTCAGTGTACTCAGTGCCTTGGGGTTTTTTTGCCTTTTTTTTAAACTTGCAGCACTTCAGTTACTGAACGTGATTTGTCTTATCCTTCTTTTACTCAACCGCTATTTCAGAAAAAGTGTTCTTTAGGAAAAAGTATTCTAGCACTGCAGTTTCTCTATAATAGGGTGGTCCAAGAGTGCATTTCAGAATCAAGACAACACTCTTCAGAACTTAAATATATTAAACAGAAATGTCTCATTACATTTTAACAGAATAGTTATGTAGACATAAATCTACACATGATGTTCAGTGTGGCTGAAGACATGAGACATTTCTGAATCATAAAGAGATAAAGCTTTTAGAACAGACCTATCATCCTCACATTCTTACTCTTTTAAAAAAGTTCAAATTTTCAGATTCAGGCATATTCTAAATGGTTACAAAATATTTTTTTAATGCAATAGAAAGTTATTTTTATCCTAATTTCTTTATACTTGTGTAGCATTTTTTTTTTTATATTTTAAGATTTTATTTTGTGTTTGGTTCTTTTCTGTTAAATTCGTGATTCACTCCATTTTAATATGGAATAATATAGCCAGCAATATGCTCATTTTGCCTTCTTTATGAGATGCCAGTCCTTTTAGGGACTCACTGGAACAAGTATTTCTATTCTCTAGAAGTAGAAAACTGAACATTTCTGAGAACTCATCTCTGTTTCAACAGTTAGACACATGCTCATTCCCATGATATTGGTGCGATGATTGAACAATTTACCTGTAAAAAGCAGATTTATTGTCATGTCATGAAATCCCAAATAAATGGAGAAATAGCATTTACTTCTACTTGTTTTTCTATGAATGCTAGAATAAATATGAAGTGTAGACAGACAATGTGAGGGAGTAAATAGTTGTGCCAAGGGTCTTGGATTTATAGATGTTTTTTTTCATGTTTGGCAGTATTTGGTGGGAAAAAGAATTTTGAAAGGATTGGGATAAAAGAAGAAACAAGTTTTAAATCTTTTGATCCTCAGATTAGCCCATGGCTAGCCAGTTATGTGCATATGATGAGTGTTTGTTTTATTTTATTTGTTTTCAATTCTTTCCTATATACTTAAAATAGTATCTGTACTTTATGGATGCACAGTAGGGGTGATCCTTGTTCATACTTTATTTCTGTGATGGAAGAGTTGAACAGGGTGTAGAAAAAACTTTGAGGGAAAACTGTCAGTGATAATGGCAAACATTTCACGTTTTGAAGGACTGGTATACGCTACTACAATTTAGAGAAGGTCTTTAAGGTTAGGAAATTTTCTGTAATCTAAAGAATCAGCAGATTTCAAAGTTCATATGACAATGTTTCTTCTGGTAGTATCTATCTATAGTAACACTTAGAAAACAGAGAACTGATGACTTGTTTTTCACTAGTTACAATGGCCTGTTTAATCATCTTTTTCTGTCATGTTCTTGCACGTGTAGCTTCATATCATTCTGATATCATTGAACAAAATAAAATAAAGTGAAAAAAATAAACAAAAACAAATCACAAAACACCCCAAACCCATTCTAGGCAATGAAAAGCAGGTATTTATTGCAATAAAAACAAATGTCTTCTTCAAAGAGGTTATGAATACACAAAATTATTGTAGCTAGATAAGGATAAGAATTAAGCTCAGATATAACTATTGTTTACATTTTCTAATTAAATCTTAATCATATTTGTGTGATTAATGAAGTTTATTTTATTTTCAATTTATATAGAAGGAGTCACAAAATAAGGAAGAATGTACCTAATGTTGACTAAAGGATCACAAATACATTTGGAAAATCCAATCGATATTAGCTGAAATTTTCTTTGGTGTCTGTTGGAATGGAAATTGATGCTCTGAGACCTCCACATAGTGTCATGTGCAACTAAGTTGGCTTTGGATGTTTCAGGTACTTCTGTGGTCCAAGTTACAGCTACTGATGCCGATGACCCTTCATATGGAAACAGTGCCAGAATAATTTACAGCATACTTCAAGGGCAGCCATATTTCTCTGTGGAACCAGAAACAGGTCATGAAAATTTTCATTATTTTCATTCACTGTAAACTTTAAACTTTTTCTTTCATTTAAAAGACCTTAGATCACCTAAAAAAAAAACATTAAAAATTAACTGAAGTGAAAGAGCATTTCTTGCTTTTCTCTCATGATTTATTACTTTTATAATACATATAAAAACTCAAGACATCTGAAATTATGAAGTATAAGTAATTTTACAGTTGTAACTTAAGAATTAAATGACATTTATGATCAAGGCAAGAGTAAGAGGTTTTTTTCTTAGAAAATATTGTTTCCTTTTTTCCTAATGATTCTACTTGGATTAATAAAAGGTGTTCTTCTCCTAAACCTCGTACATAAATATCTTGAATCATTTTTAGCATGAAACTGGAAAGGGACCTGTGATGTAGAACAAGTATCCAACCAAGACATAGACTGTACTAAAGACTACTATAAGACTACAGTAAAACTTATGGACAGAAATTCGTTCTTTCAAACATCACATGAATATCTTAGAGATTTATTTCAAGACTAATATAAAAAAAGATGCAGCAGATAGCTGCACATAAGCAACAAATACGTTATTAGCGATTTTGTTTTCCAATTTACTTCTTTTAGGCATCATCAGGACTGCGCTGCCAAACATGAACAGAGAAAACAGGGAGCAATACCAAGTGGTTATCCAGGCAAAGGACATGGGAGGCCAGATGGGTGGATTATCAGGGACCACCATCGTGAACATCACTTTGACCGATGTCAACGACAATCCACCTCGCTTCCCCCAGAGTAAGCTGCATTTAATAGTCGACTTGTGCTGTAAGAGTTAAGCAATCACCATCTGGTTTAATTTAGAGTAAATCTAGATTATGGGGCACACATAAACAAAAGGCTTATGTGCTGATTATTATTATTAAAGCGGTATATTAAATGTTACAGCATTTTTTTTTGTTAGAAAACAGTTACATGATCAAATCTAACTTCAGTAAACCTGGAATTCCTCCCAGTAATATGGAGAGCAATAGTAGGTGGATTCCTAAGAGTATTAGAGCAATGTTTTTGTTTTCCTTACCTATTGTTTAAATCCTACATGCTCTCCCACTGGAGAATAAAACATGTTGTAATTCTAGATACGCAGAAATGTTTGAATTGAAGTATCTGCTTAAGCATTTAATCATGAAGAATGTGGAAAAGAAATGACTCAAAGGGACTCAGACAGATTTGTAATTTTCAGCTACAGAACTACAAAACAACATAGAAAATTTCCCAAATTAAAGTAAATAGCATTTAACTTTTTAAAGGTTTTTTACAGCTTTACTGAAGGTTTTTATAATGATTTTTGCCTTTTGATAATATAGCTGTCAAGATTTTGTGTCCTCAAACCAAAATGCAAAAAATGTTATTGGTCTCTATCTAATATGAAAATATTAAACTATGTAGCATCAAACTTGTAACAGTTAAGTATTTTAAATACATTTGAAGCCTTTTGCATAAATTGAAGCTCCAATATTTGCAGGATGATTTAGATTTACTTAATACGTAAAGGATTTAGAGTATCCTCACCACACATTTCATACACTGTATAATTCTACCCAATCTAGTAGTCACTAAAGCTCTCTTCTTGATCAAAATAACAGAATCAGCTTCAAATTATGCTCTTTACGGCACAACTGGAGTACATAATTATGTTCAATTTAATATTGCACTTAATATATATGTGTTCAGCTAAGATGTTTATCAGCATGTCATTTCATATACACACTTGAAATAAAAAAGTCATGCACCATTAAGTAAAATTGCTGCATTTCCACAAAGGTTGTATTCTGAACAGAATTTATTGTTAATTAATCATTTTATTTTCTTCATTTTTTCCACAATTATTTTATTTATTATTTTTATTTTTTCCATTTTTATATAGAAGAATATGGTATTTCCATTGTTGTATAGGAGAAGAAGGCTGTATTTCTCCTCTCTGGACACACTAAAGAAGACTGTTCAAAGAGGTGTCCTGTTCAAAGCCTTACAGAAAAAAAAAAAATTAACAGTTAAACTTAAAACAGCATAAAAGCTTCAAAAGTACATAATTATATTTTTTCTCTTTTTGCTTGTTCCTGAAACAGTGTGTTAAATTAGAAGTTAGAATGGAGCAATCAACTTTCTAGACCATTTTAATGTGACTTTTCTGGGAGTCCAAAATAAAATTGAATGAGAGAAGGATTTGATACAGCATCTCTGCATTTTTCTTTAATGTCAATTTAAATCAGATGTGCCATTTGCTTTAAAAAAACTTAATTTTACTCTCATGGGCTTTTGTTGTTGTTGTTTGATTTTTCTCTCTCTCTCTGCCAATTTCTTTGTTAGATATAAATACATTTTTCATTGGAGATGAAAACTAAAGCATTTGTAAAGATGACACATTTTACTAGATACATGAAAGTAAAAATAGCTATTGACTTTTAAAAAAATTATATTTATTCTCAGAATGGAAATAGACATTATAATGATTCATGATTTTAACAGAGTTCAATGAGACTGCTGGAATTGAAACTGATTAAGTTAAATTATTCTTCTTCTATTCCATTAATAACAAAAACAGTTGTATTAGGTTAATGAAACAATAATATTCATATCAGATTTATAAATTACCAGACTAAGTATTAGAATGCCCATTATGTTTCCACAGGACTTAATATATTACAGATATATGTTTCAATAAAATGTTTAATACCAGCTTAAATGTCTTCCACAAGAAACTCATATTCAAATTGTGGAAAATTTGACATAGTGTATTGTATCATACTTTCTAAAGAAAAAGAAATAAAATATAGAATAATCCGTAATTCCTCTGCTGTTTAAATTATGAAGCAAGGATTCTTCAGAATGTTTTTCTCTTTTCAAAAATACTAAGACTCACATAAATAACAGTGGTGATGAGATTGAAAACTTTTTCAAGGTGCTACAGAAAGGTCTTCAAAAACCTCAGACACTGGATCTCTGTTTCAACTGTAATATTTGCAGGTGTTCTCATAAGTCAGGAGATAGTGTTGATCAGTGATAAATGGAAAATGCAATTTATGGACTTAGAAGCCTGAGTCTAAATGAAACTCAGTGCACTTGAATTATGACAGCTCATGTGTCCTATGAGACTATGGCCTGTAGTACTTTATAATATTTGCCTTTACATTATATACCTATTCAAGAGTGAATGGGAAGAAGGGTAAATGGAAAAATAAGATTGGTTTTTCATTCTTTATGACTGACTGAAGTATTTGCAATCCCAAGTGTGTAGACTTTAATCCTTGAGCTGATTTCTGCTCTCCTTAGTATATGGAAAAGTATTCCTTTCCTTGATCCTCCCATTTCTTTTCCTGACAGACAAATGAAAGGACATCATTCACTAGAGTAAATGCAAAGAGTAAACTGCTTTCCTTGAGAAGAGAGAAATAAGATTGACAGCAGAGTTTTGCAAGGATGATTCTACTTTGATGTACTTTGTATTCTGATACAGTGTCTAAAGCTGTGCTGCATCATACTTAGTCAATGCATTAAAAGTCTTCAGTGACAAAAATAATAAAATGAAGTGTCTCAAAACATGGTGGAAATTTCTAGAAATGGATAGGTTAGATTAAAAAATATCTTTTAGACGATAAATTTCTGGTTATTTTCCTTCTCTGTTTCCATTACCTTATTAACAATTCATTATATGAGCTCTTACTGCTTTGTAGACTAAATTAATAACTTGAGTATTGCACTGGGAGTCAAAGTAGCACCCACAAGGCATAGCTAAGGGATGTAGTTTTAAGCGCTGAAGAAAAAAAATGTGGGGAGTAGTTGACACCTCATAAAAATAATTATAACACATAAAACTTAATTGGGGATTTTAAAAAAAAGGCAGTTTTTTACCATAGTCTCCTATAGTACTGCTTAAGTACTAAACTTGGGCTAATTTTTTCTTTTGCTTTTTTTTAACCATTAGGTGATTACAGAGAGATTCTCTGCTAATGAAGTACACAGGTCTAGGTATTAGAGAAAGATAATGAAAATGTTAGAGAAAATGAAGGATAAAGTACTCAATTGAAGATCAAAATGTGATTGAGCAAAAATAAACACATATAAGTAGAATGTGGA
>JAWWMU010000106.1:73633374-73645567 GCA_035048155.1 Cinnycerthia olivascens
AATTCATTCTGCTGCTATATATCAGTTTCACATTAAAATCCTAAATAAAATTATATGAAGAAACCAAATTTCAATATTCTAATTTTTTCATTCAACATTTAATTGCAAATTAAATGTGAATGAATTTATTTTAAATTTTTTTGCATTTTTGTTTCTTTAGGTTTGTCAAATGGGAACATAACATAATAGAACAGAAAAAAATAACGCTATAGAAGCAGAAAAAAAATCTCAAATTGCCCATAAATAATAAGAGACTTTTTTTGTAGTGAGTGTGAGCTACTCTGTAGCTTGTAATACACCAATATTCCTCAAATAATTCATTCTTTCCTGAGATATGATAAAATCATGTTACCAGTGACCTTCTCATACAACCTTGCCAATCTCTCCTCAAGATTTTTCTTCATTGCACAAAAACTAATACTCTCTTAATGGACTTTTTTGTACTACTTATTTGTAGTACAGGCAATGTATGTATGTGTTGCTTTTTTGTGTAGCCTCTTCAACTTTTGACTGTTGTGGTTGCTGCCTTTTACCATTTCCACTTTTGTATTATTTCAAGTGTACATCTAACTCCTGTATCTTAGGTACTCTCTAAATAGAACAGAAGATCTTGGAAAACTTAACTAAAGCCATAGAAGAAATGTTTTCCGAGAGAGATTTGATGAATTCACTTTCATCTTTGGAATGACAACTGTAGATGTATTAATTTCAATATATTTTTTTTCAGAATTCTTCATAGTGCATTATGTCCTCCACATGTTTTTCTAGCTTATATTCCAACAGATTCGATCAAATAACCTTTATTTACAGTTTTAACATTAAGGCTAGGACATAGAATGCTAAAATATATGATAAGATACTTATTTCAGTTTACTGCAGCATGTCTGAATGATGACAGTTTTATTCCTATGTATTTAATCAGCTGTATGACACTACCATATAGGGATATAACTGAGATAAGAAAAGTAGCACAAACCAAGAATTGCAATATTCATAAGCCTATTTATGTATGAATTAACTGCTTTAACAAGTATAGGCACAATTTCTGCTTGTAAATTTTTAAAACACCTCCCCCTGCATTAATGTGTTATTCAAATTTATTTAATATGATATCTTACTATCTAATTTTGAAAGCTGAAATGTCAGTCTGTTGCATAGAATTGGCCAGCAAAATCAAGGAATTCTATTCTTGTTATTGCTTCCACGATAGAATACATGTAAAATATATCTCAAAGATAGTCCTTAGATATTAAGGGGTAAAAAAAAACCTAGCAAGATCACAAAGCAGGCTCTCCAGATGATATTTCAGGAATGAAAGAAAAATGATGACAAGAAAATTACAAGGAAAAGAAAGGCAAGAAGAGTGCAAATATGGTTTAATCTCTGAGATAGAAAAACAGTCTTTCTCTTTCTCATACTTTTCTATGAATGTGTTTTTCTACAATTTTGTTTTCAGTCTTCTATATAAGACTTTCCTCTGGATAGTTCTCTGCCTCATATTTTGTCCATTGTCTCTGTATTGAATGACAAGTTCTCTATAATAAAAAATACACAAAATTAAGTTATCAGCCGTTGTGTCACGCAGTGTTACTTCACGCCTGTGTACTGTTTTGTGGGGATCCTGAATGGCTCTTTGTGTCTCTGACAGGTACCATCCATCTCCGCATTCCTGAGTCCTCCCCAGTTGGGACCGCCATTGGCAGCGTTAAAGCCACAGATGCGGACACTGGCAAAAATGCAGAAGTGGAGTACAGAATTATAGATGGCGATGGGACCGATATGTTTGACATTGTGACACAGAAGGACACACAGGAAGGCATCATCACCGTGCGAAAGGTGTCTATTAACAGCATTCACTAAACGAGTTCGATGTCAATGTTATGTCACAAACGTTCATTGCTCACATCATGTGATAACACATGCTAACTTCTTAACATTTGCAAGCATCCCCCATCAGTGATTGAAAGGTACTATTTCCTTTTAAGATGAAATGGAAATAAAAGGTGGAGCCCATATCTAAGATGCAGCATAGGTTTAAAGCATTGCTGCCAGCAAAGTATGAAAAAGTGGACCAGCCCCAGTGTGTTAGCACTAATTATCTCTGTGATTTCAAATGCAGACTTCTTAGGTATTTCTTAGGAGACCTGTTTTCTTCAGCAAGCAATCAGCAGCTCACTCACTAATGAGACACAGATTTTCCTTCTCTGTGATATTCTCATCTACTTGGGTGAGATGAGATCTGTATGCCAGAACATAGACATGAGTTGCAAGCTGTATGGTTTTGTTCCTGTTTCCGCTGTATGAGAGGGCTGCCACATGAGCAATTTGTATGTAATGAAGGTGCTCCTGTTCCAGAGCTGGCTTTAGTTCTGCCTTCTGTCTTACATTGTCCAAGAGCACTTCCAGAAGCTTGTCTTCTAAGATCTCACAAGTAGAAATGCCACTCCCACTCCTCAAAAACTTCCCTTCCAGAAGTCCCTTGGTTCTTGTCTTTGGGACTTTGAGATGAACTACAATGATTTCAGGCACCATTTTTAACATAAAGCACTCTTAATATTAGCTTTCCAAACAAATATACTTAAGCAAAGAATAATGAAATAAACAGTGATCTAAAAGATACCTCTACATCTCTTGATTATGGCAACCAAGGAAAAAAGATCTGCAAAAAGTGTTCCTTATTAATTTCTGTGTTTTATTGTGTTCATATTCAGTGTAGTTGTTTATGTGGAAAAAAAAAACTTAAAAAACCCCATATTTTAGGTCTTATATTTTTTATTTTCCTAATTTGTGAAGGCTTCTCTTGAGATGCTCTTTTCTTGCTTGCTTCAGATTTCCACACAAACTATTATATTAAATCAATAGCATCTTGAAAAAAAAGTCTAGCAGCTGAATCATGCGTAAGAAATTTCCTAAATTATAATACAGCAGTTCCAAAAATGTCAATAAATACTAATGAGCAACAGCTTCTGATTTTGTCATTAAGAGTCTGACAGAATTTGCATTTTTCAGGATGCTTTGTCAGTCATGAATAAGTAGTTTATTCAATACCACAGACAACAGCACTAACAAGCAAGGAAGGAGATGAGAATGCTCAGTTCATTGATTCATTAAAATAGTCTTCTTTTATTATTATTATTATTATTATTTATCCACTTTGACTGTAATTTCTGTTTTCAGTGGTGAATAACTACAAATAACTTGTATTCCTTTACAAAGCCTGTAAGTTATTAAGTCTGATTTTATTACGTGCTTTAAAAGAACTTTTTCTATATAATTTCTCACAGACAAAATAATTGATTTTCCACAATTTCATATATTTAGGCAAGAGTTTTGTTCATTACTGCTGATGTGCTGGAACGCCTGTATAATCCACAGGTTTCATATCCATGTTTTGCACTGTAACTGGACAAGATGTCCAAATTGGAAGTGAACGTTGAAGTAACAAGTTTACATATTCATGGTGCACGTTCTGCCAGATTACACCAATTAGAATAAATCAAGACTAGCATGTCTTCTTTGCTTTTAAGATTGAAGCCAGTGTCCCTTAATAGATGAATTATACACTTTACAGACACAGCAATAGCCTCAGATACGGGTTAAATAGTTGCATTTCTCAATTGTATTCATAGATACTCTGCTCTGACTACTTTTTTGAAATAAGTCTGGGTCAGTGGGGAAACTCATTCTTTCACTGGACTGCATCTTTCTGCTTTTGAATAGTGTATTTAAATATCTAGCCTGTCACTTAAACATCTTTAGTGAACATTAATTAGTATTTAAAAGCAGCTAGGCAGAAAAAAATAAGTCATCAACCACCCATTTTGATGAATGAAAACCACCAGTTCTATATCTCTTTGAGAATCTGTGGGAGTTAATAAAGTCTTCTTTGTGTCAGAAAGGTAGATTTTCAACTTGCTCATTTCCTTAGAATCATTAATTAGCTAACACTTTTTATCTATGACAGCTAGAAAATTTTGAAGGAATAGAATCCTTTTCTATCCAAAATGATTTCTAATTATAACCATGTACTGTTCCTCTTTCCATTTTAAAAAGGAACTGCTGACAAAAATGTCAAATATATTTTCAAAAAAATCCCCTTCTGATGTTGGATTCATTAAATTAAATGAAAAGGAACAAGATTAAACTGTACTGTTTCTCTAGATATAGAGAGCTTTGACACATATACTTTCCTCAAAAGACACCTAAAACATTCCTGATATTCAAGGCCAGCTATACAGGCTTGAAAATAAGAATACTCTAGTAATTTTGATTATCCAAGAGTTTACAGAATTTCCAATGAAATATTAGTGTTGAATACCTTGTTCTGGAATGTCTGTATTTCCAGTCAGAATCTCAAGCATTATAAATGGTTATATGATTCTTTCAAATCTATATTCTTGTGAAACAGCAGCAAAATTCCCTGAATAATTGGTTAATTTGCACTGAAAGTATTTTTGTCATTCATGCTGAGATAATTTAACTAATATTTAGGAAAAGATACTTCTTCTAAAAACAATGGTAATTTCTTATTAGAGAAAGTGACTCTTGTGGTGGGGAAAATATTAATTATACTGGTGTTTCCACAATGTAGGACAGGATCTTATAAGGCTTAAGTCCCCTTCAGTTTCCATTATGTACATAGGTCAATATGTAAATCTAATTTAACAAAATTTATCACAATTTTCATTTTTAGCCACTGGACTATGAAACAAGACGACTATATACTTTGAAAGTAGAAGCTGAAAATACCCATGTGGATCCCCGTTTCTATTATCTTGGGCCTTTCAAAGACACAATTATTGTGAAAATCTCTGTAGAAGATGTAGATGAACCCCCTGTTTTCAGCAGGTCTTCTTACCTTTTTGAAGTGCATGAAGATATTGAGTTGGGGACAATAATAGGAACGGTAATGGCACGGGACCCTGATTCTGCCTCAAATCCAATAAGGTAATTTGTCTGTAAACACATTATTTGCTAAAGAAATTAAGATAAATAAAACATTAATTTCATTTAGAGTTTTTTTTCTATTATTTATTAGTGTTCTAAAGATCTACAGAATTGAGAAAGTTGCTATTTGTAAACCTGCAAACATGTCAGGCAATAGCAATTTACTTGCACACAAGAGACACTAAATATTTTCCAGTGCCTCTGTTCATAGAAAACTCAATTTTAAGAAGGGACATCAGCATTGTTTCTTGCTTCGAACTGTGAAAAGCTTTTAGAGTGCCAATGAAACAAGTTCTAGTCTTCAATAAAACTATCATCATGTATGAAGTAAAATGAAATGCTTATCATAGAAGCCAAGTAGTCTTAAACACAGTTTCTCTAGAAAATGACAGGTTTTTGTTTTATTCTAGTGAAGAGTAAGCTAGTAGTAAAAATACAAAAAACATTTGAGTAAGTCTTTATTGCACTATCAGAAGTTTTCAGTTTTGTTGGTTTTAATTTCTTTTTTTTTTGTTGTTTTTATATTCATTTTGGTGTTGACTTGTTTATTGGGGTTTTATTTATTTGTCTTTTATATTTACTGCAATTGTGTGTGGTGGAGTGAGCAAACAACAGCCATCAAAACTGTATAGATATTATTTTCATATAACAACATTCTTTATTTGGTTCAGTTTAGTTAAGTACTGTAAGTGAAAGCAGATGCACTTCATGAGCAGTTTAGATCGCTCAAAAATTTTCATAGAAACAAACATTTGTTTCTATTGCACTATACAAGTGTACTATGTAACTTTATAAAAAAATTGGCCCAATTCTGACACATATTCTGATAATCATTCTGTATTTCTGTAGGCAAAATCCTACATTTAATTCCACATCAAAGGTTCATTTCTAATTTGAAAGTAATGTTAAATATATAAAAAAAATAAAAAGGAAGAAAGAGAAATTTTCTGATAGTAGTTTGACATCACCATATCATGTTGATGGATGTCTTGCCTGCCAGAAGTGTAGCAACTATAGAAATTTAGAAGCTCCTTTAACATCCATGTATGAAAGTGAAAGTTCTGCATGTGGACTTATTTTTATACAGGTTTTTTTTTTTTTTTAATCTTGACCTGTAGTGAACTAATACATTCTAAATAGTAGAAGCTGAGCTTATAGCAATACCTTTGAGCAGCTTGTTAATTAGCTGTCAGTCTCAGTCTGAAGAAATAGTATATCAAAGACCATTTTCCTTTCCGGATTAAATTAATTCTTTAATTAATGTATTGAAATTCTGATTTTTTAAAAATAATTGTCCTGTATTCTTGCAAAAGCTCCAATTATCAAATATTCCACGATAGTATGACATTTTTAAAATTCAAATTTTAATTCCTTATTCTATAGAACTAACTTCCAGAATTTTCAGAAGCATTTATAGAAACTAAATTTATGTCTTTTCAAATCTAACCTTTGTAATTTAGAACATAAAACCTGTGCTGACTTGTGAAATACGTATTTTCTTTGACTTTCTATAATATTGATGATACTTTTTTTTTTTCTTTTTCATATTTAGGTTTTCTCTAGATCGTCACACTGACCTTGACAGGATATTTAACATTCATTCTGGAAATGGATCCATCTATACTTCCAAGCCACTTGACCGTGAGATATCCCAATGGCACAATCTTAGTGTTATAGCAGCTGAGATTAGTAAGCTAATTTGTTTTTTTCTTTTTTCTTTCAGTTTTCCTTAGCTTGTAAAGCTATAGCTGCAACTTTGTGATGAAAACATCCCTCCTTTATTTTCTTCCTGCCCCTTTCTACTAAATGTTCTGGAAAAGTGAATTGTGGGGTAGCCAATAGCAGCTGTCTCCTCGTTGCTCTTTTCCTCACCTACCTCCATTACTGACCTTTAATGTTCAAGTTACTTTTGAAATGTTAGCCAATTAAATAATCATTTTTATTCCTTTTCTTGGAGGACAATAACATGATTTTGCTGTTAAAATAGCCAAGTTTAGCATAGTAATCTATATTTTTGTCTCTATTATTTTCTTCATTTTCTTAGAAATATTTTTATTATCTCTTCCTATGGTATCTACAACTACAGCTCTTAGAATCAATATATCTTACATGTTCCATTCAGTTTGTTCCCAAAGCTGTAGCATTTCTTGGACCATTTGAAACATCTCTCTGCAGATATTTTCATGTTAAGGGTATAAAGAGAAGAGCAGATATCCTCCTAAACCTAACACATTATTGAGAATAGCTTTAATCAATGGACAGAAAATTTTCTAAGGGACAAAGGTCTGATCTTTGAAATCAGCAGCTAAGAATCACTTCCTCTCAAAGTCACTAACTTTTTTAGGGCTAATTCTGGATCAGTCAAAAAACAAAAAGGAAAAAATACTGATCAGCAGTGAAACATGGCTGGCAAGAGCTACACTGCAGAGGACTAAATGGAACATTGTGTCCTTCCAGTTAAACATTCTGTGTAAAAAACAAACAAAAAAAACAAAACAAAAACAAAAAAAAAAAAAAAAAAACAAAAAAACCTGTAGTTTACTTTCAAACCCCCCCCTTTTTTTGTGATGCTTTGTCCTCAGCTTGCAGCCATTCAGAGTGCTGTCCAGTGTTATACAAATTATTTTCAGATTTATATAATGATTAAATTTAGCATCCTTGTATGACTAGATTTTAGTGCTAAACTTATCTCCTTGTCAAGGAACTTAGAGCAAATTTGCATTGTGGACATATCTGGAGTAGCTAGCATTCTCCACAAACATATGTTAATTTTGGAAAAAGAAATGAAGAGGGAGGTTTAGATCTTTAAATATTTTAAAATGTTACCTGTGAAGCATGACAGGATGTGAAAGCAGTGTTAGAACTGATTTGGATAGTTAGTATAAACATGCAGAAGGCTATGAAAAACTGTGTCCCAAACCTGGAAATTTAAGCAATTCAGGATGTCAAAAAAATCCTCATCATTGCCTTTAGCAAAGACGTTACTGATAACAAGCCAATGTAATTCCAGCTGCTCCTAAAAGTCTTTTCTTTGAAGCAGAAGAAAAGGAGGGAAAATCAGTAATTTGGAACAATATGTTACTGTTGTTACTTATCCAATTCCATTAATGTTGAAAAATCATATAGTGCTTAGCTACCACACAGCAGAATTCCAAGGAACAACTGCACTTTTTTACACACAGACATTATTTAATATTTTTGGTATCCAACAAGATCAGCAAGTGAGAACAGGAACACTTATATTCCTGAATTAACCTATGCTAACAAAAGAGAGCTCTAAATAATAATAATATCTTGGCATTTGGCAAGGGGGAGGTTGTTGTTTCTGAACCTAAGATCTGAAAACCTACATTCATATTTTTAAAGGCAATTTACACATAAAAGAATTTTATTGTAATAAATTCTTTACCAAAATTTTGGAGGGTTACTTTCATTTGTTTTGTTGGAATTTCTTGGAGGGGTGGGGGAGGAAAGTTAAGCTTGAAAATTTTTCAATACATGTATGCATGTCATCAACTAAATTAACTCTATCCCAGCCAAAACCAACACAATGCACAGTCAGTGATGTCTTTTCTCTGTAAAACAAACTAGATCACAAAGAATTTTGAAATTAAAGATCAAAACCTTACAAAACCCTGAGCCCATCAAGTGAACAAATTTGTTATTGTAGTAGTGGACATACTTTTCATATATAATATTTGAATATATTATTAACATTTGCAACCCCCTACCTTCATGAAAAAACTAAATTGCTCACTAGGTCCCAATATTTTGGGGTTTTTTAAACTCTACAAAAAAAATTTCCATATTTTTCAGAAGGCCTGATTCTGACTTGTTACTGGTTAATACACTAAATATTGACCAGATTCAAACTTCATCTTCTATGTGTATTGCCCATGAAACTTGGAAGGAAACAGAAAACTCTTAGTAAGAAAGTAATCTCATGTTTCTTCTCTCTTCTGCTGTCAGACAACCCCAAAGATACTACTCGTGTTCCTGTCTATGTAAGAATTTTGGATGTTAACGACAATGCCCCACAGTTTGCTGTATTCTACGACACTTTTGTCTGTGAAAATGCAAGAGCTGGACAGGTAGGCTTTTGATAAACACTTCCCACTATCCAGTTTTGCTACAGAACTCAATTGTAGATCATTCTTGCCTACTGCTTAGGAAAAATCATATCCAAATTAGCTTTGAAATGTTAAAAATAAAAGCAAAGAAGCTCTGTGAAGCTTAGAGTGAAATGTCAATATGTTACAAGAGCATCAGTGTTTTAATCGCCGCTTTTCCTTACCTAACCTTGTACTGCTGTTAAAGATATGTCCATGACATGGTTATGATTCACTTAGCCCTTAATTTCACAAAGTAGAACACTACATGTAACTAAAGTTTGATCTATATTTTCAATAATTCTCCAGTAGCAAGATTCAGATATATTTCAATCCATGCTGACAGTGATTACAAACTAAAAAATCTTTCTCGCTTTTTTTTTTTCAGTTGTTAGATTCGTCTTTCATTATCACACCAAAAATGTTACCATTTTTTAAATGGTAACATAATATTTTCTTTTTTTTAGATTTGTCTTTCATTATCACACCAAAAATTTGTTACCATTTTTTAAATGGTAACATAATATTTTCTTTTGTTTCATAGAGGTTACACAATGTGTACTTCAATTTCAGTGAAATGATAGTACCGTTTAATTCTTAATTCCCAATTGGCAGTTGCTTCTTAGAACTCTTTAAAAAATATTTTCCTATTACACATCCCAGAGCATAATCAGCTAATAAAAAAGCCTTTAAAATCGTAGCAGTAGTGCAACCCTTTCAGTATGTTTGAACAGAATGTGGTAGAAGTGCCAGCTTAACTGTTGGGGTCCCACAGGTATAACACTCAGGTTAGATTGCAAATTTCACATTCAGGTTACCATTCTTCCTTCCAATGTGACATCAGTTTGAACTTAGAACAAAGAATTTGAGGCCCATATTTATAATGCATAAAGTATCTAAAGGTACTGAGCAAGTGCATTTGTCTGCTGTGACAGTTGCAAGAGAATTCAACCTGTTAGATAAAGAGAAATCACTGGCTAAAAATGTGGAATTTTGGACAGTTTAAGTGTCTACTATAAGTACTAAAATAATATTTTAATAATTTTCATTATGACATATGGATTAAGAATTGCAAAAGAAGAATGCTGAATTTTCCTCTTCCAGTTTCACAAAATAACCATTCTGTATGAAAAAAAAAAACATATAAATGCATGAATCCACAAATTTTACTTGTCTGAGGCTTCAGATTTTTTTCTGTGCGGGTTGCTAGTTCTAGAGCATAGAGGAAATGTTAATAGAACAGTTAAATTTCCATGTAAACGTATTTTAAGGAACAGTTTTTTCTATGCTATCCAGACTATTGAAGTCAGTATAATTTAAAAGTAAATATAAAAGTTATTTCTACACTGCGTTGTTTTATTGCTTACAATCAGAATAGGATGTCAGTTAAAAAGATGAATAAAATAACTCTAATCACTTATAACTAATAACTGAGACACTAAATAAGTTACACATCCACAAATGCTCATTTAAATTGTTATAGATCTCAATAGTGTCTTTATCAGAAAAAGTCTACCAAACTTATTGAGAGGGCCATAATTTTTTTAAGATTTTTTTAAGAAATCTGAGGTGCAAATGATTGCTTAAAGAAAACAATTCGCAGGAAGAGAAAAAAATGTAATGCAGGAAAACATGAATGATCTATTTGAATGTAATTATATTCTTCTTGTTTACTGGCAGCTCATAAATAAGACTTTTTATTTTTCAAATTCAATCTGTCCTGAGAGAATCTAATCAATCCAAACGGAACATGGTTCTCCGAGCTTGATTCCTCCCATATTTCTGCTATTTTTCTTCCCTTTCAGGTTTTCATGATTACATTTGATCCATTAAATTTATATCTTCTATTAGGTCACTGAAACTAATGATGCCTCATCAGTCACAGACTCTGTGGTATTCATTTCAGTATTTCCCATCTACTAAAGACAGATATTATACTTTTCCATTTACTTAATTTGTACAGAAGCCTAAATTTTATACATACATATATATAGACACACACATACTATACATGATACCTAGGGAGGTGCACAAAAATTCATGTATACAAACATACACATGCAAATATATAGCAAGAGAGAAATGTGACTTTTGTAGTCTGGTTGACTCAAAGGGCCTGTGATTGTTTTCCTGCTTGCTATTACTGCTGATGTCAGATCGCACCGTGAACTTACAAACGATGCAAGTATCCCAGCTCAAAAAGCTCAAGCTATACACAAGCATCACCTCTGGCAGAATGCTATTTTGGTGATTGCTGTTCTTTCGACCCTCCCAAAAATGAGGACAGTCTTGGTGTGATGGCATAAAGAGGACACAGGCATTCATGTGACCTACACAAGGCTGACTCAATAGGAGTTCAGGGAAATAAAGCAGCAAAATGCTCAGACTGATGCAGCCCTGCAAACAAAGAAGTTCAGCTGTCCTCTGCCCCCAGGTGAGAAAAGCCAGGAGCTGGGCATCTGGACAGATGGAATCCCACTGGTTTTGTCAGCTCCCAGCTGTCACATGTCTGGCAGCTCAGCTGCCAGCCCCCTAAGATCCTCTAATGTAAAATATAAGAATCAGTTTAGAACGCAGAAGTCAGTCCTGCTTTAGAGAGATCTTGCATGGAAGCTGAGTATCACTTTTCTATATATTCATTTTCCCTATAGTAGATGTCAGAAGAGGCCCTTCTCTGTAAATGATCTGCCAAAAGAAAAGAAGGCAGGAGTTCACCTTGCTGAGCAGCTAGGTGCCCACCCCGCCACTTCCTCCCCCCTCAACAGTATAGGGGGAGAAAAGATGAAAAAGAAAATGGCTTGAGACAAACTTGCAAATTACCATCACTGACAAAACAGACTCAATTTGGGGAAAATTAATTTAATATGCTGTCCATTAAACATGGGATAGGATCGTGGCGAAAACGATCTCTCTTAATACCTCTCTTCTTCACCCTTTCGCTACTGACTTTCCTTTCTTGGACATCCCTTCCTCCTCACACTTTTCCCTTCCCCATTGTGAGCATCCCCCATGTACTGCATTCCTTCAGGATAAATCTGCTGCAGAAGGGATCGCCTTCAGGGCCGCAGGGCCATCGCTGTCCCGCCGGGCTGTGTCCCAGTGGCCGCAGGGCCATCGCTGTCCCGCCGGGCTGTGTC
>JAWWMU010000106.1:73645713-73658118 GCA_035048155.1 Cinnycerthia olivascens
GCCGGGCCCTGCGCTGGGGCCGCTGCAGCCGCTGGCACCGCCCGGGGCCCGCACGGGCAGCGCCGAAACAGCCCCGGAACAGCCCCGGCGCCAGAGCTGGGACACCCATCTGACTCAAACACACTGTAAAGGTTTAAATGGCTTGTTATTATCTTTTCTAGCCTTCACTTTCCCAAATCTATACGTGCCCCGTCCCTTTTCACATGGCCAAATGTTATGTAAATAGGTCAAGCTCATAATGGATTCTCTTTCAACAGTATTTTAAAATATGAATGATGGAGTCTATTTTCCTTTTTTTCTGATAACTTAATTCAGTATAGATTATATAAACAGACCAGGTTTCTTGAAACAATTCTTTTTATGCTGCTCCTCATGTTATCAGTTCATTTGACCCAATCCTTACCAGGGATGCTTTTCTCACCATAATGTTGCTTAAACCTGGCTTTCAGGACCTTCATGTTTCCAGAAATTTCCTTGTTATATTCACCAAATGTCTTTCTAAAATAGTTAAAATTCATATCAATTGAAAAACTAAAATACTTGAAGTTTTTTTCTAGCATTCACTTTTCCCTTCCTATTTTTCCTATAAAATGTTCTTAAATAGTTTAATCTTGAAGTGCTATTTTATCTTTGTTTATTGCATCTCTTTAATTTCTTTTGACTAATAACAATTTGTGATCAATTTTCTTGAAATTTTGTTCTCTTTCTTTCCCAGTTCCTGATTCATTCCTACTTTAATTTCTTCACTATATAGCCATAGATCTTGTACCTTCTAGAGTTTTACAAATACCAGAATTTTGTCTTTGCCTTACCTGTTTCAAAAACTCTCAAAGGTTTACTTTTTTTCACTTGGGCAAATAAAAGTTTTTTAACTTCAAATTGATGTAGAGTTTTTAAAGAGTTCTGCTTTCTTTTTCTTAATAGGAAATTATATTTTCTTTCTTTGTCCTAAATTTAAAAGCAAATGAATAGTATACTTTTGAAGAAAACATCTACTTAAACACTTGATAGAACTGATGATTGCAGTCCTACCAATCAGAAAGATGAATTTTGTTGGATTAAGCAGACCACACAGCAAACTTGTTTCTACTGGTTTATCAGTTGTTTAGTGGCTAAAAACCCTCATGACTGCTACCAGGCCCTTAATTGCCTGACTTTTATCATACAGAATAACATCCTTGGCTTCCTTGCAGTTACTGCTTTGTGGCATTTCTAGAAAGAAAGCAACTTAGAGTGTTATACCCCTATTTACAAGGTAATCAGGGTTACTCATGGCTGGCAGATCTAAGAGAAAAAAACTATTTGAAACCACATGTAAAACAGGATTTATCATGTTAAAATAGTAATCAATATCATCAAGAAACAGTTTTCAAACTGCAATATAATGCTTTCAATTGTATGCATTCTTTTTAAACTGAGTGTGAACACTCAGCAAATCAGTTGATTTTCATCAGCCTGACACCTACAACTGACCAATTCATGGTCTCTAGTTGTGAAGTAAAATAAACTAGTGGTTTTTTTACTTCATTTTGTAAATATCCATGAAAATTCGTATGCTAATTGCTCTCTAAATAATTAAAATATTCATTCTTCAAAAACAAATAATATTATATGCTTGCATTATCAGCTTTATTCATTTAGAAAGTTATTGGAGGATTATGTAAGAAAACAGATTTAGAGAAAGACAAAACTCCTCTTGAAAAAGCAAGAAAGCTGCTGTATTAAAAGAAACCCCATCCTTGCCTCATCGAGAAATTTACTACTATTTTCTGGATGGATAGAAAAGGAGTTGGGAGTTAGTCATGTGTTTTTTAAGGCAAATAGGAGTGCATTGCAGTTGTTGATGTTAAGGATGATCAGACCTGACAAAAGCTGTTAAGCGAAGAGAAATGGCTGTATTTAGAAGAACTGGAAGAGGAAAAACAAACAGGATTTAACAAGTACACCACAGGGAAGAAATTGTGTTAAAAATTAGATGTAATTCTGTGGAAAGCAGTGCAATTTAAAATGATGGATAAGAAATGAAGAATAAAAATGATCTAGACTAAAGATTAATCTATATTTGGAAGTTAAACTTAAGAACATAACTGAACCTTCAAGCATGCATGCACAAAAATCCAGACTTAAATTTTGTTTATATGCCATGGTATAAAAAAAGCCCCAGTCCAAAATTTGGCAATAAAGTAAAAAATTAAAGTTAAAAAATTAATTTTGCTTGTGAAAAAATATTTTGCCACTCTTAGATATAGAAATTTCAGTGAAAAAGCAACATATTCACTCACCTGACAGGTAAATAATTGCTGATACCACCTGACAGGTAAATAATTGCTTACCATTACTTTCCCCAAAAATACCCCAAATTTTTTGTAGGCATTACAGAAAGCTCTGAGTGTGAGTATGGAACTAGTGCAGCTTACTCTGAGAATTATAACACTAGATTCTCATCTCACTCCAAAGTTGTACATCTCTAGGGTGTTCTACAATGTTTTACAAGAGTTGAAATATGTGTAAAATCTAACTGGCTTTTTTCATCTCAGGATGCATGTTGGTGTGTTCAGCTGTACTAATAAACAGAAAAATCATGTTTAAGAAAAAATGCTTTAATGTTGAAATGTAATTTGAAACATTAACTTCCCTTTCAAAAAATATCTCTTTGATATTCGATAAAATGCCATTTTTATAACAAAAATAGAAAACTTCATGTGAATTACTGTCTTAGGTGTTAATTTGAATTTAATACGAACCAAAGATGATGTATAAAAACTACCAGCTACAGTTAGAACTACTTTTGGCAAGTTTTGTCCACTATGTAGCTACAGAAATATAGTTGCACGTGTACTACCACATGAAAAAATACAGATATTGTTATTCAAAAAAACTTATATAAGACACTTGTTTAATTTTTATATTTTACAGAAAAAATATTGTCAGTATGTGTGAATGCTAAGTTATTCTAATACTTTTCATCTTCTTTGATCAGACAACTCTATCAAAAACCTAGGTGTATTTGGTTTTTTTTGTTGTTGTTTGTTTGCTTGCTTTTTTTCCCTGCAGCTTATTCAAACCATAAGTGCAGTAGACAAAGATGACCCTCTTGGTGGACAAAAATTTTTCTTCAGTTTAGCTGCTGTTAACCCTAACTTCACTGTTCAGGATAACGAAGGTAAAATTCACACTTGTTCCAAGGAAGGAGTTTTATCTTTTGTATCTTGCTGTATTCCTGAAATATATTTGCTTTTGATGTCTACCAATATGTAGAAAAGCTGTGAAGGTTGCTACTATCAAGAATACTTTACCTGAATGAGGTTTATGACTTCTACATTTTTATCTGTGTGAGGCAAAAATGTGATAAAAAAAAATAAATTATAAAGAAAATTAGAAAAGTGTTGGCTTGGGGTAAGAGACAGATTAAATACTTGACTGCAAAAGAAAAAAAGCTTTCAAAAATGCCTTCAACTTACAAGTTGAGATTTTTCACTTTAGCTTTTTGTCACATAGTTCTGATTCCCCCGGCCTTCTGTTTTGCTTTCTTTCTGACCATTAATGAAAATACTGGTCCTGAGAGCCACTTTGGCTTTGCTTTTGATCCTTTCTCAATCTGTCTTAATCAGAGAAAATTATCAGACGCTTCTGTTGGGGAAGTGAGACTATGAATGTTGGCCTTCATTATTAGTATGACTAATTGAGAGGACTCTAGATTACAGAAGAAATAAATGAGAGGAGACATGGTATCAGCCTTCAAATGCATCAAAGGCATAAAGGCAGCAGGAATAATCCTCTGTACCTGATGAACATTTCAGGATGTAGTAGACTACAAACAACAGCAGAAAAAAAATTCTAACAATAGGGAAAGTGAAGTAATTAAATCAGATAGTTTGGGTACCTTATAAAATCCCTAGCAGAAGAAGTATTTAAAGATCTATAAGACACATAATTTTTAATGTTGAGTGAAAACAAATAGTGTTAAAATACACAAAACCGGTGGAGGGAAGCAGTAAAATAAATCTTTGTGTTTCACATCTTGAAGTCTATAAAAAAATACGATTTAATATTTTAAACAAAGGTTATATATTGGTGACTAGGTCCTGAATACAGAGAGGTATAGATCTTGATATGACCTTGCTATCTGTAATTATTTTCTTTCTTTTTGCACATGGGTTATTGTAGTTGTGCCTGAAGTTGGCTGTCAAGATAGCTAACCAGATAGCTCAAGCATTCCACAAATATGATGAAAATTGAACTTTCCTCTTAATGGACAGTAAACCTGTATCTTCTGTCTTTTGGACTAAAACATTATCAACTCTGATGTTGGCTGCCACTCTAGTGTTGTGGCTCTAACAGGAGAAGAAATAGTCTCTCCATGTTATTCATTCCTTCTCTTCCTTCCCTTCCCTCCGGCCACTCAGCAGACAGCTTCTGATGCTGAAGTATCCTGCACACAACTAAGATTTGTCTGCTACAGAAACAGTTTAGTAAGTTCACTTCTCAAAAATGTGCAGGAATACACACCATCTTTCACATTTTCTGAATTCCTAAGACAATTTCTATCCAAAAAAAGCACTACTTCATGTGCTAGGGTATATAATTCATTGTTCCACAGTATGTTGAATGTGATTTGGTGTAGCAAATCTCATACTGAGTTGACAGCATTCCTGTGGGTGTTGTCAGAAATGATCTATAGAAAGAATTTTCCAGAACAGAGTACTTGTTGGACTCCACAAAATGGAAGGTTATTTTTCCTCAGTTGGTAGCTGTGTTCCAGGGTTTCAGCCCTGAACTGTAACTGTGTCACGCACTGCATGCATTAATCTATAAAACATTTTAAGCTTTGAGAAATCCTCTTTTCAAATCACATGCAAAAGTGGTGCAGAGCCACAGAGAAGCAGGCCAGATGTACCTATAAACTTTTCAATAGCTTTCAGATCAAATGGGAATGTTGTTAGAAAAACAGAGATATCACTATGATATCAGGAAGTATTTTTAAATCATGCAAAATACGATGATTTTCATCCACGATAAGTGATATCGTTTCTGTTCGTATGGTCTACAACAGTATCTTTTAATCGATCTAGATAACACAGCCAGGATTTTGACAAGGAGGAATGGCTTTAGCCGGCATGAAATCAGTACTTACCTTCTCCCAGTGGTGATATCGGACAACGACTACCCGATCCAGAGCAGCACGGGCACGCTGACCATCCGGGTGTGTGCCTGCGACAGCCGGGGCAACATGCAGTCCTGCAGTGCCGAGGCCCTGCTCCTCCCTGCCGGCCTCAGCACGGGGGCACTGGTGGCCATTCTCCTCTGCATCATTATCCTGCTGGGTAAGAAGGGAAACGCATCTTCCCCTACCCAGGGACAAATATTTTGAGGCCTGAGTCAAATTATGCGGGTTGGTAGAATTAACGATCCTGGATTTTGCAAGAAGAATATAACTGTGGCATAAAATAAAAAGGAAAAAACAATCCTTGTTACCTGCTAATTTAACACTGTAAATAAGAATTCAAATCCCAGGCTGTTAAAACTATCACTGTGCAACTAGAAGCTCTTTTGTGTTCTTTCATTAAGTTGTCCAAAAAATGAAAGTTCAGGGAGGATGAATGCTATAATCAAAAATTGCTTTCATGTCATTCATTTTAATTTTTTTGTGAGGAAAAGTCTCTTTTTAATTTAAATAACTAATAAAAATTAATATGCAGTATATATTTCACATGTAATATAACAGTAAGCAGTAATTTTACCTCATCAAAGCTCTATCAATCCAGTGGTTTCAGTGCTGTAATAAAAAAAAAAAGGAAAATTTTATAAAACCTCCATTTTGTGGCTTTCAGAATAACACTTAATGACCTGTAATTCAACTCAAACCCACTTTTTAACAATATCCTTTGAGCTTGAAAAAGGGAAAATATCTTCAGAACAGACCTTGCTATTTTAAAGCTCATTACAGCTACAGAAAGAGCATGCAGACAAACTCCTGGTCCTGTAAAGCAGAGCACACAATGTGTGCAAAGTAGATTTTTGATATAGCCTTTATTGTGCTACCATTTTACAGATAGAGCTGTTTATCCAGTTATCAAAAAAATGAGTTGCAGAAATGTAGCTGAAATGTAGTTCTTGTACCGGGAGGATTTGCTGCTAAGAAATTGTTAAATAGAGCTCTTTACCCATTCTTTCTTTCCCTCTTTAAGTTATAGTGGTGCTATTTGCTGCTCTGAAGAGGCAACGAAAGAAGGAGCCTTTGATCCTCTCCAAAGAGGACATCAGAGACAACATTGTGAGTTACAATGACGAGGGCGGTGGAGAGGAGGACACCCAAGCCTTTGATATCGGCACGCTGAGGAATCCTGCAGCTATCGAAGATAAGAAGCTTCGACGAGACATTCTCCCTGAAACGTTATTTGTGCCACGGAGGACTCCTTCGGCACCGGACAACACGGATGTGCGAGATTTCATTAACCAAAGGCTAAAAGAGCATGACATTGATCCCTCTGCGCCGCCGTATGACTCGCTCGCAACCTATGCCTATGAAGGAAACGATTCCATAGCTGAATCCTTGAGCTCCTTGGAGTCAGGTACTACCGAAGGAGATCAAAACTATGATTACCTCCGAGAGTGGGGCCCTCGGTTTAATAAGCTAGCTGAGATGTACGGTGGAGGAGAAAGTGACAAAGACACTTCTTAACCTACAGTAGGCTACTTTTTTCTTTTCCTTTGAGCGGAAGTAATTTTACAGACACCTTCTGCACTCAACAGTATTTAACATTCAGGAAAATTTTCCTGCCACTCAGCACAATGGTTTCCTTTTAAAATTTCTTTTAAACTTGTCCATTAATGTCATTCATTCTTTCTAGTAGGATGCCACTTGGAATATATACAACATTTTATTTAATCAACTTCCAAGAGCCAAAGCTATGGAAATTCAGTGTTGTACATTTTAGTAAGTAAAATAAAAAAATATCTTACCTTCAGAAATTTGAACAGGGTGATAATCCCTTAAGCAACCTCATGTACAAGCCGCTTCTGTTAGGTACATGTCCTATTCCTGCAAGTGCAGCTTTTAAGATGGCAAAGAAGAAAAAAATCCAATATGTCCTGTTCTGTACATTAAAATAAAACAAAATGTACACGTGGTGTTAATAAGTGTAATATGCAGCTGGTTTAAAAAAAAAGTTTGTGCAACTTCATTTCATCAAATTCTATCTGCCAATGTTTTATATTTATATTTTTGTATTTATTTTTAAAAAATAAACCAGTTTTTACAACTATGTTAATGCTTGCCTGCCTGTTCTAGCCATTAGTTTCAAGCTTGAAGAGGGCATGGAATTTCTCCAGTGACATCACAACCAACTTCTAATCCTTCTGTGCTGAAGTATTCTCCATACATGCAACACAATCTGAAGTGCTTGTTCTCACTAAGACACTAACAAGTTGTGCTTGCTCAAAAATGCTACTTTCTGCAGTTCAATGTTTAAGAGAATTTTTTGGTTTTATTTTTTAACTAAAGAAATCATATTCTAGTCTAGAAAGATAAATTACTATCTTGTGTCAACTCAAATAGCCTTATTCTAAAAACATGCTGGCACAATTTATCTTTCCAAACATATGATATTAGTTTCAAAATCTCAGTTCTCCGTTTGGAATCCTACTTATATCATCAGAAGTGATCTGTAAGTGCAGCAGATAAAGTGTAAAAAGATTTGCAATCATTTTTAAGCTCTATTTTTCCAAAGACATTTGCTGAAAACACTGTGTTGTTTTTCAACGACCTTTAAAAGCTGTCAATCTGAAGACTGAGGAAGTGTCACAAAAACTAGAATTCCCTCCCCTCAATTTACTGAGTTTTCACAGGTCTAGTAAAAGGAAACCTGAGCAACTAGCCAACTGTAACCAAAAATATACTTCAGCTATCACAAAACAAAATAGGTATCCAAAAACATTTTGAAATGTCTTTTCCTTTAATGTTTAGGTTACACAAGTTTTGTGTTAGGCAAGCACTACAATTTTGAAATGCTCTTCAGATTAAATGATTTCAGAACCAAAGCAGCCTATTACAAGGTCTGCATTAGTTGTTGTGGGAGAAGCACATCTGAAGGTTAATTCCTTCTCTCTTTCTCTTAGCTAATTATTGGCATAAAAACATGAGATATTGGAAATGTATTAGTCCTTTGAAAAGTGAAATGTTGCATTCTCTTTTAGTTGGATATTTCTTCTCCTTAATGAGCTGATAGAACCCAATGTAGTTGAAAGCTGAATACACTACCATTAAACAATCTATTTTGGTACAATGGAGATCAAATTTTTACTGACTTGATATCAAGTTAAACTATTTGATCTATTAAGAAACTGTGAATGTTATGGATTTTTTTAATTTCAATCAATAATACTTTTATTAACTAAGGATTTTTTATATTTCTTAGAATATGAATCTGAGAATATTAAGAAATGTCTTACATAATCAACATTATAAAGCTTTTTAAAAGCCTTACAGGTGATACAAACAGTTGATCTGCTTTATGATCACCTAGTGAACAGGACCTAATTTTTTTTCTTCCAAATTCCCATTAGTCCTTCAACAGCATGCAGTAAGAAGAAACAAACAAATAATATCCATTCATTAAATTCATAAATAGACAAAAGACACTTTTCCAAAACTAATTTTGTCTACAGCAACACTGAAACCAGTGGCACCCTGTGTGTTTAACTGAATATATTCTAGGACAGAAGATAAAATAGGTTGTAAAACATCTGGGTTTTTACCTCTTTGCTAAAAAAATTTTGGTTAAGCAGGTCCAGATAACACATTTACATATAACTCAGTAAAAATTTCTGGTTTGTTTCCAGAAGGAAAAAAAAAACAAATACACATATCTCCCTCACTATTCATCAATATCAGCAAACATCAAATGAGACTCTATCACTTTGATTGACATTATAGTACTAATTTCCAAGTAATAACTATAAGGAAGTATTTTTCTATCACTGTGTTGAAGGAAGTTACTTTATAACTGTTCAGTAGAATCTGATGTTTAAAATTTAATCCTGTATGTGCTGTTAAATAAAATATTAGTATACATTGTGAAAATATATAACTATATATAAACATACTACTAACATTAATGCATAAACAATACAAATGAATTTTTTTTTTATTTGTTGCTATATCCTTGGACATTTATTTCTCAGTAAATTTTAGGAAATTTTAGGAATCAAGGGCACTATTATGATGTCTTCTTTCACCCTTAAAATAATGAGGAATTGGAAAGTGAAACTCCTATACAACTCAAAACGGAGAACATGTAAAACGGGATACCTGTTTCTCAGGTAGAACCTCCTAAGCTTAGCCACATGAAATTGGATGAAAATTAGCAAAACATACCAACATCCAGTAAACAACATCATGGTATTGTTTAGTCTGAATGAATTTTCATATGTTCTTAAGTCAAAAATGCCAAAGGACCACAGAAACAAAGAAAATACATTAATATTGCATTTCATTTGGAACGTACAAGTTATTTGCAAAAAGACACCTTATGAATGTTTAAAAAGTCAGAAGCATCTAAAAACTATTGTAGCCATCGAACATGAAGTAGACAGTGAGTTGTTAGGCTGTTGAAAAAAATACATATATATTTAAAGGGATTTTATGGAAGCAGATGTGTACAAGATCTTATGTTAGTGACAACAAAGTAAAGAGTAATATTTCATAGGGCCTTTAGGAAAGTGGCCGATGGGAGGAAAAATCTAAGGAGAGTAAAAAAAAAACCCAGAGAGCAAAACAAGCACTTAAACCAACAAAATCCTCACGTTGCAAATGATCAGGTCAATATCCACCAGCGTCCATCACTGTACATGCAGACGTTTTCCACTCATTCACTCTTACAACATATCATACTTCCATAATTTCTCTTTCAATTGTATGTAATACTATTCCCAGGCCAAGATATTTTTCAATTACATTACTGTCTGTCGAGATGTTACCCTTCATTCCTCTCACTCATTGTCCATTGTGACTCTATTTCCTTTAAATCATATTTCTATGACTTCTTAAATCCTTCCTATGATACCTGTCACACAAAGTTGGAAGAAAGAGGACCAAATTTTCTATATTATTTACCTTCAAATGTGTTATTATTATTTTCTCCTACTGGGTTAACTACATAAACACTTGTTAATGGCTACAGAGCTGCTGGTTATGCTAATCACAGAATATTCTGAGTTGGAAGAGACCCACAAGAATCATCATGAATGATGCATAAAATTAAAAGCAATCATTTCTCCAGGTTTCATCAGACTGGTTTGCCCTTATACTATCAGAATTAAAATTTTTAACAGTGTTCCTCTAAGTTTATCCTCTAAGTTAATACTGAGTAAAAAGCAAATACTCTCTTTTGGCCCATCACTAACTACTCAAAAGAAAATAAAAACAAAACAAAAAAACAATGAACCTTTCAGGAAGCTAGTTAGTCACATACATCTTACATAAGAATATAAAGAGTTTGGGTTTCCTTGACTTTTTGTCAAATAAGTTGAACTAGAGACCAGAAAATAAAAGTAACCAGAAGCCTTCAAACACTGTGTTATCATTATGAGGCTGACTTGTACAGCACAGAAATCGCTCAGCTGTAATCTGTTCATAGCAAAATGCACAAATAGATGTTCAAGCTAAAACAATTTCACATATTTGTAACAGAGTTATCTATTATGTTCAAAGCCATCCTATAAATAGTAAACATAAGGAGATAATTGGAAATATAAGGAGACATGTGAATACAACTTTTATTTTTCCAACAAAGTATTCTGGGCTTCCCTATTGTGTCTCCAGTTTTTCAGAGGCTTATTTAAACTCTAGTCTAATATGGTTAAGCTGAATGAAAAGTCACTTTCTACATGACAGAAGATAGAACTAATAACATGAGAATTCACAAATACAATAAGCCAGACAGAATTTTAAAAATACTTTTGTTTTCTCTTCTTCACAACTATTTTCGTTTCCATTTTAAAAGAATATAGTCAACCATGAAATCAAAATGACAGTTTTTAAACCATTTTTTTTTCTGAATGTCAGCTTCTCTTGGGTATTTTCCCCACCAAAAGAAAATCAAAAAAAGCATTTAATTTTTGAGAAAATTCATTGTCTTTAAATTGATGTAAACCCTAGTCAACAAGGAAAAAATAAAAATATATTTGAAAATAAATATGAAATATTCCTTTGTTTTTTGACTACAGACCAGAAATCATAAAAATTTTGAACTTTGGCAAAATAATTTCATATATTTCCATTAATATTTGCAAAAGAGTATTTTGTTTATTGTTTAAGTTTTGGAAGGAAAGCATTTTAAAAATATTTTTGCATCCATGTCTAGGTACTGTGTGTGGAAATTTCTAGAAAAACTTTTTGAGAGAAGTAGAACAAATTCTAATTTATTATACTCACTGAAAGATCAGAGGAAAGTCAGCAGCTGAATTTAGAAAGTATGTTTTACATTCCAAACAGATAGCATGACATGTAAATTTGCAGTCACAGAAAGTCACAGAAAGTCACAGAAATACAAAAGCAAATACAAATTAATTAATCAGTAACACCTGAAAAGATTTGGAATTCATTACACTGTTGAAAAACTTTAATTTACAGAAGAACATCTGTGTATTTAACAGGGATGCATTAGCAATATCTCCATTATATTGCATGTTGCTATTGTGTATCTCATTCTACTAATTTCAGAATTGTAAAAAAATTACAAAGTCAATGAACTTTCTTAATTTTGGCTGGTTTCTGGGTAGTGTGGTAACCTGCTTGTTCATGAGGTCAGAAATTAAGATTTGATCACCCACAGGAATTTCACTTGCATGCAATGAATCAAGACAGTCACACTTTTTACATATAGAGGAGGGAATTTCAGATTTCATAGTCTGCTTAGCTTTCCAGAAGGTATTTGACAAGGTCTATCATCAACACGTCTAAAGAAATAAAACTAGAAAATCTTCTCCTCAACAAAATAGAGAAAAATCAATTAAAGTAAATAATCAATAATCCTAATGGAGGATGGACAAAAGTGGGATTCTAGATCTGATCTTTTGATTTGGCAAAGGAAATGAATAATGGGTATAAGCACTTATTTGAGATTGTTATTAAGACCAGTAAATAAAAAGGCTGTTCAAGAGAATGTGAACTGATGAAGAGACACAACATGGTTATTCACAACTGAGATCTTGTAGTTATAATAGCTAATTCTGAGAAGGTCTTAGCTCAGTGCTAAGTAAACAAAGGAAATATTATGTTAAGAATTGTTAGAAAAAGAAGAAAACAATGTAATGCTACTGACTGTCATGTCCTTATGTTGAAGGTTTTATTGTTGTCATTATCATGTCCTCCCCCAGACAAGGTATTCTCCATCTAGCAAAGAT
>JAWWMU010000106.1:73658218-73671722 GCA_035048155.1 Cinnycerthia olivascens
GTCCTTATGTTGAAGGTTTTATTGCTGTCATTATCATGTCCTCCCCCAGACAAGGTATTCTCCATCTAGCAAAGATAAAGAAGAGGATAAGCGATGATCAAAGTCAGAAAAGGGTTTCTTTATAAAGAAGAACAAGGTGGGCTGGGATTTTCCAGCTGATAGGAGATGGATGTCTATGAAAATCTGAATTATTTGCAGAATACATGTTTTTCAATAAAAAAAGTCAGGAATTTTCTAATAAAACCAAAAAAGTATCCATTTCAAAAAGAAAAAAAGGGTTTTTTTCAGATGCAAAAATCACTTAAGACTGTGGAGTTTCTTGCTGTAAGATTTTGTAGATGCCAACTGCTTAAATGAATTACAAACTTGTTGAAGGAAATGTTTCAAAAACACCTCTTTGTAAGTTATAAGCAATCAAGAAGCTTCACAGTTTTACACTGCCGGTGATCATAGAAGAAACTTCTATATGTAATTATCAATACATGCTTACTTTATACGTTCACTTTTCCTAACTACCCACAGCTGGTCACCATCAAAGACAGGCTTTGATGATCTAGACATTTGGATTTCTGTTACAATGATTAATATATTCTCATTTTTATGACCTTCTCTCTATCCCCAGAAACAAACCTCTCCATATAATTCTCAATGCAGATGGATCAAAAATCCTTGACATTCTTTCAATATATCTCTAACTGCTGCTAGATTGTCATGCCAGAAAATATTTCCAGAAGAAAAGTAGACTTGGAAAATGTTAGATGATATTGATAGAAAAACTCTATTTTACCTTTACTCAGCTAAACTCACCTATCCTTCACTATAGTTGCACTTTAATATAAGTGGGGCCAAATTATAAATTTATTCTGAGAAAATTTAATGAGTACTTTTTTAAGACATGGCTGGCATAACAGCTAGCAAACATTGAGTTTAATGAGATGATCTATAAATTGCAATTTAAAATATTTCCCTCTATATGGAAGTCCATCAGACATAGTCAAGGATACTATAGTTCATTTAGCTGCCATAAGCACCACTTCATTTAGTAATGGAAGTTGGTAAAACTTGTTTGTAACTCAGAGGCTGCTGAAAACTATTATTGGAAGGAAACTGTTGCCCACCTTCTTTCTCTCCTCTAAATTATTCATGTTTGAGAAGTAGTTTTGCTTGTTACTCTTTATGTTACATTCAAAGAAAATATAACCCAAAGAAAATACTATTTCTAACATCAATATCTCATATATATATATACACAAGTATGTATGCATGTTCTAGATAAACATATTACGATATAGCTAAATGTGTACACAATATTGATGCATGAAAAGGGAAAAAACATGTTTCATTCCTATTAATAAAATACAGTTTTGGAAATGTCACAATAACCTTTCTGGATGACACTCCCAGCAAAGAAAGTTTAGGAAACTGCTATGCACAATTATACCAAAGATATATAAACTTTCCTGCATCACCAACACAAAGCAGTGACCTGAGCAGCCCGGGTACAAATCATGCTGGAAGACAGAAGAGAAGAAAATCATTAAGGCTGTCGTCTGACCTTTAATTATATCATCTGAGAAAATAGTTCTTGTAAAAAGTGTTCCTTTGTAGTTAAATACTCCAAGTATTATGGTAACTCTTCTGCTGCCCTATTTTAGTTCTTCTTGCTCTATTTTTCTCAGTTCCACACTGGGTAGACTTGTTTTGGGAATAGTTTGAGGCTACTGTATAATGACTATTTTCTGTAGACATTTGCTTCATTTCATACAGAGATTGTCATTTGTAGTAAAAATATTCCAACAAAATACCACTTCCCAAGGAAGCAATTTTCTATTTCTACTTGTACTGGAGAGTCTTAAAATAAAATAAATATTGGGAACCATAACTTATATAGTTTTGAATTCCTGAGCTCCAAGCTTGTGGCAAAACCATAAGTCCTTCAAACCATGACCTCATGGCTACATATTTCAGCTAGAAGGTGTTTTCTTACTCTACTAGTTATTCCTCAGGTCTTATTTTTAAAAGACATACAAATAAGCATTTTAGACCATGAGGATTTTTATTGTTCAATTATTTGTCAAACATTGGTCTTCTATAGTGCCAAGCACAATAGGAGTGCCAGAAAACAAAACAAAACAAAACAAAATAAAACAAAAAACAAAACCAAAAAAAACCCACCAAAACAAAGCAAAATACTTGATAGCCCCCTCTAAGGAGAATAAGGCAAATTAAATATTCAGCTACCCATTGGACAAAGTCAACAGTTACTAATGAAGTCCAGGCCAGCTTTCCTTCAGCAGAGAAAATAAAAGTGAAAAAAACCCACATGACTAAAACTCACCTATAACACACAAATAAAATGAAGAAATAAGCACGCCCTCAATAACAGCATTTTCTGAGTTGCCTTCACCTTCACAACCTTAATTTTGTTACCTAATATGAGGTTTGAGTATTATTCCCATTAGTATATGATAAAGTTAATCACATTTTTCCTTACAAACTTAGTTATACCTGTAATGTGTAAGGAACCATTTCATACATAAAATTTGAAAATGTGACTACTAAGATTCCCTTGTAGTTTTAGCTTATTTAAAATGTAAGGAAAATTTGTTTGTTTGTTGTTTATTGTAAATAAGAGTCTGCCAGATTATTGCTTCCTGAAAAAAATAGGATCTTCTATTAATATTAATATTAGTAAAACTACAGAGTTCTTATCTGCCGTATAGGAAAATAGAAAAAAAATACTCCAAACTTTCAACTATGAAACATTAAAAAAAAACCTTGTTATCAGCAGAGACATAAAAGTGAATTCTGTTTCCCTAAAATTCCAGTTCATAGGGTAAAAATATGATTGAATAATACATTGCAAATATTCTTAAAAGTAGATTTAGCAATTTTTCAGTATTTATTCCTTTCTGATAACACATTAGGAAACCCATAATAAGAATAAGACTTATTGCTGTCATTTTATTCACAGGCATGTTCTGACTAATACCATAGGCCTTACCCCAACTCTTAAGAACTGTCAGAATAAAATCAAATATCTAATGTAAAATTGCTCTCATAAAGTGCTTTAGTTTTCTACATTTCGTTCAGTACGCATTTTTGCAGATGTAAAACATGCTTGCAAACTGAAACTGGGTTTTGACTAAGACAGCGAGCAAACAGTCCTGTGTATCTGCTTTTGAAATCCAAATCTTAGTCATTCCAGAGCTACAAACCTGCCTGATTATTCTTGTTACAGAAGGATGGTATTTCTTTCAGCATCAAGTACATCATGTTACAAACCACACAAAAAGTTCCTTAACACTGTTAAAATGAATGTCAGTAAGCTTCATTGAAGGTGCCTAAAATGAGAATTGAAGGTTTGAAGACCTGTAACAAAAACAGAAGAAATCTTTCTCAAAGTTTTTATGTGAGGAAAAACAAATCAGCCTACAGAGTTTACAAGGATCTACACAGTTAAGATTCAGCTTTGTAGCTGTTTGTCAGACCTGTCCATTTCAATGAAAACAAAATATTTCTGTCTTAATTTAATTAATGTAAGTAAAAGCAATAGTAATCAACATGCATATGCGCAGAGAAAATCTCTTTAAGTGCACTGAAAATCACTACTCCTGGCCACTGTCAGCTGCTTATATATATCTAAGCCATTTAATGCACAATCAATTATCTTACATAAGATATTAAAGGAAAAACATTTTATGACTAAAAATAAAATGTCAGGAGAGGGGAGCAGTCTAGTTTTTATCTAGTACTCAAATGCTGTGAAATGAATTCACAGCAATTTATGCTGCCACTGGAAGCTGAATATAAATTAATTTTTATTTATCAAGTAGTGAAAATTGAATAATGTTTTGGCTTGCCTTTTTTTTTTTTTTGCAGTGTTATTAAAGGAAAAAATATTAAGATAATGTAGCAATAAAATATTGTTGCATTACTTGAAAAAATAGCCAATGTTTCCTTCTATCATTAGTTCAGCTTTATTTCTTCTAGTGGATGTACCTCAAACAGGTTCGTTTCAGTTCAGATAAGCACAAACAGCCATTTACAGCTTAACTGAATATTTTTAGGCCCTTGTCCCTCTTGGCACCTTCATATTCCTCTGCTGAGGTTAAAGAAAGTAGAACCCTAAAGTCACAAGACAACTTTAATGTAATTTCAGCAACATCCAATTTGAGTTAGTCAGAACCATTTACTTTATGACTTCTGAGTGTTTCATCTCTCTCATAGCTATATTGGGGTTTGTCATGCACAATCAAGGAAGTAGAACTTGCAAAGATAAAAACATATGAATAAATAAAACCTTCTATTAAAATAAATTTGTTTTGAGAAACCAGTATGTACAAGGTAAAATCAGCTTGTTTCAGCATTCTGAAAGTCTACCTTTCCCTCAATTAGTTCTTCAGTACAGAAGAACAGCCACGGATTTTTAAAAAGGAAAATAATGGGCTGTGGATTTTTTAACTCTCTTCTTAGAGAGGAGCATAAACTAAGCTGTGAACATGAGGGAGACTACATTTGAAGAGAAGCTCTAGTAGATTCTACTACTATATCCTGGAGTAGTTCTGGAGAGAAGCACCATTCATTTCCTTTAAAGGCATCAGTTCCAGGTGGATAAAGAGCAAAATGAGACTAGGGAATCACAATTTCAAGTCCAAAGTCAGTGACATTTCCCTGATTCATAAAAACAACTAGAAGCAGTATATTGTTTTTTTTTTTTTGCTTTTTACTTTCAGAAAACAAAGACATAAAGTTATTTCTGCCTGCCATTACTGTGACTGAAGGTGACCCATATCTCTTCCTGTTATGACTATATTTTGGGCAAATTCCATTGTTAATATTTCACAATTACTTTGAGAATCAAATGTATATGTTAATAGCAGAGCACAACAATTATTTGATTCTAATATATTTGGTTACCGGTTCTTCTTAACCAGAAGACTTACAAAAAATGGCAAGAATTATACAAACCTTTGATCATTGCTGGTGCTCCTCCTGAAATGTATACATTTCAAAAAATATCACCTAAGCCATTCAGGACGGATTCAAGATATAGCTGTATAAAACTTTCTATGCGACCAAAAATTTCTGACTTTCAGTAAGAAGTTCTATATTTCTAATGTCTCTGCAAGATATCGTGTTTTCTTGATAATATACAATATCAACATATTTCAGTTATATCCTCTTAAGTATACTTAAATAGAAAGCCAAATATTCATCAATCAACAATGATATTTTTACAGCATGAAAAAAAGTAAAGCTTCTTAAAATTAGACCTTGTGATATCACCAAGAACTTGTATAAAACTGAAGTCCTGCATATTGTTAACTGCATACTGTGTTTTAGGAAGACATATTTTAAAAGTGTACAGGAATATAAGAAATTATTTTTCATAAGTATTAGTATATTCCATAACATTTTCACAATAAAGGTACATCATTCTCTCTGATAAGACAGCTCTGATTATCTCTCTATTGAAACATATCTGTCACATTTCAGCACATTATTAGAAGTATCAATTTCACAAAGTTGGAATAGCTCAAGAAACATTTCATGTAGATTTCTTACACAGGAAATACATATTATTATCTAGATATGTAGGAAATGGCTCACAAACTACAAGTTACAGCATCTGAAATTTCTTCTCTAGACAAACTCATTTTACAGATACAAAATTAACCATTATTTGAATTAATGACAATTAATTCTCATGTCCAAGTAAGCAACTTCCCACATATAGTATTTTACTTCAACACTGTTTCAGGGGGAAAAAAAGTGAATTACAATGAGAATTAAAATACATTTATGTTAGTATCTGATATTGTTTATTTTATTAATTTAGTGAGGTTTTGCTTTAGGATAATGCATCAGTACATGGTGAAACATTTCTAGTCCTTTTCAGTATAACTGATGTGCCAACTGAAACAAAGTAAAATTGTAATTAAATCTGATGCTCTATGTTTGGAAATGAAAAGCATTTTTTTTTTAATGGACTTGAAATCCTATTTTGATATATATGTCTTTCATCTGCCTTCTCTCATGTCCCCCCTTCAAACATTATCTTTTTTCAGCTGGACTGATGCTTCAACCAGACACATATTATGCAAAAATGCTGCCAAACTGCTTTCACCTTAATGTTTTGAACTCAATCACATCATGATAGCATTAACTGACTCTGCATGAAAGATTATATTGCCGTAATAATTGTTATTTCAGCTCTATTATTTTAAGACTTTTATTCAAAGTATATTCAAGGCTAGATGTCCAGTAGTAACATTATCAATGCAAAACATAAAACACTAGGAAGAATTAGAAAAAGGATCAAATCCAGATGTTCATTTAGTGGTTTTGATGTCTTAGGTTTTAGCTTTTATATTTTCTAGATCCTGTGCTCTTTTAGTGGGTAGCTTTAGGTTTCATAGTAAGTACTACTGAGTTCTCTTCGCAGAGTAGATGGACAAAACAATTCCTTCTCTAGCTCAATACCAAGGACAGCTTTCAGGCCCAAGAACAAAAACATCAGTGAAGTGAGAAGAAAAAAACAGGAGGATAGATCTTCATAACCTGAAATTATAATTGGACAATTGACTCTAATATGCTAAAGGACCAGAACTTATAAAAGGTGTGAAATCTGGTGATCAGGTTTCCATTTTGTGACCATTTTGGGGCATCTTGGGTGTGGTCTGGCTGGACTGTTGTGTGGCCCAGGTGAGCCCTTTATCCTTTTGCTCTGTTTAGTCTCAGCATCCAAAAGGTATGAGTTTTACGTACTAAAGAAATATCTATTAGAATACTCTTCTTTTTTTTGTTGTTGTTGTTGTTCATGTTACATAATACTATCTTCATGTCCCAACTCCACACTACAGCACTGAGTGATGTTCTATTAGGAACCTCTCAAAGTATTTTGCATAAATTGTAAATATAGCAAAATAAAGGTGGCTCTATAGCATCTATTTTGGTTTAAAGTCTCAGAACAGTTTTAGCTCTTTTTCAGCCAGCCATGTTATCCTACAATCCTGCTCAAGACTTTGCTGCTCATTTTTGGTCAGCCAAATCCAATGTCTGATGCCTATGACTATTAGGCTATGACTATTCATTCCTTCCATGGAAAACCTTTGGGAAGTTTCACTTAACGTGCAAAGGACCTGCAATGTTTTTTAAAACAACAAAGTATGAAGATGCAATGGTATTCAAAGATTTTCTGAAATCTTATCCTTTTCTCATTAAATGTGAGTCTTTCTTTACTGTGGTACTTGCAGTATTAAAGGTAGGATATATCATTCCTCTAAGGAAGCTACACCAGCTGTTGCAGGCTATGGAACACATTTTTCTGGCTGAGAAAAAATATAATTTTGCATATCATCTCATCTTTTATAAGGGGTTTTCGAAAATATGGCAATAAAACACCTTATTTAGCCAATTCAGTTCCTGCCTTCATAGCATTTACAGCAGTGAAACTGATCTCATTGGCTTCCATGCAAATTTTGAAGGAAAGCAAGCACATTTCAATTAATTACTTTGGATTTTTAACAGGGAAAAATTAAATTTTGGCATACTTTTTTCAGATAAATTTTGATATTTCCGCTTCAAATATCTTTTGTTGGCAAAATTCAGTGCAGGGGGTAAATAGCCAGTAATTTTCTTTGAAAACCACTGACTGCTATTTCATTTAACCCTTCTGAAAAAGTGTTTCACACCTTATTTCTGCAGATGTTACACCTTCTGAACTACTCCTTGCTTTCATGCTAATTAGTTATTTCACACACTTCACAGGTCTTTATTTGCCAGGGACTGTGAGAGGGTTTGCACTATAGAGTGAATGGCATCATCTTGTGAGGTAGGACTTCTTCTCTATGAAAGTCAAAACCCGAATTCTGACTCTCTGAAACACCCACTGCTGTGCATGCTGTCATGCAGGGCTTGACTGTCTGCATGCTGTTTCCTCTAGGAAATTTCAGAGATTTTGGCTAAGGATTGGACAGTTGTGATCAACTGCACGTGAAACCTACTAACATACAATGAGAAAAAATAAAAAAATACTGATACGAAATGTTTCCTCCAAACTTGTTTTAACCACACCACAATACTCCTGTGAGAGGTTTCATTTAACTTGTGATTAAATACCATGTCTCCTAAACATATGGACAAGGATTGTTGATAACCAGAGGCTTCATATACCTGTTATTCTGTGGAATTCACATTAACTTTTTTGCTCTTTTGCCAGAGTGAGCATGGAAAAACATTTCCAGACAGGAATGTGAAAATTGTATCATAATTATTTATGCATAAAATATGTTCTAAGACACTCAGCTGAAGGTAGGTTGGTGATTTTTTTTTTTTTAAATACAAACCAAAACAACAAAACAAATATATGTTGCAACATACTGTTTGCAGTTGACAAAGTTTGGAATAGATATTTGGAAGATTTTAAGTAAATAAAACTTCATGACCTGCCTATGGTGGATAAAGGAAAACTTGTGGATTTAATCTACCTGGTGAATGGCGTTACATGCATCTGGCTACCAGTCAAAAATGGTGTTCCCCAGGGCTCAGTATTGTGGCCAGTTGATGATCTGGCTGATGGGACCAAGCACGTCCATGCAGGATGGGACTAAAGTGGTGGAGTGTTATTCTGCTGTGAGGTAAGAGGGCTTTGCAGAGGGATATGGACATGATGGATTAACAGGCCAAGGCCAACGGTATGAACTTCAATAGGGAAAGTGCCAGGTCCTACACTTTATTCACAATGAGCCCATGCAATGCTACAGGTTGGGGGCAGAGTGTCTGGAAAGTGGCCCAGCAGAAGAGAATCTGGGGGTGCTGGCTGACAGCTGACTGAACATGATCCAGCAAGTGCCCAGGTGGCCAGGAAGGTCAATGTCATCCTGGCCTGTGTCAGCAGTGTGGCCAGCAGCACCAGGGCAATGACCGTCCCCACACACTCAGCACTGCTGAAGTTGCACCTCAAGTTCTATATCCAATTCAGGGCCCCACACCAAGAGAAAGATATTGAGGTGCCGGAGCATGTTCAAAGAAGGACAATGGAGCTGATGAAGGGTCTGGAGAGGAAGTCCTGTGAGGAGCAGCTGAGGGAGCTGAGATTGTTCAGCCTGGAGTAAAAGAGGCTCAGGGGAGACCCTCTTACTCTCTACAACAACCTGAAAGGTGGCTGTAGCCAGGTGGAAGTTGGCCGTTTTTCACAGGCAGCTAGCAACAGGACAAGAGGAAATGGTCCCAAGATGTGCCAGGTAGAGGTTCAGACTGGACATCAGGAAGAATTTTTTCACTGAAAGGGTGGTAAAGCCTTGGAACAGGCTTCCCAGGGAAGTGGTAGAGCTGCCATCACTGGAGGTGTTTAAGATTGGTGATGTCACTTAGCGCTGTGGGCTAGTCGACATTATGATATTCAGTCATAGATTGAACTCAATGATCATGGAGGTCTTTTCTAAACTTTAGGATTCTATAATTCTGTGATTTGGTTTTATTTATAAGTGAAAATGCTCCATTTTGATTTCTTTTATTACTGGAAAAAAGTCATTGATCACTCTTGATACAAGGATACCTTATACAAGTACAAAACATAGGTAAATTGGTAATTAAACTGACCAGATCCAACCCAGTTTTCTTCAAACTGTTCAGGTTCCACTTCTAAGTCTTGTCCCTCCAACTCTTCTTTTTACATCATTCTGCTTTTCCAACTATGAGTGGCCTTTCAGCAGAGAGGGGAAGAATTGTTCTTACCTTTTTAAGGCTAGAAGTAATGGAAAACTGCCATATGGTGATGGTATTCCCATTACATGTAGCAAGTTAATGTGCATGTGCCTCTTCATACATGCATTTTGCATAGATTGAAAAAGAAATTATGATGATAACTTGCAACTGTCTGAAGTATTTCTTCAGCAATTAGAATTATTTTAGCTAATTTCAGCTGACAATATCTTACTTAAGGGTCCTAGAGACAATCCCAACATTTCCTACAAATTTTCTTAGCTCGTTTAAATCATTTCTATTGTCACATTTATCAGCTTTTGTGTTTACCCTTGGAAAGTACCTATCCTCTTAATGAGAGGCATACAATAAGTATGCTCAAAATTGTTCAAATGCCATCTTAACACCCTTAAAAATGTGAAATAATATATTAATAGATGTTTTAAACCCGGAAATAATGTGTCAATCCAAAGCCTTGTGGATGATGGGCATTATTACCTTCACTACTGGGACTGTCTAAAATTTTATAGGTTACTTTTCCATTTTCTCTTTATATATAGGCACCTCTGTATAAAAATTATATATATATATTTTTATTTTTTTTTTTGCACTAGACAGGAACAGCTTCAGGCAGCTGTACATGATGGGCAATTAACACATTTTATACTTTTACCCAAGTATACTCATGATCTGGAACTCTGTGGGCATATTCTTATTTGGATTTTGGACAGGAATAGCTTCTACTCCTCTTTCTCCTTCACTACTGCCTACTCCCTTAGCATGCCTGCTTTCAGTCTCACTCTGGATAAGATGGCCAGACACAAATGGAAATCAGACCTCAACGAGTTTTAGTTTTTTTGTTGTGGATTGTTTTGTTTGTTCTGTTGTTTTGTTTTGTTTTGTTTTTTTAACACAAACCACATAATTTGAAGTATATTATGATTTCATTGCTTTGCACAGATGGAAGTGGAAAATACTTTTTTGTGTGTTAAATGAGTTCAAATGAGTTTCTGAAGATGTTAACCTTTCAGAAGAATGACAGTCATAATGAACATAGGAAAGATGTCAAAATAAATATCTTCATTGTGTTATCAAGAATGGCAAGGCACTGAATTGTTTGGTGTGTGGTTTTCTTCTGTCCAATGAAATCAAATAATATGTTTATGAGAGCCTTTTAAACTCACAGGCAGAACAAACAAGAAATCTGAACCACACAATCAATGTTTATTTATGTAAGACTATTGAAATCATTGCCTAGCAAACAGGGCAATAGATCATGGCTAAGAAATACAGGTGAATCCATTTAGTAGCTTCCTGACACCAGAGATTTTATTCTTTCCAAGGTTCTCTTGTGCATTTCCTGAAATTCTGCAACATTCTGACACCTCCTACATGCCAACTCTGACACTTAAACCTGACTGTTGAGAAATGGAACAAAAGGAGAATAAATTAACTGCAGCAACCCAGCAGAACTTTTTTTCTCTCTTATTTAAATCAGAAAAAACATCATAGGATCAATAGAACAACTGGAAAGGCAACAAGCAGAAGCAAAAGTTCTTTGCTTTTTTTGGAAGTCAACTTTAATGGCCGCAAGCTTGCATCTGAGAACAATTATATGAAGATTGAGATGATCTCAGGACCCGATCTGGTAGCTCACATGAGATGTAATGCAATTCAAAAGTACCCAGTTAATGTTTGAGATCTGTGTTATAGAATGAGTCTTGGAGGAGAAGCTGGCTTTTCAAGAGGAATTTCAAAATGAGTCGTGAGTTTGATGTATATTTTTGAGTATTTAATTTTCCTTTCCAAGCGTAGAGAAAGCCGAACTTTGCAGAAATATTTAAGCATGAAGAAACTAAGTGAATTGAAATTGCAACAGAAAAGGTGGCAGACAGGATTAGGATGCTCTGACTTAGACCAGGGTCCATCAGAAAAATTAAAAGAAATTTTTGGATGCTTAATCTGTCTTCATCAACCATTAGAAAACAAGTCATTATCCATTTTAAATCTGGCAGGGACAACTGTCATTTTGCTATGTAGAAAAGTAGCCCATGTTATCCATGTATTTGGATGCAATTTATTTTAGACATCGCTTAACAGCTATATTCTCTTTTTAAATTCTGCTTTTATATGTGTGCATTCACAATACTTCCAGGGGTTTATGTTTGTATGTACAAGATGTACAAGAGAGAGTCAAATACTCTGCTGTATATATACTTTTTGTGTTGATTGCACAATTCCTTTAGAGGCTACTATTTCTGGTCTAATGCACTTTCTTTTCCACTCCACTGACTGCAGGTCTTTGCTAAACCATACTACTCCTTCCTACGCAGTGTAGATCCAAGAATAGCAAGGAGATTATTATACGGCAAAGAACCTTCCGTTTTTCACTTAAATCCAGTGGTGTAAAATTAGAAGCATCTAAGTATTTCCTTGAAGGATTAATCTCAATAGGAGCAGTACAAGAAATTGAAACCGTCAAAAGAGTTTTGAATTTTCATGTGATTGATATACATTATTTAAATAAGAAGGAATTTTAATTTCCCTATTAAATATGTGTAATTTTTAAAATAATTTGATACTTTAGTTTCCAAATCTTTACTTGCTTGAAGCTAAGAGCGTGAGAGTATATCTTTATTGGGTTATTCTTTGAAAAGATATCTTAGGATGTGTTTTTTTGTTCACCCTTAAATTACCACATATCAGGATTAATTCTGCTAAAGCTAAAAAAATCCAAAGCAAACAAAAAAAATACAGCAGGAGAGTAGTCAGTTTCTTGTTTCTTTCAATTTTTTCTACTCGTTTCATTCTTGTGAACTAAGTCTTGAATTTTTCTTCTTCGTCAAGATTTTTCTATCACTGCACAATGCAATTTCTGGAACTATAAATCTGAAGATTAATAATTTTCTGCAATAAGTGCACATTGTTCTGACCAACAAACAAATAAATAAGAAGAAAGGTTACAGAATAAAGTAAGGTGTAAGTACTTATCATTTGATTTTCAAGTACAGTTTAAAGGAAGAAGAATGTCAAAATCAGGCTAGATTAATCCATCTTCAGTTTTCCGGTGTTATTGAGAATTAAAACCGATGGCAAACTTTTTAAGTTGTGTGTCCGTGAACAAATACATTTAAAAATGAGAAATTTTACTAGAAGAACAAAATAAGTATACAACCTTCACAAGGGGTCAGAACACTGTTCTAACCCATGAAGATCATATCACATCAAATAATATTTTGTCACGTTCTAAACAGAATTATATTGACCTACAATTGATATGAACAAGGCTACAGCTTTCTATCTGGCAAAAGCCTGGGAAATACCATATATTTACATTTTTTTATTATGAATAATAATTAAGTGGAGCAAACAGTCAGACAAGCCAAATATCAAAACACCACTAAAATTTGTGTTTTCATGTACATTATTTCAAGCTAGGTTTTTCATTTTGACACACTTTAGTTAAGAAATGGTTTCCATGTACTTTGGCCCTTTAAATATATAGGGAGGAAGAGACTGTAAAAATAAAATACATTAAAATACTAAGTGGATTACCCAGGTAGTGAAAAACATTTGTTGTCAACCTTACTAAATATAATCCCTCTCACATGCCTGTTCTTCACAAAAAGACATCAAGTGGGAAAACAAAAAAGGACAATTATTTATAGGAACTGCTTGATGAGAAAAGAAAAAAGAAAAGAAAAGAAAAAAGAAAGGAAAAGAAAGGAAAAGAAAAGAAAAGAAAAGAAAAGAAAAGAAAAGAAAAGAAAAGAAAAGAAAAGAAAAGAAAAGAAAA
>JAWWMU010000106.1:73671754-73715502 GCA_035048155.1 Cinnycerthia olivascens
AAAAGAAAAGAAAAGAAAAGAAAAGAAAAGAAAAGAAAAGAAAAGAAAAGAAAAGAAAAGAAAAGAAAAAAGAAAAAGAAAAAAGGCCTCTGGCTTAGACATAAGGTAGAAATATCACAGTTCCTGCTCAAGTAAGAGTTCTCCATGTTTTTTCACCCTTCCAGAGATATTTACTTTAAAGTCATAATTTATCCTCTTTTTCTGCCTCCATTCTACACTCCCTGCACCAGTGAGGAGAGAAGGAGCAAGCTCACAGAATTGATTAATCTGCCACAAGTTCATGGGGTAGCTCCAGGTGACATTACACACACTGTAGGAATACAGATATCTTAAGGCAGTTCTGCACCAGTTCTGTCACAATAAGATAAATGTAACAGTACTGCCCCTAGGGCTTGTACGTATTTCATGGTACCTGAATGATTAATATCAGTTGATTAGCTAGCACAAAGCATTCTAAGTAAAATGTGAGAGAAAAAGTAGGCTAAGCTTGTACCTTACTTAGGATCATCTCAACATCTCTTTAAAATTAGATTCATTTATTATCTTCTAAGGCAGTTTCTGCAACTATCCATTCAGAGAATCTCCACTATCCCTTGTCTGACAAAAATATATTTCACACAATTTGCCAGCATCAGAATATTAGTATATATGAGTGGGAAGATTATAGTTTCCTTAGTATTATTACAAAAATTCATATTTTAGATTAAAAATCAAATATTCACTGACTTAATCTCCCTAGTACTGTCAGGTAGTTCTCATTTACCTGTAAGCACTTTTCAATACATCTTCATATTCTCTCAACTTGTAGAAGTATGAAATGTGAAGTCAGGACAAAATATTACTTACTCTTCCTCTGTGTGGGTTATATGTTTCCATTTATCACCTCTTCAGTGCATGTTCAAAAATTTTTCATCAAGGAAATCCTTTAGATTGACAATCCATGTGCAAAATTGCCTGTACAGAAAGTGCTGGATGTGCAACAGCTACTAACGTTATGCTAATTATGTGACACTTGAACAGGTGCCAGTCTTCTTAGTAGCCACCTCTTAGGGGAAGGACTGTCCATGGCCAAAGGTTCTTCTTCAGGAAGGTTACCTGTTACCTTGGCTGCTGGATAAGCATCACTGGAGGACTATCCAAACTGGAAAAATATGGCACATTGTCCATAAAAATTGCCACCAATCAACAAAATTTGGCTAGGTAGCGTGCTTCTATCTGCTGGATATTTGGGGCTTGCCTAGCTTGAAGGCTGGCATCAACACTTTCTACAGTTTCCTGAGGAGGGGAAATAGAGAGGAAGAAAGGTACTGATCTCTTCTCATTGATCAGTGAGAGGGTGTGCAGGAAAAAACAGATGCACCAGGGGACATTTATACTGGATATTAGAAAGCATTTTTTTATCACGAGAGTGGTCAAACACTTAATCAATTTCTAGAGATATGGTTGATGCACCAAGTCTGTCAATGTTTAAGAGGTATGTGGATACTGTTCTCAATAACATGCTTTAGCTCATGATCAGCCCTGAAGTGGTCAGGCAGTTTGACTAGATGATAGTTGTAGATTCCTTCCAACTGAAATAATCTATTCTACTCCAGTATTCTAGTTTTCACATTCCATATTTCCTTTTATTGTTAAAATCTAGAAAGATTCTAAAAGTAGGTCTTTACACTATATAGTCAGGATATTACCAGTTCCTTCACATCTGTGAAATACTTTAGGATACTGGATGTCCAGTTATGGGAATTACCTTTCTCAAAGGGTAGAGGGATATGTTGCTAGTGAGGGCTTTCAGCATACTGCTCTAAGTCATGCTGAGTACACTGGAGCACGTTTGATATCTTACATAGATGGGTGAGGGGTTCACGGAGTAAGAGGAATCATCAGGGAAATACTGATGAAATATCTCAAAGGAATTAAGGTGTGTTCCTCTAAGCAGGTGAGAGCTGAAGTGCCTCCAGAGTAATGCAAGCAGCACTGTCAGCAGACAAGAGTTGGAAGCCACTGTGCTGCTAGAAAGCTACGACCTAGTTAACACAATTGAAATTTGATGATATGAAGACAAAGATGAGAATCTGGCTCTCAGTGGCTACAGGCTCATCAGAAGGGACAAGAGAGGAAGGAAAGGCAGAGGGGCTGTCCTCTACATGAAGAAATGAACAGAAATACAAAAAGCTGTCTCTGAAGAACAGCCGTGAGCAGGTTGAAAGCTTATGAGGAAGAATTAGAGACTGAGGCAAGAAAGGGAATGTTGTTGTTTGTGTCTACTAAAGGCTGCCTGGTCAAGAAAAACCTGTTAACAGGGCTTTCTTGCTCCAGCTATAGGAGGCTTCACATTTGCAACCTCTTATCCTGCTGAGGGACTTCAATCATCCTGACACAATAAGCTGTAGGCAATCCCAGAGATTCCTGAAATGAATTGAAGATAACTTCTTAAGCCAGGTAGTAGAAAACCTTACAAGAGTGGATGCAATACTGGACCCAATGTGAGTTGATCAATGATATCAAGATTTGAGGGAGCTTGAGCTGCAATAATCATGCACTGGTGGAGTTCACAGACCTGTGAGTTATAGGGTAGGAAAAGGGTAAAGTCAGGACCCTGAATTTTAGGAAAGCAAACTTCCAGCTGTTCAAAGAGTTAGTCAATAGGACTCTCTGGGAAACTGCCCTAAGTGACTAGAGAGAAGAACAGGAGATGGCAGATATTTAAGGATTCTTTCCACGTGTACAAGAGCTCTTGATGTCCAGCTGCAGGAAATCAGAAAAGGAAGGAAAGACACCAGCATGGCTGAGTAAAGGCAGGAAGTCCAAGGCACAGCTGGATCTTAGGAAAGGACACGAAGAATAGTAAGAATAAAGGATTCTACAGGTATGTCAGCCAGAAAATGAAGGTCAAAGACAACATACAAGGAAAGGGCTGAGGTACTCAACATTTTGCCTCAGTCTTCATTGGCAACCTCTATTCCCACATCTATTAAGCAGATGGACCTCAAGGCAGAGACTGGAGACACAAAAGTTTTTAAAAAACATAGATGTGACACTCAGGGACATGGTTTAGTGGTAGACATGTCAGAGCTGGCTTAACTGTTGAACATGATGATCTTAAAGATCTTTTCCAACTAAACAAATCTATTAATCTAGAAAATTCTCTCACTGATGAAGAAATCTAGACGTGAAGTATATGTACCTAAATATAGCATGGATCTTTATACATGGAACTTTTAAATTTTTTGGAGAGTAGGAATTCTTTCAAACTGTTCTTCACTTTACAAAAAAAAAAAAAAAAATCTTCTTCATTTATGGACCAACACTTTATTTTTATATTGTAGTACTTATACTATATGTATAAAACATATATACATATTATATGTATGTAAGGACTGCATGCTAGGACTGTATATTAAAATAGCATCTTTGTGCACTTTTCATAATAATAAAATATTTTAATTATTATGGACACAATAATTGTATTTCTAGAATAGAAATAATATTTCTAATAATCATCACAGTATTAAATAACATATGTACAACATTTTTGTAATGATTAACACATGAAAATAAACTATCTAGAAGATATTTAAATGATGGAAAGGTAATATGAACTTTCCTGACTGCATAATAGGCTGTTACAATAAACACTGTATAACACAGCATGGAGATATTAGTGAGTATGTGTAATAATGGAAAGCCATACAGAATCCTTTTAGTTGTTGAATAGTTGTACTACAAGATAGATTATTAATTTTTAAATAATTTCCTTCATGCATATTTTATTTATAATAGGAAGAAAATAATTTAACATTTTCTTCATTTTCAAATACAGTTCTAACTTCTTTTCTATGAAAAAATAATATAATAGAATATGACTTTAATAAAAAAGAGAAAAAACTAGGCTTTTAGTAATAATTAAAAAAAAAAGAAAAAAAGCAAGATTTTAAAAACAAGACTCATGGAAAACAATGATTTAGAAGAAAATAAGAAAAAATAAGAAAATAAAATTGCAAATGCACATAATCTTGTTATTAAGTGTGAGCAATCCAAAATTAAAATGTTGAGAAACATTTTACAGTTATATAAAGCCTATTAGTTTATTACAGATTAGAAGTATTTAGATTCCAGGTTTCTAAGAATTAAGTCAATCTTTTGCAATATTTCTTTGGAGAAAATGATAATACAGTGTTAGCGCAAGAGTCTTCCTGATGACCTTATCCTTCCTGAATGGATGTGTAGGAACCTGTTTCCTGCACCTCTGGAGGCAGAACGGGTGATTGAATAATGAGTATACAATTACAAAGCTTGCTGTTAAACAGATTTCCAAAAAACACATCCTACACTGGTTTCTTTTTAAGGTTCCTTTTATAAAGGTGGGAACAGAGGGATTCTCCTAAGAATAGCACACATCCTTCACTTAGTTTGGCCAAAACACTTATTTGATCTGTATTCAAGACGTTAACTTCCATTAAAAGCTATCCACCTAAAAGAACACTTTTCTCTAGTGATTGTTTCCAAAACCAGATTGTTGATGGAAATAAATTTATTTTCATTGCACATTCAACAAATATACAACAATGACATACTGAAATGAAATTACTTGAAAATTAAAGCACAATCACCAGACTAAGAACAGAGATATTCAGAACATCCTGAAGTATTTTATGGGTATACCTTCATCAGTAACATATGGGACAGTTTGGCTTCATCATAGTTATGTTCAAAGTCTATATAATGAATAAAAGCACAATCAGTCTAAGCATCTTAATGATATTTTAAATTTTTATTTCCCTTTCTAGCTAAACTCAGGCAAAAAACTCAGCCTACAGTAATAGTGAAGTTCTATGAGAACTTTTTCTGATGTGCAAGGAGAAAGTGGGTGAGGCTAGACAGCAATAGTACATTTTAGCAACCTACCTCATTATTTATTGCTACAAACACAAAAGCATGGCATTAGAAAGCAATAGACATGAGCTTTAGACTTCCAGTACTTGTACAAGGACAGTGTTTGTACTTGTCATGGTTCAAGAAATGCCCTTTGCATATTAGTGTCCCCTGCAATCGAGGTTCTCCCAAACCAGATAATGCTTGCACATTCCCCGACCGTTCTCCCTTGCCTTCCAACTCCAGGATTAAGGCTGAGAACTGGAGGCTCTAAAGTATAAAAACTAGTGGTTGAGATAGGGACAATTTACTGAAAACAGCAATGAGATAAGATAAAAAACAGTAACAGCAACAGCAACAGTATTAAAAATAAAAGATTTAAGAGTAAGAAACTATTTACATAGGAAAACCATAACAAAATATTACTGACTGGCTTTTCCCCACCACACCTTCCTTTCTCCCACCTGAAGTGAGTCCCTTACTCCCGCCCCTTGCATCTCATCCTATGAGATGGAATTAAATAATGTTTGGGTCTGACCATGGCTTCTGAAAAAATCGATCCTTTCCTGGATGAAACTAAGGCAATACTGCACTTCATTTAATAATGTATTACTTTTGATATCACTTTGTTTTTCTCCATGAGATTTATTAAATTTATGATGCAATTTTATAGACTGATAGATAATTAAGTGACCAGATATGATGACACTAGTAATGTTTTGGGTCTGTGTTATTTTTTTACTTATTTAAATCTAAGGAAATTTATTTTCTTTTTTCATTTATATTACAAACAGTGTTTCAAGTTTGTATCTTTTAGCTTACACTGTTAAGTCCTTATGCTGGCAATGCGAACACTACTTCATTATTTATTATATAAATTAAAAATAAATAATTAGGAAGAAAACATAGGGAAGACAACTGCTAAGTATAGCTGTAGGTAGAATAATGTACAATAATGACTCCTGGGAATATTTCAGCAATTAAAGAATCCTAATTACTAAACAAGACAGTTGTGGAATGAACATAAAAGCACAACATGGATCATCTGACAGCAACCAGCCTTTTAATTTTCTCATGACAGTGGCTGAAAGGAAGAAGCATTCTACATATAATCTTTCAGCTAAAAAAAAATAAAATTACATTTCAAAAGCTGTGTTTAGTAATTGCTGAGCATTATGTCCTTTGCACTTTGTATTGGCTATTAGAAGAATAAAGATCATAACACAAGTAATCATTGCTGAAAATCATGGTTGAGTGCCTAGAGTCATAAAATGGTTCTCATGAAATGGAAGGTACCTGTCTTATTAAATCTTTCTTGTAACTGACTTCACTTTTCAGAGCAGCTCCAGTTCGTTTTTTTTCCTAACAATAAATAAGCTGTTGCAAGGGCATATGAAACAATTAAACTTAATTTCCTGGAGATGACAAAATTATTCATAATACTCTTCTTCTTTTTTGCAGGGACCTTGTCCCTCCTACTAATATTTCCTGTATTTCTTTCAATACCTCTTCCACTCATTTCTATCAAAATATCCACATTTTCTTTCCTGATCAACAGACACCAACTAACAGGCCAGACATCTTTCTGGAGGTCACAGAAGCTCTGTCCTTTTTCATTTGTCTTCCAATTGTCTAACTTATATGAAGTTAATTCTATGACTTTCACATCTTTGAGAAAGTTGGCTCTAAGTGTTCATGGGTTCAAAAGTTATAATGGGAACTAAAAGGTAGAAGGCTGGCACTGATCTCTTAATTCTTAATCCTTTAGAAAATCATCAAAAATTTCTTATAGTAGTGGTCTCCCACCAAAAGTTAATTTGAAACCATTCTAAACAGAACTTAGAACAAATATTACAAATTTAATTATCTCTAAGTTTTAAATATCCATTTTCTGGATTCAAGTTGCTCTCCTTATCTTTCAGAGGATATTTCACAAAGACCATGCTTTGACCTTATCGTACTTTAAAATAATAAATGTACTTTCCTAAGAGAGAAAAGAGCTGTTATTAAGAGAGCTGTTGACCTTGAGACTTTTTTAGTAGGAGGGTTCACTCAACTTGAATTACATATGAAGACAGGAATTCCCTTCCCCATCAAGAGGGCAACAAGAAATACCACAATTTTCTACAGAACTTTGGTATTATTAATCAGTGTATCAAGCAGTAATACTCGCAGAACTCAATCAGTCCATGGATTTCCATTCATTTTGACATTTCTAACTGTTTCTCACCTTCAGAGTTATTCCTGAGAAAAATTAAGTTTAATTGAAACAATATCTGCATGAAATTGTTTCCCCTGTACATTTCCCAATAGGAATAATCTGACTGTAACTCATTTGGAGAATCCTTTTTACCAAACTTTTCAGAGGAGAACATAGAAAAACCCCATACCAAATTGAAATAACAAGTGTTCGTGTTCCAGCATCTACTAAATGTGGAAATAGATTAATGCCTTTAAAAATATTACTTTTTTTACCCATTTATATATCCAAAGCAAGAAAATAAGTAACTTTTGTGAATCTTATTACTGTCATCAGTACTGATCTATAACCTCAATTTTGTGTTTCTCAACAAGTCCTATATCATTTATGTCCTATATTGGGCTAAAAATATTACTGTCCCTCCAAAAATCTCCTAAATATTTTAGAAAGAGAACAAGTGATGGAAACCTTACTGTTGTTCACACTGTTACAATAAATGTCTGGCTACTTGTAATGATTTCCCTAATGCTTTCATTTCCTTCACAGGGACAATAAAACAAACCGAAATAAAGACTTTGACATTCATCTCTAGGAAAAAATACATTACTGAAATTAAAAACAATGTTGCTGAAAGGATACTTATATAAATTTTATCCTTATATAAATTGTATTCAAGTAATGAGCACCATTACAACAAAGAATTTAATGTCACAGCAGAAATATGAAGTAATCTGAATGGAATGGACCTGGTCTAAACTAGAAAACAAATTCAAACCTATGATGTTCAAATCCAGGCATAAATGCTTTCCAGAGCAAGAAGCACTCTGGGTTCAAATTCAGCTGCAAGATCAATTCCCTAAATACTAAATAATATTGTAGTTAGAATATTTTAAAAAGTAAAGGACCATGGAGAAAAAAGTAAGAAAATTAATTACATACCAAAATCAAGTCTGGAATATGCTCTAAAGCTTTAGTGTAGACAAGCTGTGAAATATAAATTTAAAAAACAAAACTAATCTTATTTTATCCATCTTCCATATGTACACATTGTTTTCTTTGGTTTTTTTCCTTTGCAGGGTAATTTTATTTTTACTGTGTCATATACAGAATCAAATTATTAAAGGCATTCACAGATTGTAGCAAGAACTATAAAAGGATAAAGCAAAAGAAAAAAGACTTAAAAAAGCAAGCAATGCTTCTCACTCTTACAAAGATCCTTGACAGTGGCTATATTGAAGAAATGAATCATGAATTAACATCAGTATCCTAAAAGAACATGAAATTAACACTTAAGATTATAAAATTTCCCTTACTTCTATATGAATGCTATTTAAAACAATTTTAAAAGATGTTAGGAATTTAGCAAAAGAAAAACATGAGTCAAAAAATTGAATATTAAATAATTATTTGGAACTATTTCATACCAGTCATTATCTTTATAAACTTGTTGACATTCTAGCTTATATCAGCATTAGTTTGTCTTTTTCAGACATTAACATGTCTGATAAGTTTTTTTTAATTCAATTGCCCTACATTTTGGGGTAAAGAAAATGGAAATTGTCATTGCATTGCAAAAATATTAAGAAATATATTAATGTTTTTAATTTTCCTTTTTCTTTAGTTTCTAAAGCAAAATTAATTTCATCATGGCAGAAAGGATGCAGATTAATCCATTTTAAGATCTATGTGTTTATTTTGTGAATAACCTGAGGACTGACCCGCTGTACAAGTGCATCTCAAGCTGGGCATTTATAGTAGCCTTTCCGTTTTTCTGAGGAAGCAGCATAGTTATTGCCATAGGGTTGGGCAACATTTAGAAACCATAGTTGAAATATACCATTTGAAGGCTCCAAACAAAATTTAGATGATTTTTGATCTTCAATCAGTGATGTATTTTAATTACTTTTCTTGTTATAAAGAAATAGCAATAATATATCTTAGAACTATTACAAATCTTCTATATTGAGTGAATTTTCTCAGAGTAGGTAAAGTCTTTAAAATGAAAAAGTACAAAAAAAATACAATAATTGCACTGCTTGTCTAGGAAATAAGACCAGACTTGATTTGGTTTTGAACCAGTCGGAGATGAAATCCCTTCTTCTCCTTGCCTAGAGAAACCTGATCATGGTACAGAGAGAAATGCAAGATTTATGTCATTTAAAATAAAGGATTTTTGTTTGTAACTAACTAATCACCTTAAAGGGAAGACCTAGATTTACACCTTGTTTTTTTGCTGTTTTCAAATAAAAATTACATGCACTTCCTAACTGTCGGAACCCAGGACATTCCTCTGACTGCCCTGGAGGCTCAGAGACCTTGGCACGGAGTCAGACACCTGTGGTTTTGATTTTAGTCCATGGAAACAATTACCAACTTTGTATGAAGAATTACAAGTCACAAGAGTTTGAATAGAATAATAGTTAATTTGTCACAGGGTGAAAAAGTAGAATTTGGGGTTTGTTAGAATGTTATGTAAGTGAAGACAAGTTGGAAGATCCTCGTGGTTTTTGAGCTTCTTCCTTCTTCTCTTGCTCCATTTTCCTGCTGTGATGGTGGCACTGTTTGATTGGTTTAGAGTAGAAACTGATTGTCTAACATAGGTGATAGGTATTGGAAAATTATTGTAAATAAAGTACACGTAGTTTTTAGTATAGAAAGCTAACACCACCCCAAGGGCGGGGAGTGTGTCGCAAACGGACCCGCCAGACAGATCTCAGCAGGTCAGAGAAAGAATGTGATAAGGAAAAATAGACAACCTTGAAAACCAAAGCTGAGGACTCAAGACTTCTTCTTTGGTCTTGGGGCTGGGAAAAGAGACTTTTAATATCTTGGGACCCAATTCTGCAATTCAGAAAACTGACACCTAACTGCTGTGCAGATATCAAGGAACTGAATCTATGATTCTAAGTTTTCAGCAGTAGGAATCTTCCTACTAGTATGGGCAGTGACCATCTTCCAGCCTTCATGTTCAAACAGACCCTTGACTAACTACAGTCCACCTGTCTCTCCACTTCAGTGGAGGTTTGAGACTCCTGAGGTTGTGGCATTTCCCAGGATAACCTGCCTCTCTCACACTCATTCTCAAGAATGCTTTGCAGCCTGCTCACTTCCTTCTGTAGCTCCTCTTCCTGACAACACAGCTCAGCAGCAATAGCACACCTTCTGCAAAAGGAATGATTGTCAGCCCAGAGATATCAGGCATGCTGGGCAACCTGTGATCTAGAGAGCTACATCTACCATCAGAAGATCTGGCTGGGTGCCTGTGACATGGCTGGTGCAGTGGACAGGAGAATGAATTCTGCACTCCACAAAAACCATAGCTGAGAAAGCATACAGTAATGAAACTGGTGATGAAAAGATCTTTTTGTGCCCTTTGTCACAAAATTCTGGGTCTGGTCGCTGTTAGATGCTCCCAGATGGCAAGAGACGAGCCCTCTCTGTTGCACAAACTTGAGCAAGCTGCTGCACCATGCCCTGTTTGCCTGCTCTGCTCACCATTCCTGGTCAGTCGCACTCCCTCTGAGCCCGGTATGAGAGACTGGGAGCAGCTGCTGCCAGTGCTGGCTCTGCTCACATTAAGACACCACTCACGGGCAAGCTGCTGCCTCCATGGGGGTTTCAGTGCTCTCCTGCTCTTTCCCTGGCTCTAGAAGTTTACTGTGCTTACTGTGACATTAACCTCTGCTCCACTCCAGGGTGTGCGTGTGCTGGAGCTTTTCAGCTCAGCAAGCGACAGCTCACGGCCATGTCTAAATGTTAACAGAAGTTTGAAGGTAAATAAAATCACAATGTTTTCCTTAGTCCACATTTACAACAGAGTCCATAGCTGTTGTGTATGCCGTTGATGACATTGGTTGAGCACCCTTTCACCAGAATACAGAAGTGACAGAAGCACCTTTGAAAGAGCTCTCTGTTTCATACTTTACTCTTTTAACATACTGGTATCTGCAGCTGTTTATCTCACGTATTCTCATTCCCCTCCTCTTTGGCTCAAGCCATTCTGGCACAATAACTTTTTCCTCTTCTCAAAGGGGTTATCACAGAGGAGCTGCTGCTGTTGGTGATCAGGTCTGCCTTGGCCAGTGGCAGGTCTGCCTTGGAACCATCTGGCTTTGCCTCTACTGGGCACAGGGGAAGCTTCTGGAAACTTCTCAGAGCAGCCACCCCTGCATTCTCTCTGCTACCAAAATCCAGCTATGCAAACCCAATATACACGCCTAAGGAAATTGCTGGTTTCTTAACAAGACTGTAAAAATACCTTAACCCTGTCATTTGAAGAGGGCAGATGAGTGGCAGGAGAAAAATAAAATGTGCCAACTACACTTTTTGGAATAGAAAAAAAAAAAAAAAAAAGAAAGGAATAAACTGTGAAATCTTTCAGAGTCACTTTTCATTAATTAGAAGCACACATAAATTAACTCAAATTTTGTTTGTTTTTATTTTTTTCTGGCTTGTTTTTGTTTGTTTGTTTGTGGCTTTTTGTTATTGTGGGTTTTTTTTGTTGGTTAGGCTTTTGTTATTTGGGGTTTTTTTAGATCTTCCCTGACATAACTAACATATTATTTTTAGGAGTATTAATGGACATAAGTTTACAAATTATTGTATGCCTACTACACTTTCTACCTTCTTCAATAAATGAATGTATTTACTGCATGGTATTCTGCATCATTTAACAGAAATTAATTACACTATATGATATACATAAATCTAATAAAAGAGGGTTTCACTGCTCCATGCAGTTTATTTTCAATTTCCTTTTCAATTTTATTATTATTATTGTTATTATTATTATTATTGTTATTATTGCAACTTAAATATTATGTCTGATTGGAACTGGAAGCATAGGAAGTCATGGTTTCTTAATTTCAGGAAAGTTTGCAGAATGTGTTCCCTGAGACTTAGAACCAAGATGTAGAACCATAATGCTGCATTAATCATCCATCTCAAGTGCTATTCATGTTGTGTATCTTGTTACACATACATATTATTATTCAGTGTGATGAAATACTCTATTAAAAGAATAAATTTATGAAAATTATCTGTCACAAAGTATACAGTGCCTGATTTTTTACCTCTAATTTTCTTGCAATCTGGACTCCAAATCTTTGATTTTTGATTTGCAAAGTGAAAAATTTTAGTGACATTTTAAATCCATTAGAATCATGGTGGAAAGCAATTATATAGTGGTACTCTAGAATAAGTACCATTATTTTCTACCTTTCTTATTAGAATTATTTTAGAATTAATATTTATTTAGAAATAGTACATCTGATGCTGAAGATAAAAATATTTTTGGTAACAAAAATAAACATGAGGAAATAAAACTAGAGAAATTTGGACTAAAACAAACCAATTTTTAAAAGATTTTAACAAATTAAAATAAAGTTTGTAAATAAGTACAGGGCATTGTCTAAAAAATGTTAATCCCATATAAGTGCATTCTTTAAGGATGTTGGTGTGAAGTTTTAGGGACTATTTTACCATTGAAATTATTTCTTCTGGCCTTGTAAATAACTTTCTGAATTGAGCAATTTTTTTTTTTTTTTTTATCATTAAATGGGAAGCATTGCAGATTTACATTAATCAAAGTATGGTCTAATTGACATAAACTTAACTGAATTATAAAGGCTAGATTTTGTTCAATATAGTGATGCTGTCTGCAGTTATGCAATGCTTTCTGTCCTTATTCTACATGTTTCTGCAAGTTTATTGGAATATTTATGCATTAAGGTTTACATAAATTAAGCAGTATATTCAGTACTTCTCAGGGTACACTCAGAGGTCATTATATAATGTCTTTTCTGTAATTCTTCTGGCCATCCTAGGAAACTTGTATTCATTCACATTTGGCCATGGGATTCTCACCACCAATCCATTAATTCCAGTATACTAAACCAAATCATAACTAACCTGCAAGGCTTTCTTATTTGTCACACAAGAACTATACATTACCCATCTCATAAGAAATCCATAAATATATTCGCATGTCTTTAAATAGGATAAAATTCTACACATTTATTTTCACTCACAATAGAAGGGATTTTAAACAGTCTACAGCAGTTCTATATTGACCTATTAAAATCCAGTGGTCTAGCTCATTATTTGGAGAATCTATAACTAAAAAAAATAAACATTTAACATTCTTTTCTCCCCTGCCCATAACATATATCAAAATCTTTTTGATTTATTCAGGGTAAAAACTTCGGAAGATGAAAATTTAAGCCTGATAAGGGGTAAAAATCACCTTCCTATCAATGTAAAAATTTTATAGCAGCATTTCCAAACTAAAAAGCCTGACATTTATGCAATAATATATGCATATTTTCCCACTTGTATGTCACATGCTTGAGATGAAAATAGTTTTAAAACAGAAGGGTAGGGAAATGTCTGCCAATGTCACTAAAAAAGTAGAGGAAACAGGCATAGAGAGCAATTTAAAATTTTCTAGTGTGCATAACATTCAGTACCTAATGTTCATTTTCACAGGGAATGGGGAAAAGGGATAACAATTCCTTCTGAAAGATAGAGACGTATTCTAGGTAGGAAAACTTTTTCACTGATTTAATGACTACCATTGCTCATTGACCAGCAAAACAGTTGGAGCCATTCTTGCAGGACCACAATCCGATAGATGGTATGGCCAGAAAAACCTCAGTCACAGCAGGAAAGACGTTGAGCAAATTGTCAGCACGATTTACATACAACTTGTCAACAGCATCTGGGCTGCTGAGCAGAAGAATGATGGAGAACAGATGTTTCTAGAAATGTTCCCATCTGCCCTATGTGAGTATGCATCCCCTGTGGAACAGTGGGTTACAATGGCTTACAAGAGCTCACCCTGTTTTGATTTTTGAACTTTGATCCTCCTTCCTATGAAATAAAATCTCCCCCAAAGTATAACTTAACCAACATAAAATTAATTACTAAATTATTATTGAGCAATATTCAGTCATATTACTACTGTTACTACAGAATACTGACATGAATATCCAGAGATGGTTGAATCAAAATGGTGAGTAGTGGTTATGGTACTTCCAGACATTTAAACCATATTTCAGGGATAACTGTGTTTTTGACATTTTAAAAAATCCTGCCTGAATGAAAAAAATGAGGAGCAAAAGTGTCCCTAGCAACGCTGTAATTCTAATTTGAAAAAATCCATAGAAAAAATTGGTCTTTATAATATACATATATAATTATTAGTAAAAAAATTGGAACTCTATCATATATATATGTATATGTATATGTGTATATACATACACATATATACATATATATATGCAGATATATAGGTATACATCTATATATACACACATGTATATATTTACTTATAAATAGGTTTTTTTAATCTATACACATCTAAACACATATGCATAGATAGGTATGTTATATAGGTTCATATGTATCAACCTATAAACAAAAAGAAAAACACCTGAGCTTGAAAGACTTGTATTGCTATCATAGCTCATACTTGGAGTCATAAAGAGAATGGTGAAAAATACATGATAGTGAAAAAAGCAGTCATCAAAATCTTTTTGAATAGTGCCTGTTCTGGCCTTATCACAGTCCTCATAATTTCCAAAAGTTTCTCTAAGATGATTTTTACCCTATTGTTTTCTGTCATATAACAGATATCACTCTGATATATATAAAAATAAAAATATATAGAAAATATTTTAAAATAGAAAAAATAAATCTAAAAGTATATAGAGAATTAAAATGTCATGTAATAAAAATATTAAGTGTTCAATAAAGAGAGAACTGAAATTAAGCATTTTGAAAATATAATCTGGAGATAATAATTCTGTGCGGTTAATTAATGTTTCTAATTATATGTTTTCTTTGGCAACAGAGTTGATATTGAAAATTCCCATCACCCACTACCTGTTCCTGTTCAATTAGGTCCAGTAATAGACAGTTTATGAAGACCAATCCAAAAAGTGTTGGCAACTTAAACTTGAAGGGGAAGGAGGGAGAATGGTATGTTATTGAAAGCTATTGTGTATAAAAAAATTATATTTTCAGTGGGAACATCTTCAATGGCAGTAAAGGCTGAAAAAAATAAATATCACAAGAGCTAGTTATGGCTATTTATCACTGAACTTAAAAAAATAGAATATTTATTAGTTAAAGTGATTCTAATATTCCACGGAATATATTACAATTATACTGTGTCTATGAAATACACCATCCTGCTCCACTGAAGAAGGTTTTTTTCCTTAATATGACTAATTTTACTTGCAGTGGAACTACAAAGTTAAGAAACCCTCCTTCTTCTATGAAACATGAGAATAATATTCAGTATATGGTTTTTCTTAGAGAAACAAATTTACGCTCACAAGTTTACAAAAACAACAGAGAAGTGAAGGGAACATTTCTGTGAAATATTACTGATGTCTACTAGACTGCTTTTAGAAGATAATTTTAAAATAGGTACTGTTTCAGATAAGGGAATGCTAATGTAAAATAAAGCTGTCAAATTATTAATGGGATTACTCAAACAGAATTAGATAAGTAGTTATGATCTTAATGAAAAGAAGTCAAAATGTTGCTTCTCATATATTTGAAATAGACAAAAAATGATAAATAATAATTAGAAATCATGAACATAAGAGAAATGCTTTAATCTCAGAAAAGAAATAAATTCCTGAGCAATTCATGTGTGTTAACTAATACGGAAATAATAACGTACCTAGCAAGGTCAAACAAACATACCATGCACTGGAAAATGCATTATAAAGCTATGCAGTAAATGACACTGTTATTTACAATATCTAATCCTGCATTGCAAAACACATAGCAAGAGTATGATTAATACATTCAAAACAAATTTACATAAAATTACTGAATACTTTACTTGGAAGGAGTAAACAATTTGCACTTGTTCCCACTGCCTTTAAACATCATTCTCTTCTTTTTTGTCATCATGGACACCGTCTACAGAGTAAGTTTATAGCTACAGCATTTCAGCAGAAAAATATGCTCTCTACTGGGTCTGGCTGTGATGGAGTTAAATTTCTTCATAGCAGCCCATATGGTGCTGTGCTTTGTGGCTAAAACTGTTGATAACACACCCGTATTTTGGCTCAGCAGTCTTTACACAGCATCAAGGCTCTCTGCCTTCCCACTTTTTGACCCAAAGCAAGCAGACTCGGGCGCAAGAGGTCAGGAAGGGACATAGACAGGACAGCTCATCCAAATTGTCTAAAGGGATATTCCAAACGAAAAAATGTTTTGCTCAGCAACAATACTCAGGAAAAGGGGAAGGAAGGCAGGACTTTCAAAGCACTGCTCTTTTCCCAAGAAACATTTGCAGGTGTAGAGTCCCTGCTTCCCAGAAGTGGCTGGACATCTGCCTGCTGTTGGAAAATAGTGAATCAATTCCTTAGCTTGTTTTGCTTGCAAACACAGCTTTTTCATTCTTTATTAAATTGTCATTTTCTCAATCCATGACCTATCACTTTCCTTTGATTTTCAACCCACCCCAATGGAGAGGACAGTGATCAGGAGGTGACAAGGGTGTTTGGCCAGGTTCAACTCACTACCCAGATAAAAATAAGGAAAAATTAGAACTTTCGCCTTTATCACTCTACTTTTTTTTTAATATATACTTATTGTATCTTCAACTTTAACTGAAAATTTTGTAGGGTTTAAATCCACAATCAGAAATGGCAAATGTCTCCCTTTATTATATCTAAAAATTACTCCCTGGGATTAAACTAAATTAAAAAACTTATGTACATAAAAGCAATATTCTACATCTGTGAATTAAAATTTAAAAAAAAGGCTTGGGGAATCAGTGTAGAAAAAGTTGTGGCTGTTTCATATTTCCACAGGTCCACAAAACATTTGCATTCAATGTTGATCTAATATAGCAGCTAAGAAAAAAATAGAAATTGCTGATTTTTATAGTAAAACTTGGATGGCAAGCAGTAATAAAATTGGATCCTAGAGTTGCAGATGATGAAAAAATAGAGATAAGTGTGTAAAAAATTAGCACTTCCTTCCGAAGATTATTTCACCTCCTCCTGTCAGCTGCATTTCCTGAGAAAACATCTCTTGCTCACTTATTATACACTCAATTTAACTACTCACTATATGAGAAATCAAGGCAAATTGCACTTTTTCTGGCGATACCACTATTCATGATCCATCAGAATATTGTTCCAGGATTGACATGACTCTTGCATTCATTCAGTTGATGTCATGTTTGGTGCATACTGGTCTACAGATCCTAGACTTACAGGAAGTCTATTAAGGAGAGGGAGAGGGAGAACTGACAACAAAAGGAGTTGCATGATGAGATAGGAAACGTGGGTGGGAAAACATAAGTTATATGTGAGAACAAGAGCAAAGAAGGCAGCAGTTTAAGACAGCTGAAATGGACATAATTATAAAATATTACCAACAGCACCCAGCAACACTATCTATGATCCAAACCAAAGAAATACATAGTATTATCTGGAAACTTAATGAATAAAGATCCAAGACTAGCAGGGTAAATATGGGGGAGTATCTTGCAGTAGCCATTTAAAGGGTTGTTAGTGAGGAACACATTTATTCTGTTTTACCTGATGGCAAAAATGCAAGACCCTTCTAAGACAAAGGGCATCATTGCTCAACAGTGTGTGCACTGGTGCTGTGACTTTTCTAGGGATTCTTTCCCAGCTCTCTTCTGGATGCAGAAGAACTGCTGAACATGACTGACAATCAAACAGATCCTTTTCCAGTCCTTTTTGCCATTCCTCCTCCTCTGCTTGATTGGCAACCTGATATGAAACATTACTAGATTGAGTCAATTTGTTGACAATTTCCCCTTGACAAAACAGTTTTCCCTTAAAAGGAGACAGCTTGGTTAGACTCAAGGTCAGCAATGGAGCCTTTACAGCAATAGCTCTCTTCTGCTCTCTGAACAATCCTCTTTCTGAGCTGCTTCTAAAGATGTGGCTGAAGGAAAAGAGAAAAAAAAAAAAAAAGCAGCAAAAGGTTCCGTATATTAACTGCAAATACTAACTTGATGCACATCCATAGAAAACATTGATGACAATGGCTCAGAGTCCAGATGGACATGGGTGATTACAGGTGTCCCTCAGGAGTGTGTGTTGGGACCAGTATTATTTAATATCTCCATCAACGACATGGACAAAGGGACAAAGTGCACCTTCAGCAGGTTTGCAGATGACCTAAAGCTGAGGGGTGCAGCTGACACACCTCAAGCATAGGATGTCATCCAGAGAGATCTGGTCAATCTTGAGAATTGTGCCCATGAGGTTCAACAAGGCCAAGTGCACCCTGTTGACCTGGTTCAGGGCAAACTGCAGTGTCAGCACAGGCTGGGGGATGAACAAATCCAGAACAGTCCTGCAAGGACTTGGTGGTGCTGGTGGATGAGAGGCTGGACAAGAACTGGCTCTCCCACCCCAGAAAACAAACTATATCCTGGGCTGCATCAGAAGCATCGTGGCCAGCAGGGAGAGGGAGGAAATTCTGCCCCTCTGCTCTGGTGAGACCCCACCTGGAGTGCTGTGTCCAGCCTGGGGTCCCCAGCAAGGGCCTAAATTAAATCTGAAGGGGAACTGTTTATAAGAGCATGTGGTAATAGAACAAAGGCCAGTGGCTTCAAACTGAGAGCAGGTTTAGATTAGATATTGGAAGGAACTCTACATTGTGAGGGTGGTGAGACACTGGCACAGGTTGCCCAGAGAAGTTGTCAGGGTCCCATTCCTGGAAATGTTCAGGGCCAGGTTAGATGGGGCTTTGAGTAACCTGGGTCCCACAGCAGAGGAATTGAAACTAGATGATCTTGAAGGCTCCTTCAAAACTGACCCATTCTATGATTAATAATCTTAATCAGTGTTCATAAACAGAATTCTGCAGTTTTTCACAATATATTCTACTGATATCAATAAAGATGTAAAATAAAGCAGAACAGACACAGAAGACTGCAAAGATCCAAAGAAGACTGCCAAATCCATGAAACTGCTGATACAGCTTAAACAAGCATTTTGCTGCATCCTCATATCTCTAAAATATATTGTTAATTTTTAGCTTTTTAAATAAGAGCAAAAATAAATTACTTGTGACTTTTGAAAATGTGGAGCAGAAACATTTGTGACATTTTGATTTACAGATGCACAAAATATTTCAATGTATTAAATTGCTCATTTGTGTTCATTTGCTAGACAACAAAAACATTTAGAATGATAAGGCAGCATGTAACATTAGTAGGTCAAAAAGCATAATTTTTGAGATTGCATTTTACATGCAGTTTTAAAATCTGTCATGCTTTAATTATCAGTGACCTATCCAATAGCCTGAAAAATTACTTGACTGAGGTGGGTATGGAAATTTGCACATCTGCATATATAGATCATTATGTCTTTTGTTCACTACACTGAACAGTGTAATAAAATTTATTTACTTTTATTTGCAATCAGTTTACCTCAAGTTTGACTGGTGAACTTGAAACTAAAAAGAAGTACACGGTTCATTTACATTTCAATCCAAAGCAGGGATAAGATGGCAAGAGTAAATAATCTTTCAGGAGAGATAATATTGAGTGACAGTGCACAGAAATCAGATAAATAAGACAGAGACTGGAAAAAAAAAAAGAAAAGAAGTATATATTATGGCTTAATTCTGCAAAAATTTTGATCCTTTTACTGAATCAAACTATCAAATGTCAGTCTTTAAGCACAACTAAAAATTCGTGTTTATATACCACTATCTAAAGGTAAATAACAAGTTTATAATTTTAAATATTTTTCTACAAACTCCAGCTACAGCCCACATCAAAATATTTTAGGATTTCTCCATTTACTTTCTTTGATTTTTTTTAATAATCTTGGATTTTTAAATAAGTTTCCATGAAGCACTTAAGATTGAGATAGATGATGTTAGTATTCAGACTACCTGCTGAAATGTACTTAAACTTACTATTAAATAAGGACATTAAATGGTAATGTTTCTCAACACTATCAACTTTCACTTTTATCAGATCATTATGAAACCATTCCCTAAAATCTTTATGTACACTGCCCCTACGAAAAAGCTATGGCAGTAAATGCATGTCTCAACACTTCTTATTCCTAGAATGCTTATCATATTTCAAGTTCAAACACTGAAGTATTCTTTTTTTTTTGGCCCTAATGTTATTTTGAACTAATATGAGCAGGATGCAATCGTGCTGTGTGAATTTCATTGTCAGCTGAATTTCAGCTTTTAGGATTTTGCCATTCTATTATATTATCCGATAACTCCTTTTATTCCTGAAAAATATTTTAAATTATTCATATTCCTGTGGCAGAGTTCTTCAACTAGTGCTCCAATTTTTTTTTTTCTGATGTCAGAGAGTTGAGGTTTCCATACTGAATTTCAACAATTATTTTCATTAGTTTTCACAGGGATAACATTATCAAAATCCCTCTTGTAGTCTTTTTGGGTGATGTGCGCTAAATAACATGACAAAAAGAAATAACTCTTCCTCTGCATAGCTGTTCTTAAAAGTTCCTTTTAATTCTGCTGGTTATTTCTATTAAGGAGCAGAAAAGATTACCCTGACACTAGAAATTAGTGAGACATCAGTTATTCATTTGCAGTTGTACCAAACAGTTTTTTAACTACTTCTTATTTGCTTCCATAGATTGCCATATCATTGCCCAGGCTGGTTTTGGGTTTGCTTTCAGTAACATACTACTGAAATAAAATAGCTCTGACTAAATAAAATTGAGCTGGTTGCTCTTTTTTTTTGCTGCACCACCATAAAGTTAAAACCTAGATTGCCTGAAGGATCTGAACATGTTGCTCTCATTTCAGTCATTTAATCGCATTTCAACAATATTTGTTAAGCATAATATTTAGCTTGTGTCAAATGTTGCTTGTGTAGTCCTATCAGCTAATGCACAGTATTTTGTCTTGTGCAAGTTCAGTTCTAAGAGGAGAATCATTCAGGCTTTAGTCAGAAGTGTTCTTCTGTGATTTATTGTATGAAAAAAATGTTGATTACATGCTCTCTTTATGGTATATTTTAACACCTTCAAAGAAGGAAGAAACACTTCAACACTTTATCCACTAGTGCTACTCAGAAGTCAATTTTCTTTTAATGCATTCAGAGTTAAAGAAAAGAAATTCTTGTGTTTAGTAGTTCAACTCTTGGAAATGACAAAAACAGGATTGGCCATAAGAGTCATCACCTACATCCTGGCAGAAACACTGATTTTAAATATTTTTTTGTGAAACTACTGCATTCCACTAATACATATTTATTCATAATAATTTCTGTTTGTGTCAAGTAGTTTCCTGAAGAAATGAGTTTCAAAGATTAATGATATACAGATCATGTCTATTTTTTCCATTCTTTAAAGTGGTTTTAAGTAGTTTTTACAAGCTTTTAAAAGAAGTGTGTCCAGTAGTAAACCTAGGAATGTTCCTAGGTCCTAAATGAAAATCTTAAATGTAAGATACAAAAAACTATGGTCTTTTTTTCATTTATCTTTGAAATTAATTTCTTCAGCATGCTACCTGATATGTGAACAGAAACTGAAAAATAAACCTTTCCACCAGCCAACTTTGTGCATTTAAAATCTTGCTATTCTCTTTCTGGTCAGAACTTCTACTCATTAGGCTAAAGAACTTAAATTAGTGCATGCCTACATCAGTTTTCAGAGTTTCTAACTTCCTCCTTTTCTTCCAAATGTCCCAATGGATCTGTAGCCTTTGTCAAAAATGCGAGGTTAAAAATGCATATCATATTCTGCCAGGACAAGACAAAGTTATTGACTCTGGAATAAGATTTGAAATTGAATTCTAACAAAATAAACAAATGTAATCTCTGTTGAATAAAATTATCTCATGGGTAGGCATTCTTTTCATCCAGGAAGAGGTAACTTCATTAATAATTTAATAATGAGTTATGTAAGGATGTATCCAATTCTGATTTATTAAAAAATACACACACCTTATTTTTTGTCTTAAAATTTGATAGAATTATTTAATATTTTTTCTGTCAACATTCTAGTCTTTGCATGCTTAAGGAATGCATTTTTATCATGTAAGTATATTAGTTGCATTGTAATTTAATTACAAGAAATTATCTCTGATTATAGATATCAAGACAAAACTGTTGTATGTTACATGGTGGAGAATTCGTATAATCATCATATTAAAAAGTAATTGTTTACTGGACATGGATATTCAGGAGTTAATTATCAGGCTAGTATTATCCAGAACATACAGTGTAAATGGTACCTTTTGTACCGCTCTAGCCCTTATTACGAGCCTAATTGTGTCCCAAAGACATAAAGTCATTCATGTTTCAGTTTTCTAAGTACAAATATCTCATGGTGCTTCTGAGTAAAAAGTTGCTGAAATTTGGAGATATTTTCAGATATTTATTATGAAGCATATTCTACATACGTACTTCTACAAGCATGAATATCAAAGATTTTGTGGTACTCACACACTTTCTGTTAAAAACATGATGATTGTTTTTAAACAATACTTTTCATATTTTCAAGGCATGTAATTTGTTTTTATTAGAAGTTTTATTTTGTTTAATATTGACAATTTGTGGGTTATTATTTAATCTATAAATAAAATCTCTCTCACACATCACATCTGAGTTCGTACCAAACCATGTAGGAAGGTAGATAGTAATAGAAGTACTATAGTCATTGCAATTTTGCTTAGCTATGTTCTATTTATTTCCCCAGTCAACCCTTTTCCATCTTTTCTAGGTGCTCTTTTTACTGAAAAGGTCACTGGAGAAATGGTAAGAATATGTCTGCAGGTATTTTTCCAGAGTACTGTACATTTTTTCATTTTCTTCTTTCTTTACGCAAGGTCACCAAGCCTTTAGTTACTGTCTGTAAAACTAATTCTTCAATGTGACCTTACTAGCATTATATGCTTTGTTTAGCAACCTTATGAAGGATCACAGAACAAGATCAAAAGAAAAAAAAGGCTTGTCAACAAGGAGTACATGAAAACAAAAGCTTCAAATCTACACAGAACAGAGGTTTTACTTTTTAAGAGCCAACACTATTAGAAGAAAACATTTTGTGATAAATAATTGTAGTTCTCTCCTTCTCACTTGAAAGCACTCGGCTTTGTCAAAATAAGAGTTAACAATAAGATATATATTTGTGGTCCTTGAAATTTTTTTTCTCCTGCAGCTAATCTGGCTGCCTTCTGTGAAATATTTGTTTTGTAAAAAATACATTTCACATGAAAGTTAGAGCGAGTGAGGGATATCAGCATTGCATCAAGTTGGCTTGACATAAGAAATGCAGAATTCATGCCATTTCATTAGCAATCATGAGACTGAAACAGGTATCATTAAGTTCTACTGAGAGCTAAGAACCTGCCAGCTAAGAGGGAACACAGGTGTGTGAGTGATGCATTTTACTCACATCTCAACTGAAGGAGTACAAATACTCTGATGTATTATCAGTGTGCAGTAAACATTATAATAACCACATCCTTGCTGAGAAGAGAAGATTCAGAGAAAAATGAGTCATCACAATTCAAGTAAGTGGATTAACTCTAATAATGGATACTGAAAGCATTATTTTTTTCTTAAATATGCCACAGGTAAAGCTTTTGAGTATCAAGAGTCATTAAATAAAATTAAAATGACTTATATGAACTGACCTCTAAATCATTACACTAGTTTATATAAAAAAAATAGGTAAAAATCTTAGTGTTAGTTTAGCCCGTCGGCTAAGTAGCAATTCAACAAGCCTCAAATGGCTGTCTTCAGCATCTTTATCATGTAATAGGAAGATGAGGATAGAATCTTTACTTTTCCTTTTCCTCCTGCCAGTAACAAGGGAACAGAACTACAAGCTTAAATGTTGTATCAAGGAAACATTTATTCTTGCTTCAAATTGCCAACTGCAAAGATATTTGCAAGTTCTTCATTTCAGTCTTGAGCTTGTTTATTTTCCCTATAGCACAGTAGGATATATTACAGCTATCTGCTTTTTTTTTTTTCCCTCAAGATGATAATGCAAATAATAAAATATTAAAGCAAAATGTCTATGTTCAAGTCACAGCTGGAGGTGGAATACTTCAGCTCTGAGGCCTTCTTTAAACTATACCAGAAGTGACATTTTAGAAGACCCCTTTCAAGAGTAATTGTGGGATGTATAAACTTTGAGATTTAAGCTGCCATGGCCCAAATCGCTGAAAATCTTTAAAGCTGCATGTTTTTTAACATCTCTGAATTTCAAGGTGAAGTAAACACTACATAAAACCAGAAAACTGGGGATTTGGAAATATGACTGGATGGTGGGAGATTGGATGCATATAATTACTACTAGGAAAATAGTAGTATTTAGTAGTGTAGTAGTATAATAGTAGGAAAATGCCACCTGAGATGGAAACACCTACACTTTTTATTCATTGAAAGCTGTGCCATATCCTAAATTAGAACTTAATTCTGCCTTCATTTCAGTAATATAATACTGAAGTAGTTGTTTCAAGGTCTAGACTCAAATGCTTTTTTCAACAAAAATTAGTTTATTTTGCTTTCATCTAAAGTTTTTATTTTCACTTGGCCCAAAAGAGTTAAAAAGTTGATGCTTAAGCAGGACTAGTTTGCTGCTTAAGAGATTACCAGCTGAAATATATGCTAAAAAAGTTTTTAATCTTTGGACAGAATAAAGAATCATATTCTACATGGTGTATTATTGTAAGGAAAATAGTATGAAAATGGAAAAAATATGGAAAATGACGTGGAATCATTTTTTTCTAAGCCATTAATTAAAGCTGTAGTAGCAATGTAATAGTCACTTATGGCAGTACATGCCATGCAGTCTGGACTCAGCATCTGCATAAACTTATTTGATTGTGTAATTTCCATCAGTATACTCCTCAATCATCAAAATATTTTTGAATACCTTAGTCCATTAAAATGAAATTTTATTTTCATTTAGTCATTCAAGAGCAATTCCAATGTAATTGGCATTTTATTAAACAATAGCTGAAAATTGTATTCTATGATGATTAATATTAGTAAGAAGGTAAAAAAGAAGATATCACCGACAATCCTCAGACATTTTGTCACTTTGGAAATATTTTTGAATTTTAAGTAAAACAATCAAGTAGAATGGCAACGAAAATCACTAGCAAAGAATCTAAAACATTGATCTAAATTTTAACAAATACATATTCTGTCCAATTGGTTAAAATACTACCTGGAATAGCCATTATTAAAGGTCTGAGGACTGGATTACTGGATTCAAACAGGTAATTATTGTGTCTGTATAATCTCTTTGCAAGTTTGATTGAAAACAATCTTTTTCCTGTTCATTCTGACATCACTGAATCTAACAGCAAGAGAAATAAATGCTACCCCAACTTTTAATTTTACCTGCTAGACAAGTGATGGACAGGTGATTCAATGAATTGTAGGCTAGATTATAATTCAGAATTATTTTAACAATAACAAAATAAAAATATATTTTTTATTATTTTTTGTCTTGAACTTCTCTACAACCCCATAGGATGTTGTTTGTTCAAGGAAGGGTGGTATCCCTTTGCTTTGTTAGTTAGTCTGGGAGGATCACAATACTGATGAAAGTGCTCACTAGAGCATATATATGATCCTTAATAAAATACAGCAGGATGGAACAATTTTGCAATAAAATACAGCAAGATAAAAAAATTTGCTTATTACATTGTATAAGAGATTTCTTTATAACTCTAGAAGCTCACATATTTCATTTTCCATCTCCTCTAGTACAAATACACTTTGCTTCATTCCTCTCCTACTGTGACATCTGACAGACTCATGCTGTGACCCAATATCACTAATAACTTCTTCCCTCCAGACAGTTCTCCTAGGCTACATCACTTCCATGCATATGTTTCCATTACTTCTTTCTGCTCTTACAAATTTCTGATTATCCACTTCTATTAAATTTAAGTTTCCGATATTCAAATAATTTTTACCTTTTTATTCCTCTCCATAAAACCTAGACTATTTTTTCCTCTTTTATTTCCACTTAAGAAGTCCCACTCCTGTTTTTTTTTCCTCAAATATCTCAATTTGATCTCCTCTCTGTGGTTTTCCCCAAAGATTCAGACTCTACTTCTTTATATGTGCACTTCTCATGACTTTATTTTTTAATTAAAGAAGAGAGGCATTTTTTTCTCTCACTTCACAGAGTGTTAGTAATTTTAAGGAAAGACCTAAGCTAGAAAGGCAGTGAACTGGTTGGTTCCACCAAAAGATAGAAGAAAATGAACCTCTTTACAAAAGAGTGTCAAAAAAAAACCAAAAACAAAGCAAAGGAAAATCCCCAAATATTTAAGGTAATGAAGTACTGAAGACTAGTCATAGTTTAGCATAGTTAAGCACCACACAGCCACTCACTCCCTCCCCATCTGGTGGGATGAGGGAGAGAATTGAAAGGAAAAAAGTGAGAAAACTCATGGGTTGAAATGAAGACAGTTTAATAGGCAAAGCAAAAGTTGTGCATACAAGCAAAACAGAACAAGGAGTTAATTCAATACCTCCCACTGCCGGGCATTCAGCCATGCCCAGGAAAACAGGATTCCACCATGAGTAACAGTTATTTGGAAAAACAAAGAACATTGCTTTGAATATTACCCTTTTCCTTTTTATTCCTCCAGCTGTATATGATGTCATATGGTCTGGAGTATCCCTTGAGTAAATTTGGACCAGCTGTCCCAGCTGTGACCCCTCCCAAAATCTTATGTACTCACAGCCCGCTCACTGGTGGGTGGGGTACGAGGCAGAAGAGGCTTTAACTCATATACAGAGTTTAGTTACTGCTCAGCAGTGACTAAAGCACCCCTGTGTTATCAACAGTTTTCAAAATAAATAAAAAATACAAGTCCATGCTATAAATTAAGTCTATCAGAGCCAAAGCCAGTACAAGAACATAGAAACTTTCTGTTCTTTGGTACAATTCTCTTCATGGCCATAAACATTTACCAACTTCGAAGAGGAAAAATATCCAACTTTTTTCCCTGCAATTGGATCCGTAGTCTAATGTAAGATAATTCTCACCAATTCAATAGTTTTCCTTATTTCCTTAACAAGAAAAAGAAACATTTTAAATTACACTAAGAAAATACATGCTGACAAATTTTAAGTAGCAAATATTTTTCCAATAATTTCACCATTAAGAAACTAACAGACAAAACTCCAGTAGCGCTTTTTCTCATGCTCTAAAGGAGACAAAACCAAGAAATTATAATTTTATCTCTCAGGTGCCCTGAAAATGAGTCAGCTGTTACAAGAAAGTTTTTCAGGATCTGCAGATGTTCATCATTTATGTACCCAGGTGTTGGCCTGAGCCCAGCCAGCCAGCACTTCACCAGAATAACTCATTTTTCACACAAACTGGCTTCCAGGTTTTGGTTGTTCCTGCTTCCTTTTGTATTTGGACAGGCAGGGGAGGTAGTTAAGTTGCTGAAGCTTCTCTTTTGCCGCATTGCTTTTGTTGGAGACCACAGTGAGTGCTGTCTGAGGGAACATTAAGTGGTCAATACCCTCTGGTGGGTAAAATACCCTTTCACTCTTCTGTACAATAAATTGTTACTCCAATTTATAATCTGTCCGAGTGTCCCTCCATTACTGGAAGGGATGGGGGAAAGGGAGCATCTTGAGTGGGCTTAATTTTCCAGACGAATTTTAAACCACCACAGACATCTACTGTTTCCTGTTTTCCATCATTGGACTTGCATCACCTTTCTCTTTTCAGGAGACCAATAGATTTATGAAAGCAACTAACTTTAATTACAAAGCCTGGATCACAGACGAGACAACAGTTCACCTGACAGCTACAGTGAGGCCAAATGAAACAAGATATAAATACAATATTTTTCTTTGTTTTTCATATGCAAGACTTTGAAAAGATGAGCAACAAAAGAAACTGCAGGATGATTATATTCATTGGGAACTTTGTGTGTATGCTCACATTGTATATTCTGCATCCAAAGATTCCTTTGAAACACCTCAACCAAAAATAAAAAGGAACAGGCACCTGTTTAGGAATAGGAACAAGTAAGCTGTCTTATCAAGCACCACTCATTGAAAATTTATTTAATTGCATCTTATATTTACTGCCAATGCATTACTGCTTATCTGTATTCAGGACTGCCTTTCACAGTGTGTTAAATAGAAAAATCTAACCAGAGATGGAACAGTAAGCAGGTGAAAAATGATTTTCAGTCTATCCTAGATAAAACTCTTTCCCTCCTCCCCTTCATAATTATCATATTTCAATAATATTTTATCAACAGTTGAAAATAAATTCCTGAAGAATAAAAATTGTTACTACTTTATGGCAGCATGCATATCCGTAGTACTTACACAACATTAAAACGTGTAAGTACTCAAAAAGAGCTAATCAAGTGTTATTATGTCATTCGTAGGTACAGCTCTCCTGACATTCAGCAGGAGAGTCATGGGAAAAAATGTGGGATTTGGTGCTGCATTAAGACATAGAATTTCTGAAGTTCAATGTGCAAGGACATCAGCTGAGGTAGAGAAGCTATTAAACCTTACATGCTTTAATTTACACTTCCAGGTCCTTAAATGTTTTATTTTAATTTCATGAAATTGGCTGTGATTCTGGAAAACCCTAAATTTGGCAAAGACATTTGTGTCACCTTATGTATCTTTGCCTAGCAAAGATATATGATGTTCCGCTGTACTTCTTGCCTCTGTACTTTGCACATTAAAAAAGATCTGCATTCTCTTTCTCACCTGAGAGAAACAAGACCAGACTTAAAATCACTGCTTTCTGAGAAAGTTCTCTCTCTTTTTTTTTTTTCAAAAAAAACCCAAGTTTCTATTCATAGTGGTTGTAAAGAAACCCTATAAAGGCATGAAATGAGCTGTTATTGCTGCAGCTGCTGTCAAAACTTGAAAGCCCTGGAATCACTACATAATTTTACTGTTTATAGGAATTGTGATTTGGCTTACATCTAAGAAATGAAGATATGTAATGAACTTTGCAGAACCTAAGGACTTCTTGGTTACTTTGGACTCAACCCCTCTCTGAGTCCATGGGGGCGCATGCATCTTCCTCATGATGAGGTGGAGGGAGCCAGACACAGGAAGTCTTCCCACCTGGGGGTACCACTTCTGTCCCCATGGAAGAGAGAGCTAAAATATCAAGCTGAATTGCATCTGAACAGGTTTCTATGGGAACTGAAGAACCACAGTAGACAAAAAACAAAGAAAACAGCATCTGTCAGAGTGAGATGAGTTAATGAGGCAACTGCTGTGACCATGTAGAGATTTAGCCCAGGGACAGAGAGTCCAAGAAGGATCAGAGAGGGGAGAAATTCTTAGGAGACATCCATGTTCAAATAATCATTTGCCAAGAAGTCATAAAATATGCTAGGGCATGAAAAGAAATTACTGCAATTACTGAAATTGTGGAAAGCAGAGGCTGAACAGAAAAGCTATTTGCTTAAAGAAGAGATTAATTACTCGTTAGGATGCACAGTCTGTGTACAATTCAGGTTAGGGGAGATGATAATGGTGAGGATAGGAGGGAAAGCAGAATTAAAATAGAATAAGAATATCCAATTATGACGGATTGTGTAGTTAACTAGTGGGAAGATGTACAATATGATGAATGAATTGCTCAAAAGATATGAATTGCAAAGAAGAATGAGAGGATTTCATTAGCTATTGTATGTGTTATTTTTATTAAAATTTTCTTGTTGGCAGTCATAGACTGGATAACTGAAGAAAAAATATCTAAGGACTAAAGCTGTATACCAATATTTCAAATGAGTGAAAAAGCATTTGGAAAATGATTTTTTTTTTTACCCCAAAACATGGAAAAAAACAACAAAATCTTTTTTTTTTTTTTAATTTCATATATCTGGAAAAATTATTAACTCCTTCTAAATATCAGCATTTTCAAATATGATCTTCCTTTTGTCTAGCTAAGAATTTGTCTCCTAGAGTAATTCCCTTTGCTATTCTCAACCTCAGCTTCTGTTAACAGGCAGAATAAATTCTCAACAATGAAAGACATTAGCCCAGTGAAATTGGGCTTTATACCAAATCAAGAAAGTGAGTTTATCTCACCAGCGATTTCTTTTAACAGCAAAGGAAACAATCAACAAAAGTCACCATAAGATTTCAAAAGAAAGAAATATGTCCCATCACATCCCTGGAGAGGGAAAAGCTAGGAGAATTGAGTTTGTCCAGCCTGGAAAAGAGATGTCTTCAGAGTGGTTTAATTGTCCCCTTCCAATAATTGAAGGGAGCCTACAAGGAAGACGGAGAGGTACTTTTTACAAGGGCATGTAGTCATAGGACAAGGGAAATTGCTTCAAATGGAAAGAGAGAAGGTTTAGATAGATATTTCTATGTATTTTTTTAAAAATCTAATTATTTACTGTGGAGGTGGTGAGAAACTGGAACAGGTTGCCCAGGGAAGCTGTGGATGACCCATTCTTAACTATGTTCAAGACTAAGCTGTCTGTAGCTCTGAGAAACCTGGACTAGTGAAAACTTCCCCTGTCCATGGCAGAGGGGTTGGGACTAGATGATTTTAACACCCTATTAACACAAACCATTCTAGGATTAAGTAATTTTTAAGGTCCCTTTCAGCCCAAATCAATCAGTGATTATATTATTCTATAAAGATTTAGCATTCTAGAACAAACTGTATAAAGATGTATGATCTCTGCTTGAATATGTTTACTCTTTCGTTCGCCTTCCCTCACTGAAATTTGTCAATGTCTTTTCCTTTTAACACCAATACATAATTCCTACAGCCCAGGAGAACAGTTTTTAATATATAAAAGTGACCCACTACATCACCAGATAGTTAAACCAGAAGAGACTTTTCACTTTCTTCTCTTCTCTCAGGATTTTAAGCAGATTAGTAAAATAAAAACTTGCCCATATTCCTTTACTACACAAAACTCACAGATATCTGATATTCATGGTGTTTTCCCCCACATGATAGAGCTATTTTTTGTTGTCTTCTTTTTTACTATGTTACTACTTTAATGTACCGGCCACTTTTCTTGAACAAGAAGGGAGGGAAGGGGAAGATTCTTTCTGAGATGGTAGTCAAGAGTTATGATACAGCTTTTAAATGAAGAAAAGTGTTATTGAAAGAGCACAATATGACCAGTAGTCATTACACTACAAAGTTATTCTGTCAATTGATGCTGATGGGCTTTATCCATTGCTCTAAGGTTAATTGCACTGCCTCTGGATGAAAAGTAAAAAAAAAAAAATTTCTAAAGGACATGTTGCTATCAAACAATCCAAAATCTCTTTCTTCAGAAATGTCACTAACCTTTCAGGACTTGCATTATTTTTATAGAAACAGAGATGGCATCACTTTTGAAGGAATCATTGCTTGATATGTCAATCAAACTATGCTCTGTTATTGTGTATTTAAAAAAAAAGTGTCAAAAAAATATAAGGTAGTTATGCATTCTAATTCAGTCAAATTTGTTATGAAATTGAAGGGAAAAAAAATGAAGGTTTCCATGGGGTTTTTGCTGTGTATTCCAGGATATCTCTTAAAATAACAAATCTAAATCTGAAAAAAAAAGGTGACATTTCTAGCATGAGAAAAAGAAAATGAAAAACAATCTGACAGAGACTGACTTTTGAAAAAGGAAATAATTGCAGCTGTGCTAGTAAAATAAAAATGGGATATTAATATTAAAACTTGGGCCTAACCATTTCTTTATAATAAAATATAGGTCATTTAGCAAACTTGTACAGTGGAATAAAACCCCAGATACTGGAGAAAAGCACATGGATTGCAAGTTTAGTAATGGGATTTGGAGTGTGTGGGTTATGAGTTCATGAGTTCAAATTTAGTCCAATTTAGAATTGGACAAGTGCAGACCTTTTTTAGCTTGTGTGCAAAGTGATATAACAATGTTATACCACTTTCTACTAGATATTATAATTTTAAAAACTCTACACACTCACACACACACACAAAAATCAACCAAAACCACAATGTCCAAACCTGATATACTGTAATGTCTCACTCAAAGACTTATGTAATATATAAAAAATGCAGTCTTCTTGAACACTCCACGGTCTAGCTATACTATGTAATTCTCATTTTGTTCTGAAAATATCATCTTTTGAAAAAAAACCAAAACATTGTAAAGGTTATTGTTTTAGAGATAGTGTTGCATCTATACTTAGTCCCAATTCTTCACCATCTGATCACCAGCATACCTATGCTGCTAAATTCAATGCATTAGGCACTGTTGGATTTAAGATCATAGTTGTTGAAATGAGATAAGAAAGACAGGAATATGCCAGATGACTGCAGGGGGGTTAAAAAAAACATCCAAACTTTGTCCAGGTATTGGACAGAATTTGATGAATACATAGATTATAATTCCTGCTTTTGAAAAGTAAGATTATTTTTAATATAGAAAGGGAAGAGTGGAATCCAAGTATTACACTGTATTAAGACTTCACTGGAATCGAGCTATGAAGCAATTAAATTTTTGGAGTTGCTTGTCTTTATCTGTTAGTTATGACAGAGCCTAAACACAACATCACTTCTGTTTTAGGCTCTCCGATGTTTTCCTGGAAAAAGTGAATAGGTCTTATGTATAATTTTAGAGTCTAGATCTCAAGTACAAGCAATCAGCAGCATTATTCTCAATAATAACTATGTTTTTATTATTCAAATTAGATACTGAATAGATTACTTTTTCAAAGACCTTTTAACATTTGGCATTAAGCCTGCTAGGTAAACAGCAGATAAAGTCACTGCAAAATTACACAGATTTGAATGTTTTTTGAGATTCTGGTTAACTTGAGACTTTGTTTGTGAAGCCTCTACATGCTCAGAAGGAAAATGCACCTTAAATTATCAATGCAATTTTCAGTCAATCTGTCAGTTGTGGATCTTTTTTACTTTAATAAGTTGTCTAAAGTATCTTGCAGGCTGTGTTATTCCTCTTTGATGTTACTTCAAGTGAAGAAGATTAAAGTCTAGCTTGAATTTATCACCGATGACATTTCTGTGACTTTGGTCCCTCAATCCTTTATGATGGGAAAATGTCAGAACAAAGTCATCACAAATTATGTAATGTCACTCCATCTAAGCCACAGTGCCAAATAAGCTGATGAAGCACACTGTTGTGGAGTCTATATCCTTCCATACTGCACATTTATAGCCACGCGCCTTTGATTTACAGTTCTCCTGAGGTGATGAAGTTCAGAAGCGCCAAACCATTTTGGACTGATCATTCTATATCCTGAGTGATATCTTTCTTGATCCTTTAATATACTGGATAATCTCAGTTTCTGAAATGCAATTCCCTTCTTTGGTCTTTCAAGATTCATTAAGTAAATTGTGAAAACAGGGAGGAATCAAGCAGGAATTAAGGAATAAGTGTTCTCTGTTTGAAAATTTTATGGGGATGCAGTTAAAATTTTAGTTGTCACTTATGATAGTCAACAGAGAGCAGTTTATCATCAAAATGGTGAAGAAGGCAAACAAACTTGTACATTCAGTTTCAAAACCATCAATAGGGAGACAGCTATAGATAGATGGCTGTTATCAGAGAGATGAAATAATACTTTTCCACAGACAGCATTGCACATTTAATCTAATTCCATAGCCTGACTCTATGCTCAACTCCTCACCAAAGAAGCCAATGTTTTCTCTGAGTGATATAGGATGGTTTATTGACTCTTATGCCTAAATGAATTATAGAAAATGTATAATTTTCCGCTGTATTTCTAAACATTAATGGAAGTAGTTGTCTAAGAGTAGCAGCATGGCTGTAGTTTTCTAGACATGCAATGTGGCAGAATGCCACAATATGCTATTGGAAGAAGGCTCTGGGAAACAAATCAACTTGGGGTAGATCAGAAAAAGAAAATGAGGAGTAAAACTAAAAATGCTCATGTGCATGGGCATAAAAAATAAAGAGATTTTCAGAGATTATTTGAGATTAGAAAATGACAACATGTAAATTCCACTGGCATTCTGGTTGCCTCGGAATGACTTATGACAGATTTATATAAACTGGTCATATATAGATCCTGATTCCTCAAGCTATCTTAAAGAAAGGGTCTTGGGTCCTTTTTCAGCAAAAATATGGAAGCAGCAACAGAAGAAGGATGGGAAAAAAGAGTTTGACAGAGAAAATTTTATGAGTCATTATTCATTTCCTCTTTTTCATGAAACAAGCTACCTATCAGAGCTGCCAATATAAAGAAAAACCTTCTGGGGACGGGGAGAACTTCTATTTCAAAATGAGCAATCAAATTATCAGAGTCTCTCCACTGTAAAGCTTTAGTGGATGACTAACTGCAGCCTTCTGCTCATTACTTCTTTCAAAAGATGAATTGAGGTCCTTTGTATTTTCTGGTAACTGAAGTTTCCGTTTTGCCTTTTCTATTTTTAAAAAGTAGTTACAGATGAAGAGAAAATGTGCTGTAGTAATAGAACCACATCAGGAAATATCCTCCTCAGCTGCTGTTCAGAAACATTTGAAATGCCTTCTAATAGAACGCTGCTTGTCCCATAACATTTGTAAGTGACTGTGCTTCAAATGCAAATTTCTTCATTACATTGAATTGCATTAAATTTTATAAGTGCTCTCTGCACATATCCCCTAAAAACAATTTGCTGAGAAAATAAGATGATGCGGTACGATGATATGCATCCATTAGATAATACCTGAAAATAGCTTTATAAACATATTTCATTTTAGTTGCTACTTAATGATTTAGTTTTAGTGAATAGCTTATGGATTCAGCCATTTCAGTGCAATGAACTAGAATCATCGTCAGAGATAGAAACTTTATTAGTTTGATTATTATGCCAAATATGATGAGAACATGTAGATTTATAAAACCAGAAAAAATTTACAGTTCATTGACTATGCCCTTTTTCAGCCTTTAAAGGCATTAATAAGGACATCTCAGCACTGTTAACAGCAGTGCTCTTCCCACGGAGTACCTTACTAATATTTTTTGGTAGCAGATGATACTATACAGAGACTTCCTGACAATATTCAAGTTCTAACTTTGGCATGAGACAACAAAATTCAGACTGAAAACACTCATTTTCATTAAAGATTCCTTAACAAATTACTAAAAAAACAGAGGCGCTAGGATGGGTTATAAAAATCCCAATACCTCTAATTATATCGTATTTTCTAAATTCACTAGAAATGCAAACAGATAAAGGTGCCTTCATGAATTGCTTGGAACCACTGTGCATTTCTGCTCATGCCACCAACTAAACTGAACCTCACATACAACTTTACATAAGGCTACTGGTGAGAAATGTATTAATTAAATTTAAGTATTGGTTGCATTTTTTTTTCTTAGACAAGCCTCTGCAGCTACACTGTCTTTGAGTTCAAACCTAATTCCCAGTTCAACTAATCAGCCATTTTATGTACACAAGAAAAGATAGATAGCCTGGACTGCTTGGCAGAGATCTTGCTAATCCAATAACAAGTAAAATTATATGGACTTAAAAGCACAGTTTGACCAGAAATACTACAATGGCAGACTATTTGCCTGTGTTTGCCTAAATCTTGTCTTTTATTTATTTACAAATACCTAAAATAAGTGTGAACTTACCAATCACACTCCTTTTTCTATTGAGTCTTCTGTATTAGTCCTCAAAAGCATAACTTTGTTCTATTAAAAATAAACTACAAAAAGTAACCACTGAAGCTGTCAGCATATTAATATTGCTACGAAAACAATGACAAAATTCCCCATTCATTTATCTTCTAATTGTGCAGGCTTTGGGGAACTGGAGTATTTTTGCAATGGCAACAGTGGTATTTCTACAAGACTTTGAGTACCCATCTGTGTGATAATGGGAAAACATTTCACGTCTTTCAGAGCTGCAAGACAACAGGCCTTTCTTAATTCCACGCTCACTATCTTCCAGAATGTTCTTTCCTCACCCTCCTCCTGTGCCCTAGTTCCTAGTTCTCCTTGTTCAGTGCCAAGTCCCTGAAAGCACTGTGAAACAGGCAATAGAACTGAAGTTGAGCCAGGAACTGCAAAGAAACAGTACTATTGTGCATTAGCTGCTAACATTGGTTTCCATATGGACTTTCTTACTCCGAGACACCTGACTTGTTTCCATGCAGTGCAGTAACTTCTGTGAACTTGCTAATGCATTTTTTGCTCATGCAGTCTTCTCGAACTGAGTCATTTTCCCATGTGTGCACAATAAAAAACATTTTAGATCACTTTTCTTAAAAAAAAAAACAAAAACGTGATTTTAATAAAAATAATGTTTCATATACTGTCTGACTCAGTATATACTGTAAAATAGATGAGTTCTTTCACATGCAAATTTTTTATCTAGTTACCTTGAGACATAATGCCTGAAAATAATTGAATAAAACCCTGGTTGCTGGGGAGCAATCATTCTGCTTCAGAGTGAGTGGCAATTTCTCAAATATAAAAAGAAAAGCTGCAACAGATAGCATATGACAAAGAGGCAGAAGTAAGAAATTGTTAAGAGGAGAGATCTCCTGGATAAGGGTTCATATTTTTGTGATAGACAGATGACAGGTAATGCCTTTTTGAGGCAGTAAAATATTGTCATCATGAATCCAGGCTAAAGTATTGTTCCTTGATGACATAGAAGTAAAGAATTATAAAGTGGATGCTGTCAAAACCTACAATTACTTCATGTAATACTTCAAGAATTCAGAAATACTGTGCTATGCACAGGACAATGGTGAATATTTCATTATTTAATTTTTTTAAAATAATTTTTCAAATATATCTCTTTTCAAATCAGAGTTTAGTAATACAAGGTATCCCAAAGAAACCTTTATAGTATTTGAAAGTAAAAATAGACTGCATACACAAACCCAGTATACAGGGATACCTACGTTGAACATTTACCCTATATCAGGGCCAAGGATACCTTGCTGAACATTTGAGTGTTTCTTGGAATACACCTGAGTATTCTAAAAATCCTCTTGATTTACCCTCAGGGTCAAGAAATAATTCTTACAGAATGTAGAACTGCAAAGATGTGGTTGCAGTGACAGGGAGATTGCACGTTTCACACCAGTAAACAATAGACATAACTCCTCCATTTCTCTTTTTTTATAGTTTAGTCCTTGTTTGTATAAGCCAAAGTATTTATCTTATGCTATAGGACAGCATATAAAAGCAGTCTTTTAAGAGAACTCTTGCTGAACAAAATTACAGATATTATGTTAGTTACAGTTCTGTTATTTTTTCCCCCATTCAGGCACCACCATCACACATAGAAATCTCACCTGAGAAGAAAATTTTACTGGAGAAACTGAGAAACCACAAGCATCTAATTTTGCTTTTACAACTTTCTAATTTGGATCACATTTTAGTAGGACTAAACAAGGTACTGTTAGCAACAAATCTATTCCTTTCCACACCATTTTCAATGATGTACTTTTTGGTAATTTTATTTATGGAACCAGATTTAGAGAAAAAGCTGGAAAAACAGAGAACACTACCAAAAACTAACTTTGAGAAGAGGCAGTTTCACATGTGAAGGCAACACAAAAACTAAGCTCTGGGGGATGTAAAGATATTATGTAAATATTTTGTTCCCTGAAAACTGTTGAGTATTTTCTCTGAACAATTTGGTGTTTCTTTTTCTCTGCCCTCTAAAGAGTGATCTGTAATTTTTCTTGAATACAATAATTTTGAACAAAAGCCTGTCAGTATTTCAAAACACATTCTTTAGACTCTTTTTCTTGGGGAGCCCATGAACAACATCATTAGCTTCCTGTCCCATCACAAAGATCCAGAGTTTAGCAATTACAGAAACTGCAGGTTTGGTTATTGGCAGTGAATTGAAAATTATATTTCAGACACACAAGTGCAAAGGAGTTTGCTTGGGATATGGCTGCATGAAATGGTGGCAAGTGTAGCAATCAATATCCATTCCAACAGCATTTCAGTCACTATGCATTTCTGCAGCTGGAGAGATTCTAGAAAATATGTTCCCTGGCTGCCCTGTTTAAAAAGCTGATGTGAATATTATGTCTAATTCAAAGAGCATTGCAAACTATATGATTGAATTTTCATTATGGTGTGTGGAATGAATATTGCCAAATACTGATTTTGAAATGCTGGCAATATATTATTTAAATTATCAGTGTCATTTCACATTCACAAATAATCTATAAAGACAATGTCACAGATGTCTCACAAAAAGATAAATTATAATTTCAAGTTTTGTTCTCCTTTCAAAAAAAACAAAACAAAACAGTTGTTCTGTATCCCAATATCGGTATTTGCCTCACCTATTTTCTTTTCCTCACATACACATATCTTTATTCAGACAAACCTAGTTATGCACAAGAAAAGTGGTCATCAAAGGAGTAAATATATAGTACATTTTCATTTTATTAAAAAGAACATTAACGTTGTGTGAGAAATTAAGTACTTTTTATTCCTCACTATATGCAAATATATGTTTAGACTAGACAAACCTCTAAAAGTTAGAATTTTGAATGTCAAAGATGTGTAAATTGAGAAGCAATAACTGAAGGCTCCAAAGCAGTTGCTTCACCCTGTTTCACCCTGTCATTCTCTGTGATGCAATTGCAAAAAGTGATTCATTTGGAGATTGTGATATATGGCTTAACTATCTTTCAAAAGTTAATAAGCAGCTAAACAGTTTCAGAAAGTGAAAGAAAGCTAGGATTTCCTCTGACTTTTTCTCTGACTACAAGTTATATGCCCATTTCAAAGAAAGATATTCCTGATCTGTTCCATACAATAAAGTTTTAGCAGAGGCTTTTAAGATCTTTGTCTACAAAATATTTGATTACTACATAATTCTCATGAATTAACATGGACATTGGAGTCTACACACTCATACACGCATACACAGCTGGGGTAGAGGAAGAATTTAGTAGGATAAAGTTAGTGAATAAACAAAGCAATTTGTCCTGAAAGACCTTATATTTACTTATATGACTAAAACAAAGCTTGCCAAAACCTGCCATCTAGAGGAAAACATTTACACTCCTGATTTTTACTCCCATTCAGACCAAATCTTTGAGGCTACAAAAATTCTGCAAAACTACTGTAGCTTCTTTGTACTCTATGAATTTAAATTCATTGTATTTTCTCATTGTGTTACAAGCCTCTGATTCTACTTTTTCAGTTTCAGTTCAATAAACCTTGCTGTCCTGTGCAGCACCTTAGCAGTGAGTGACCAAGAAAACCAGCAGTGCAGCATCTCAAGGGAATAGCCTGGCAGTAGATGGGCTTGGTAGTTAAAGCCAATATTGAAACAGAGAAAACAATTGTAGTTCCATTAATGGGAAGGCCGTGTTTCAAGTTGGTTGAGGTGTTTCCAACTAACAAAACATATTCAGAAGTAAAAAGAGAAAAAATTGTAATACATTAGAAGTACAAAATTAGTTACTTTTTTCATGAGTCCGAAATAAATTTGGGAATCTACAAGTTGCTGTTCTTGTGTGCTGTATCATTTGGTCCAAAGACATAATTATGTACATATATATATGAGATTTGAAGAGAGTGAGATAAAACAATATTAAGTAAAGCAAGTCATTTCACAAATAAATGTGCTGCTCTCTGAGTACTTCAGTTATTCATTTAAAGAAAGACCCTGTCTCTGGAAGAAGAGCTGCAAGCTCCTAGTAGAAGGGAAAATATTTTGGAGAAGTAGCTCGACATGCAGTAACTTCTCCAGCCTGTCTCTGGCAAGAGAAGAGAGTAGCAGCCCTAGTGGAAATAGGTCATAAGCTGTCTCTTGTTTCCATGAGAAGCAAGGCCTGAATCCATTTACATACTGTTTAGCTGATGGTCTCTCAAAGCTTCAATTAACTGTCAATTAGCTAAAGATCAAGTGTTCTAAATAATTCAGAATGCAGCTGTTTGCCTAGAAATTAGCAGTTCATGCAGTGAAAAAATACTCAAAAAATGTAAATCGTGGCATTATGACACATTGTTACATAATGCCTCTCATTAACTCCCAAGAATATGAATACAATGTGTTTGGCATATATATCACCTTTCAGTGGTTATCAAAAATGAAAGTCTTCTAGATACAGGATTAAATCATTGCACTATACAGAAATGGCAAGATATTTCTTATTTCAGTGCTTTTAAGCTCAAAATTTTTCAAAGAAATTTCATATTGCTAAACCTAAAATACATTCACTAATAATTTGCCATAAGATAAAATACTACACTATAAAACATTGGGAAACTAAAGAGGCCTGGAAATAGACAACTACTTTGTTGTAGACTCTTATTCTCAGAATACTTAAAAAATCTTTATATTGAAGTCTTTATTGGAAATAAAGACACAACTGATAGTGTTGTCTTTGTTTACAGATGCACAGTTTACAGAAAGCACAGGAAATGTTTTTCAATAACATGCCATTACTTTCCAGATTTTTTTTCATTTATTAATGTTATTTACTATATTTATGGTGTAGCTGTAGACCAAAACTCAAAGTCTGGAGCTCAGACAGCCAAAGATTTTTTGGTTTCAAATACTGTGAGACTATATATCAACTGCAAATAATAAAACTAAGCCGAGACGTTTAGTTTCGGTATGTTTTAGTTCAAAATGTACTAAATTTAAGGCATCTGAACTAAGGATTAGAGAGTAATCAGCAGAAATTGGTGAGACTGTAGACGCTGTGGAAGAAACCACAGCACTCTGTAACCTTATTGTTTCCACTCTTGCTGCCTGCAGAAAAATTCCAATTTCAACAGCTCGTGCAATGATGGGTAACAATTCCACCTTTTCCTTCACTGGCTCTGGTCTTCTAGCGTCTTCTGCTTGCTCCTGTGATCTAACTCAATTCTGTGTTCTTAATTCAATGTGCACCATTTATCTTGGGTTTCCACATATTAATGGGGCAGGTACTCCACAGTTACACCTCAGATGACTCCCTTCTGCATGTGGGTAATTAGCTTCTCCACTTGTCCTCTAAGAAAATATTAAGGCAAATTCAACAACAACTAACAGATGTTCTGTAATCCATGCAGTTATGAGACACAGCAATACTGCTGTACTGCCTATTACATACGTTTCTTCTCTGTTTTTTCATTTCTCCAATAATTTTCCAATAACTATGCATTTTCATTCTTCATTCTTTGCACTGGAAACCTCCTTCCCTTTGTGTTCCCTTTGTGTTCCCTTTGTGTTCCCTTTGTTTTCTATTAAATAATTTTTTGTTCCTTATTACTCTTTTGTTTTCGATTTCAGCTTCCTCCTCTCTGTCCTCTCACATGTTCTCTTGCAATATGACCCTGTGTTGTTTCATGCACCTCCAACTTGACCCTCTAACTGCTATTTGCCATCTGAATTTTCCTGTCCATATTATCTTTCTTTCATTGTAGAAACATTGTTTTTCTCTGTATATGATCTTCATTTATTTTTCTCAGAAAAAAATACCAGAACTTAGAACTTTTCTAGATCTTAGTGTCAGTAAAATTGTCTCATGTCATTATTTGACATATTAACTGCCTTACACAAGAAATTTACTATGGCCATTAATGAATACACGATCAATATATTTTGTCTTTTCAGCTTTTCTGCATCCTTGTTATGCAATACTTGTTGCAAGGGCAAAGGATCTGCATTTGCCTCCATAATCCAATTAATGCAAGGCTAACATTTTGTCAGCATTCAGACCTTCTCTAGTGTGGTTATTGTTAACTTATAAGAGAAAAGTTTTCCTAAATGGTGGCTCACATCGGGGCCAGGAAAATCATCTCATACAGCCAAAACATCCCATCATTAGACAGGCAATGAGCTCAGATCTTTGCACCACATAATGGTGGAATACTGCCTGAACATCTACAATTCCTAGTACTGAACAAAGCATGAACATGAATATTCCCCTTCCTGCAGCAGAACAAAATCTCTCATTACTCCGTTTCCAGGAAGGAACATATTCAGCAGAATCTGTCTGACAGATCCTAGTTCCTGGTCCTTCATTCCTCGGTCTCTGGAATTTTTCCATCGTTGCACTCATGTTCTCAAATATTCCTCTTCTTCAGCTGATCAGATGGGTGTCCCCAAACCTCTTTTATTTTTTTTCCAGCTACCTGTCTTCTTACAACTGTCTTCAACCACTCTCAAGCATTCTAATCCCCTCTTTCATCTAATTCTCTTTTCTTTACAGAGGCTTTCATGTAAAATATTTTTAAAAATTATTTAATGTTTTTTCTGAATTTCCTGCTCAGAAGACTTCCTCCTCAATCCACAGTCAAGCAAGTAAAGACCCTTTGATACAGACTATGAAAAGGAATTCACACAGTCAAGATCACATTCCAATGGAGAGTTGTCAGCTTGCCTCATATTGGTAACTGCATCATCCTACTCCTGAGACACAGCCTTCTACATGGCAGACTTAGCTTATGGACACAAAGAAATATTATGCTCTCTTTCTTCCAGAATATATCTGAGAAATAATAAAATCTATATTTTGAAATTAACAGCACATCCTTATCCAAATATGTTGGTTTGAAACTGCATAGTAATAGTACTTGCTTTGGTGGTGAGTCAGGTTTTCAGTACTATACATCACAAATTACTTATTAGCAGCAAAAGAAAATTGTGCATTATTGTTGCTTCATTTTATCAGAGGATCAGACATGAAAACAATGTCTTCCATGATCTTTTTGCTCCTTCTTGATAAAAAGTGCAAGATTTTGCAGAGACTATATGCCAGCAAAACCAGTCTTTCCTACTAACCTGAACATCCAAGAAGGGATGTTTTGCAACCACCCAGCTTTTTCTGACATATCTGCAACGAAGCCAGAAAATGGCTACTTGATGGCAAGTTGAACATGAGCCACAGTGCTCTGGCAGCCAGGAGGGCCAATCCTGTCCTGGGGGGCTTCAGGCACAGCATGGCCAGCTGGGCAAGGGAGGGGATTGTCCTGCTCTGCTCTGAGCTGGGGCAGCCTCACCTCGAGTGCTGGGGACAGTTTGGGTGCCACGGTGTAAGAAAGACCTTAAACTACTAGAGAGTGTCCAAAGGAGGGCAATGAATATGGAGAAGAGCCTTGAGGGGAAGCCTGATGAAATTAAGTTGATGAAGCTGAGGTCACTTAATCTGTTCAGCCTGGACAAGAGGAGACTGAGGGGACATGCCATTGCAGACTACTAGTTCCTTGTGAGGGGAAGAGGAGGGGCAGCCACTGTTTCCTTCCCTTGGTGACCAGTGACAGAACCTGAGGGAATGGCCAGAGGTTTTCTCAGGGGAAGTTTAGGCTGGGTATTGGAATAGGTTTCTTCACCCAGAGGGTATTTGGACACTGGAACAGGCTGCCCAGGGAAGTGGTCACAGCATCAAGCCTGACAGAGCTCAAGAAGCTCTTGGACAATGCTCTCAGGCACATGGTGTGACTTCTGTGGAAGTTGATGTGCCTGGCCAGGAGCTGGACTCAGCTATGCTTGTGTGTCCCATCCAACTCAGCATATTCTGTGATTATGTGATTCTGCTACAGTAGTGTGGATAATGACAGACATGAAAAGAACACAACCTTGTTTTCTTTATTTTTTATCTGACAGAAAATTTTTTATTCTCTTCAACAAAAAATATTTGATCAAAGTTGTCTTGGTTTGAAGACAGGTATGCTTGCTAGGAAAAAACAAAAACGAAACAAAACAGGAGTCTTTCTCCTTCAATG
>JAWWMU010000106.1:73722044-73787561 GCA_035048155.1 Cinnycerthia olivascens
TTAGTGCTGGGGGGCGGGGGGGGGGAGGGGAAAGGGAGGCTCCAGACAAGGGACTTTACTTGGAGTGGGGGGGGATAGCATCACCACTAGTCCTCCTAATTGTTGAGATTTTTATCATTTATATTGATTTCCTAAAACCTAGAAAATGTACTCACTCCTGTAGGGTTTTTGTGGACATCTTTCCATAACTACCTCTGAAAGCCTTCATTAAAGATTCTCTGTTATATTCCCTCCTTGCTAAAATTATCTTGAGTTTTATTTCCAGATGGGGAAAAAGGTAGCAACTGGTACTACTAAAAGAAGTGGTTAGTTAGGAGTTTCCTAACTGGAGTGATCAAGATAGATCCTGAGCTCTCTAAATCTAACCCATATTAGCATTCTAAAATGTATGAATTGTAATAAGCCCAAATTGAAAATTCTAGAATTAATCTCTTGTTTTCAAATGGGGAGGGAAAGGGTAATAACCATGGGTTGTCTTCCTGCCATTGAGTCAAACTGTCCTCCAGAGAAATAATTATTGATGATGGTACACACAGTGATAAAATGTAGTCTTCTCAATTTTTCTGTTAGTATTTGCCACATTAGTTACCTTATGCTCCCCATGTGCCAAGATAAGTACACTTAATTTTTTATTCTTGAAAAACCCAAGCATTATGTAACTGGAAAAAAAACTAAGACCAGTAATAGCGTGCATTCTCTTGTCATACTATCATGATTAATTTTCTTCTTTCAAATAAAGTTTGGAAGCTGTGCTTATCCTGCTCACTTAACATTATTAGTGCAAGAAAAATAAATTTTATGGAATAATTCTTCACATTTTCTCTTCTTTTTTGAATTCTAGTATAATAATATGTTTCATTAGTATCTTTCCTATGTCAAATTTGGCATCTGATTTTTCAGTCCTGGGATACAAAAAGAAATGAAAAGCATGAGGTTGGAAAACAAATAGGATAAAATTAGCTTGAGTGAAAAGAAGAAAAAAATGAGGCTAAAAGAGACTGTTCCAATGATACACTTGAATTACTTTATGATACATTTCTGAATATCATAGCAAGATTTCAAATATCAAGTTAGCACAGTGTCAAAATGCGTATCTAATACACGAAAGTCTACTGCAGCTATTGCTGTCCGAGTCAACCCTGTAAGCCAAGTGTGAGGTCTGTTATTCCAAAATGAAATTGAATATCTGTTCAGGTGTTTCTATCATTACATACCTGCACCTGCTGTTGGAAGTAAGTTGGTCACCTGCTGGAAACAACTATTGTGGGTAAACAATATTTTTTAGTAGTCATTTACTGGAAATTGGGCATGGAAACTTTAGACTTGTTCCTAATGTTTCACATATTTATTTTTCTTGCTGTAAATGGGCATATTTCCCAGATCTAAACCATGCCATTCTCACACCATCTGAGTAGGTATTTTATGCAAAGAAAATAATATAATCAAAATTAAATATCTTAGTAATTTGAGGGCAGAGAGGTATGCATATGTACGCATCTAGAAATATATATATGTTTTATAACATAAATAGCAATCTAGGGAGAAAAATTGGAAAAAATTGTTATAAGATCCAGATTTGCAGTAATATGAAAAGATAACATATCTAGGAATTTCTCTCACAATGGTGAATTGAAAGTACTTGTCCTGTTACAAGCAGACTGATACTGTTTGTAGAGTTTAATTAACCCTCAGACCATTCTAATTTTACATGACAGCAACTTCAAACGAAGAAAACTTTACTCAAATCTGGCCATCCCTGAAAGATACATGAGATATTGTAAGATAAGAGTTTCCTTTGGTAACTATGTTCCACACCTCAGTAAAAGGGGGGTGGCTCACTTTGGTGAGTAACACAAAAATATGTATATATATATATATGTATTTTTTAATATTATTCTCAGTTTACTATTTAAAGAGAAAAAATTTGAACCTTAACATAAAATCAGTTGGTCCTTCTGTCTGTGTTTCAAAAAAACATAGAGTCCATGTATGCAGGTGAAATAACCTAGGCAGCAAAATCTGGAAATATTAACCAAAGCACTTCATTGAACTTGTAATTTTCAAATAAGCTAAACTGTATGATTATGAACCTATTCCTAAAAACAAAATGAATTTTAGAATTAACTTTAGAATAATTTCCAAATTCAGCACACACAAACAAAGATAAGAAAAGCATAAAATGTAGATTAGTAGAAAAAGAAATCCTACCATTTACCTTGAGAGTCTAATTAAGCAAAATGGATCCTCAGTTGTTGTTGAACTTGGGAGGCTTTCAAAAGACAGTGTGCAGGAGTTGGTCTGTTGAATATCTGAAACCTCTGTGCCATCTGCATATCAGGCAGAAAAAAAAAAAGATGGTACAGCATGAATGTCTTAAAATCAAAATCTATTTGTTATATAAATGGTGGTAAAATTTGAATTGAATTTTCTTCAGCTTAGAGCTAGATTAAATATTTTTTCATGTAAAATCTTTTGGTTCACTGGCATTATTTTGGTTTAATTTTAAGTTATGACTGGTTGTTTAGTCATAGAAAATGTAGATGAGACAGGACTTTTCATTAGAAAAAGTCAGCTGTGGATAATGATGTCTGCATCCAAGATAACGCTAGAAGACACCAAGTAATTGTACAAGCAACTAAAAGGTAATATTTGTGCCACATGAAAATTGCTGTTGGATAAACAAAAATCTCTCCCAGTAAAGTTACTCATGTTTTTTGCTTTGTTTTGGGGTTGATAGGTAGTGGGAAAGGGAGTAATACTCTAAAAATTCTACTGCTTCCTATTTGAATTTAATTTATTCTTATTAAGCCATTTCAAAATTACACTAATTTATCATGAGCAAAAGTCAGCCCTGCATGTATATTATTGCAGAAAACTTGCAATTCCATATCTGTCTGGAGAAAATGTCCTTGAATAATTAAACATCTGAACTCTTTGATTGGAGAAAACAATGTCACAAAGGGAAGAGAAGAAGAACAGGCTTTTCTGAAACAAAGAAAAATACTAATTGGCAAAGGAAAATGTAAGGCTAATCAGAGTCTTAAACACCAAAAATATTCAAAGACAGGCTTTGGAATTTGAATAGTTTATTTTGCTAAATCAAAACTATATTTTTTCTAGATGTCTTGGGATTTGTCTCTGACATTACTGTCTTGAGGTTTCAGCATTTTTGATTTGTCCATATATAATCAAAGATCATATTATATAAATCCCAATGCAGAACCTGACTACTTCATTTAAAGGAACCATTGCCATTTCCTGAATAATGAATAACAGCCTATAAAGTCAAATTTCTGTTTCTTTTGTTTTCCCCTTATCAGGGAAATGCAATCTGAACATCTATCAGAACTAATTGCAACACACTCATATTATTAATTGTAAGATCAGCTGCAAGCCTTAAGCAATGCAATTCTACTCAACTAACCACTAGCTTTTGTTTTTATTGTTGTTTTAAATAATCAAGATTAGCTGGCAGCAGACACTCTTACTGACAACCCTTGAAAAGAAATCAAATTACAATAGATTCTTTAACTAATGAATTAATTCAAACTGACTTCGATGTAATATTGCCATGAGATCTGCCAGTCTGCAGAATGACTGTAAATTATAGATGCCATGGACACAAAAGCAATAAATAAATCATGCTAGTAAATCAAACTGAGGTAAGTTTGCAATAACAAATTGGAGTTTGGGAAAGAAATACTGAAAACTTTGCCAAATCTACTTTTTGTAGAATATCTTAAAAGTAAAAAAATACACAACAATATTAAAAAAGAAAATAATCTGCAGTCTGCTATGATTAGAAGGAATTGTTGCTAATGATAGAATAAAAAAAAAAATAGTCTTACTGAAATAACTGTTGTTCTTCCAGATGTACCAATAGTAGATACTTCTGTAGCTTTGCATACATTGTTCATGCATGAACTCTCCAGTCTCAGGTTTGTTTCTGTATCTTTTGAACCTTCATATTTCTTTTTAGCTCAGTGCACACAAGCCCAGCCATGAACAGAAAGAGATGGTGAATTCTGAAGGCACGGATAATATGAAAGGTGCCCAAGGCAGAGACCACTTTGATCACAGTTCAGAGCTTCCTTCTGTCACACAAATAATTTGAAGGAGAACCCAAACATTAATAATATGTTGGTCTCTGCAGAATTAAGGTATTGGTGTATGTGAGTTTCTGGGTATGGACTTTTCACAACTTTTAGGGATTGGAGTATCCTTATTAAATGAACTCTATATAGCAGTTCTACTGTAACTGTCCAAAGATCACTCATTTTTCTTACTGAACCAATAACAAACAAAAATGGGTTTTGCATAGTTTGTTGAATAAGAAAAAGCGGAAGAGTTGCTGGAGTTAAGTATCACTTTAATATCAAATTAGGAAGGCAAGGAGCCAAAAGTAGATCAGGGAACATGGAGGAACAAAGAGCCAATGATAGGCTGAGTACTGAAACTTCCATTACCCTTATTCACTTTTGTTGCTACAATTATACCAGAAATGGGCTTTATTTTGTGCTCATGTGAAAGCAGTAGGGGCATATAGATTTCAAATACAGTAACAATTTGGATTTTACGGGTGAGGTGTGCACCCTGTCAAAGAAGATATACTAAAGGATTTATAACAGATGTAAAAATAAATAAATTATTTCATTTATTAGTGAAATATATAGGCTATCTAGTTTTGAAGATTTAGGAAGAAGCAAAAATTTTCTTTTTTCCTCTGTAAAAAATGAAAATCACTAATAGTGAAGTCATAGGCAAGGAACTGGAGATGAATTTCCCATTAAATACATTAGCAAATAAAAATAGACTGTTATACTTCACACAAGTATAATTTACTGTTATGTTATCCACAAAGAAAAGAGATCTTCACAGAATATACACAAATTCAGAGAGCTATAAAATACCTGAAAATTTGGCCATTTTTGCTTTGGATTATACTTTTCAAATTTTTAATTTCAATCTTTGAATATTCTGAAATTTTATAATTTATTCTACACCTTTCAAGGTTCTTTAAAAATCTTAGTTCTCCAATTACTTCCACTTCACTAAAGATAGGCTGGTTTTTTTTCATACATTTATTGTCTCCCAGAAAGCCCTTGGCACTTGTAAAATCTCCATATAACTCCACATTGTCGTTGAATATTGGGACAATTATGTATGAAAAGTTATTCAGCAAGGAATTTGGACATCAAGAATACATCCTTATGACCACATTGATTAATCAAAATTTAGAGAAGCAAATGTCATTTGCATGTGAACAAATATTACCTTTCCTGCACTGTTTGATCAGCCCTTCTAACGGGATGTCAAGCAGCTCATTTTCCCCGACTGACTTTAGGTTAAAGGTGTTCTTCCATCCACTCATACAAGATTATGTCTATAATCTTTACCTCTGATTTTCTTAATTATATGAAGTAAACATACAGCTAGAAGAAAAAAAACAACCGAGCTTCTGAGTCTGTACTGAAAGTCGTCTTTTACCAGACTCCACCAATCAATGGAATGTATTAACATGGATTCTTAAAGCAGGCAACACCTCACAAAAAGAATTATGAATGTTTGATCAAATGAAATAAGAGCACTTTCAAAAGACACATTCATATGTTGACCCATGAAAGGTATATATACAATAATCTGAGAAAAAAAGGCATTGTTGTCAGTTACTATTTTGTAGATTTATGATGTCAACAAAGCATTTTGAAGGAGTTAAATAGCTGACAGCTTTTAAATCAAAAGCTGTATTAGGTCTTTTTTATAGTACAAATGAAAAAAGTTAATTTCTTGCTTGCATAATTTTTGTGAAGGTACTCAGATCACATAAATAGTCTTGATTTACAGGGTTCTATTTTTATGTTGCTTTTATAAAAATCAGATTTAATTTCAAATATACTACTTCAGACCATCTAAATCAATTTCTTTATACACAAACAAAAAATCTTAATGCATTTTTTCTGTTCAACGTTATGCATACATTTTCCTGAAATGTAATTTTGCTTCCCCCTAGGACAGATGAGTACAGACCAGTAGGTAGTTCTTAAATTCTTCCCTAATAAATTTTATTTATGTCATTACAACTAGTGCAGATTGAAACTAAACCTCGAATTAACATCAGATTAGAATTACACTTCAGCTTCAAATGAATCTGTTCTCAGTTGTTTAAAGGGTCATTCATAAGGTTCTATTTATGATGAACCTAAGGAACTCTTGGTTTTGAGCTACACTCAGGACTCCAGGAAATAGGTTCAATTAAAGACTTCAACACCAAAATCCCTCCAAATGAAGGCACTCAAAGTAAGTATAATTATATATCTTCATTGAAGTGCAAAATAACAGTATTTAAAATTTAATCTGAGTGTGCCCTCAGACGAGATGTCTTCCTTTTTAGATCCATCCATGATATAATTTCTCCATTCTCTAAACTTTTTTGCAAGTGTCTCAGCGGTGTCTAAAGTTTTTAGCTTTTATGCATTCTTCATATATTTGTAGCTTTTTACACTAAGTGCCTGCGTAAAACTTCTAGCACTTTTCCAGCTTTCTTCCCACAGTGAACAGACACATATTGATACATTCCTAAAATTCAGTTTAATCTTGCCTGTTAGTTCACCAAGGACTTTTGATTTTGCCATATAATCATAGACATAACAAAGGTAAGGTAGGAGATTGGGCAGAGATCTCCAATAGGCCAGGGAGGAAATTACTTAATCAACTGCTCCTCTTATTGGACAATAATATTGGATGGATATTCTAATTGCCCAATCTTATAAAATTGTACTAATCTGATTTGGGGTGTGGTTTTTGCCATATTGTGTACCTGAAGGCTTTCAAATAAAGGTTTCCTTTTATATTCTCATTCTAACATTGCCTGGAAAATTTGTGTTCCATTCCCATTTCCAGGCATCATCAGTTTGTACTTACACCATGGTGCTGCAGCTTACCAAGTCACCTTCCCTGGAGTATTTGCCTTCCCTGAAAACAGCTCATTAATCCCCACTTGTGCTCTCTCCTGAGTTTTCAGGCTGAGCCAGAAGAAAGTTGTGGCAGGGCAACAGGCAGTCTGTCTGACACCTATGTCCAAGTGTTGTGCCCCTTTAAAAAAATATAGCAGACAATGCCCTGAGAGAAATAAATAAACAAGTACAACCCCAGTCACACTTACAAGAATTTCATGCAGTTTTGTGTTAGGCATTGGCAGCACTCATTCACCCTAATTAGCTTTATTTCACAATCTCAACATTCAGCAAGGGTATCTTGAGTAACTAACAGAAGGATACAGACTTCAATGACAATCATTGCTAACTAATACAGAGTAATCTGAATTATCTGAGTTAAACATCTCTATCAAGTATCCTGTGGAGAGAATCCAAAAGCATTTTTTTTTCAAATATCTATGAAGTTAATGAATATAATATACATTTTAGTGCAATCTGTTGACTTAACCATTTTTCTTTTTCCTAATTCTTGAATATTATTTTAAGCACCTGAGTCTCAATTATTCCATCTTTTCCAGTATGTATACTTGTGTGTAAAAATAGGTTTATACCTAAGGATTATATGATACCCCATATCATATCCTAGGTCAAATGTGATATTCCTCATCCCTATCACAGCCAATAAGGATCAATAAAACAAGGCCATACCAGTTTATGAAAAAAAAAGCCTGTCCTTCCACAAAGACGTTTTGTTCAAAGTCACGACAATCGCATTAAATGCATCATGGAAAACGGAATGAAGACCTCAACATAGGTAAAATGCATTTCTTTCTCATTGGACAGATGGGGCTAATGCTAATTCTATTCACAATAAATTTTTCGACCTTTCAAAAGGAATAGTTAATGTATTGAAAGATGTAGTAATGGCAATATATATCAGGGATGTGAAACAAAACTTCATTTTGCAGGAAAGCAATAAGGAGGAGATTGTCACTGTTATCCATGGATGTGCTTACATTAAGTGGTGCTGAGCTGTCATGTAAGAATTGAGTCACAGATTCTTCTCATCTTCAGCTTTTTATACAAAAATCACTAAATAGCCCTGCTTTGTAATCAGAAAAATATAAAAGAGAACAAAGCTCCTTCAAATATCTTCCTGTGAACTGTGACTGTAAACCCAAGGCAGGTGGTTCCATGCACATAGGTAGATATTGAGGAGTTCTGAGGCAACTGTAACCATCCTCTTCCCACCTTTCCTCCCTGATAACAGCCTTCAGCCAGAAATGCCCATGAATTTCCTCTGCCACAGGAATTGTCCCAAACTAGTCCTTTTTTAATGAAATGAATTGTGTACAAATTCTCTGTAATTTCAAAGAATTGTTACATTCTTTCACTGTAATAATAATGAAGTCATACCATATATCTCTGAAATGCCTCTGGCTTGTTAGTTCAAGATATGAGGATAGGTAACAAGAGTAATCCCAAATTATACAAGGCCTTAAAAGAAAGACAAGTCAGTCCATTCACAAAACATTCTACTGTACCATCCCACAACAGTCATATAGAAATTTCAACAGTAGCAATTCACTATGTTTAAATACTTACATTACATGGGTTTTTTTCTTTCTTTATTCCAAGGGAGTCATTAGATTTGCTCATCAATGTATTCTATCTGATTCTTCAAGATATGAACCTTTAGGCCAGAATATCCTGCATATAATTAGAACCCATAGGAATATGCTCATTTTAATTGCCATAGTCTTATCACTCAAAATAAGACCAGAGAAAATTTTAAAAAGGTTTCTTCTAATTTTAGATAAATTACACTTTCAGAACTGGCATTGAACACTCATAGATATCTGCAGATTTACTTAACTTTTACTTATGTCAGCTAGATTTTCTGTTTTCATGAAGCATAGTTCCTACTTGTTTGACATATATCATGACATATACTTGGAAATTGAACTAGATTCCTGATTTTTTTTTTTCTTAGTTCTGGGATGGACCCTGAAAGATTTGACCTGACAATAAAATAGGAAAAATATAAAATAACAAAACACTTATTTGACTGTTGTTTGATACTGATGCATTTATAGGCAGCTTGAAAGCTTATGCATCTGCGTTATGTGTGACTGAGAAATGCTATCTAAGAATTATTAGTGGTATGGAAGCTGTATTGAAATGGTACTGGAAGCAATATCTACAGAGCTGAATCTGTACAGCACATGAAGGAGTGTGTTTCTGTAGGTACTTAACCTGTGAGCAAGCAAAATATTCATTTCAAAGACAGCCCTGACTGACAAAGTATTCCCTTTCCCTCCCTTGAAAGCCAGTTGCTGTCATTTATAGAAGAAGCATCAGCTGTAGCTGTAAACTCTCATCATACCTGGAAGATTAAATATTGGGAGTCTGGTTCCCAGTTAGCTGTTAGCTCCTTTTCACTCCTAACTTCAGAGATTCTCTAAATTTTCAGCAGCCAAACTCCAGCATTCTCACACACAATCTTTTCTTTTAGCTGTTCTTCTGAAATTCTTTTCTTTCCCCAACTGTCCTTTTTGCTGATGCTTAGTCACGAATCTTTCCTAACTCCTACTCAGAATGGCAGTCTGTTTATAAGATGTGAGGGGAACAGGCACTTCATTTTTGATGTAATGCAGTCAGAATATGCTTTTTTGTCTGTTGCCTAACTTTTCCCTTATTCATAATGTTTTTCATTGTTGCTAACAGGAAACAGAGTTTGGACTACAGTGTTTTTACAGGGGTTTCTGCATTTCTTTCCTAAGTAATGGCAGCAATCAGCATGTTGAACATTAGGAATTTTTTTATCTGTCTACTTTAAGGTGTAGTCAGCAAAACTGAATTCCGCCTATTATTTGGTATAGGCAGTCACTTGGTATCATGATCCCTTTCTATGCGATTTTATTCCAGCTTTTAATTTCGTATCATTTGTGAATACACTCAACTTCACAACACCCTTTACTGCACACTGCTACCCTACATCTTTTATAGAAAGGGATCAGGTGTTCTTACCATCTTTTTCACCTGTCTTCATTGTGGTATAAATCCATGAGAAAACATACCCTCCCAAGTAACAGAGGCTGATATTGCAAGAGACACACTTAGGGATCCTTGAGTAAAATTACTCAAAAAATTCATATAACTATTTTTAAATAATCTTATCAGTATCTAATTGACTTCCAATGACAATGGAAGTTTTGGGATTCACAATTTACCCACTCTTCCCAAATACATGATTACATATTGGGTCAAAGAGCTCTATTCTTTTATGAAGCTTCTATTTATCCTGTGTAGAAATCAATCGGGTCAGTACATCTACTCTTACTGGTCTAAAAAATCAATTTTTTTTCTAGAATCTTCTCCTTAAGTTCATATATGATATCTTTCTCCATTATGTTCCCTTCTTTGTCAAGGTAATTGGCTTGTAACTCATTTGTACTGTAATGCAAAAACTATAATAATAGCAAATGTTACACTGGAATCAGAAACCAGATGGGCATTTCAGAATCAAAATTGCTTCAAATATGAATGAAAAGTCCACACTTTTAAAATACATTATAAACTTTTAAAACACATTATAAAAAATATTGTACAAAAAGTTTCTAAATGAAGCACTCAAAAGTTCAGAAATGCTAATTTATTCCTACTACATACACATTTTCCTGTAGCATTTATTACCTGGTATGTGACAGTTTGTGTTTGTTTTTTTTTCAAGGCTCGTGTCTAGTTCCATCTTGTTCAGTTTTTTCTATCTTCCATATTCAATGTCCATCTTTAAGTTTCATTTAAAGTATTTCACTGAACACAAAAAGCATAAACTAACTTCTAAGTAATGTTATTACTCTACCTTGGGAGTTCTTAATTTACAATATATCTACTTTCACATAACCCTACAAGATAAAATTCTATTATTAACATTTTACGCTCCTTGAAAGATGCATAGGGTGACAAAACATTTTAAAACTCCTCAGCAGCAAGAGGAAATCCAAAGAAAACAACAGTAAATTATTCAATGGTAACAGAAATCTGATTATAGGTTATCTGAAGGTAAAATGTAAAGCACTCAGTATGTACTTTTTTACCTTTTGTTTTAGCTTTGAAAAAGACTAATTACATGATTAAAAATTAACATTATCAACACAGCTGATAGACTTCTTCCCTTGATGACCAGATGAAGTTTTACATTGCCTGGATAAAGGATGGATGGTGTCTTCTCAGTGAATTACCGATTCCAACCTTTTTTTATTTTCCCCCATGTGGAAACTTCTTCAAAGAAAATACATAAACAAGCAGAAGCAAAAGAGCTTAGAAGAGCAGATTTGCCTTCTAAAGAATCACAAAATGGATTTATACCAGACATGAAGAATCAGCTGAAAGGAGTTTATCTGAAGAGATAGCTGGTCATTAGTATTTGTACTGCTCAAAAACTAGTTCTCCAGAATTACTCTAAATTCCTTCAAATTTCTTAATGGCAAAGAATCAGCTAGAGAATTTCAGAGTCCAAAGGAAATTATGAACTCAAGTTTATCTGCACTTTAGAAATAATGCAAATTTCAGAAGAGATTATTTCATGGTATGTTATAAACAAGTGTCTGAGAGAGAGAAAGAAAAGGGTGCAGACTTCTGACAATTTGGACCATGGCTCCTAACAGGACAGTACAAGACTGGGAAGATCTGTACAAAGGCTGGAACAAAAGGGCATGACCAAAAGCCTTGCAAAGAATGGTTTTTACTTAAAAATCTTGTAAAATAAAATATTCAGTTTTGGGAAACTATGATGAAGAGCTTGTCTCTGGAATAATAAACTTCATCCATTGGTTAAAGGAAATATTTTTAAAAATATCCTCTATTATATCAATATATAATATATAAGATATATATCTTAACTGTGCCTGAATCTAAATCACAGACATTCAGAATTGATGATTGACATAAGTAAAAGGAATAAAAGAAAAAGTACATAAACCACAGTATTAAAAGAATGGTGTATACACTGTTTATATGAAGTAAATTTTCTCTGATCAGCTGGAAACCATGAAAATTGCCAAAAATTATTTGTAAACCTATGAGAATCTCCCACAGCTGTTATCAGATAAGCTTTAGAACCAACAAGGAGGAAGCCCAGAGGAAGACAAATATTTACTGGAGAAGGAGAAAAGGACACAAGGCACTATAAACCAGGCAGCTTAACAAAATTAATTACTGGAAAACTACTATGGAATAGACCTTGGTGGTTTGGGAAGAAATAGGTGCAGTGTATTTCAAATACAAGAAAGATTTCAATCCTACCTCTGAGAATCTCTCAGGATGATGGAGTGGTACATTTTAAATGAAAATACTCGTATTGTGAGAAAAAAATTAAGTATGGAAACACTCAAAACTCTGATAAATAATCTTTCTTAACTTGTATGGTTGTATCAGGCAAGGTTCTGCCAGCATAGATCTTGTAACCTCTGCTATTCAATGTACTAATGAAATGGAGAAAGGAGCAGAAAATATTTACATTTGCAGATGGAAATTCTTAAATTTGAAAAAAAAAAGGATCACAATGGAACACTGTTTAAAAGAAGATGCAACTATATGAAGATAAGAGCAAATAGTGATCATTAATTAGCAATGATGTGAAGTAGATGGCTAGGGTTTTGTTTTTTTTAAAGAGGATCAGAATTTGAAATTAATTACTCAAACTCAACATGAATCAAGATATGGAATTAAATCATGTTACCACACGTAAAAGACGATGTTATAGAACAAGTTTTCTGAACAATTGTCTTTCAAGAAATTTATGTAAAGTTCAGAGGACAAACAATTAGCTATGTTAAGGTCTGTTCCAAAGTTTTTCATCTTTAATTGTCTCCATTTTAATGATGGAAGTTTAAAAAATAGGATTCCCTGAGAAGGAATGGGAAAGTCATCGGAATGTCAGATGAGAACCCCACTCCCTTAGAGCAGCTCTAAAGGATCATCCTCAGAGCAGTGTTGGTCAAATAGATCACCTACTGAAACCTATCATCTCCTCCCTAAGTTAGTGATGCACCTTAGTTTCAACAAAGGTTTTCAGACTGCTTCATGTGAAAAGGAACTAATTTTCAAAATTCAACTAGGATATAGGCTATGAGATTGGAAGGTTTTACATTCTCTTTTTTATGTCTGCAGATTGATATAAAGATAAAATGAGAACATTTTCATAGCACGAGAAAAAAACTCCAAAAAACTACACACCACAAAAACATCTTCCACAGAGGATCAGTTTCCCATTTTCCAGTTTGCAGAAGGACTTATTTCCCTAGATACTTAAATTCAGCAAAAATCTAACTTATCTTATGCAAGATTCTTTTTCTAGGGGAGAAAGGTATACAACCTTAATGGTTAGGTATTGGTCTGACAACTCCTTGTAAACATGCCATTTTGGGAGCTATCACCTTGCTCCATTTGCATAATGCTTAGACTACCAGATAAATCTCTGAAGTAAGAATGAGAAAACTTAATAATATTAGGTGTCCAAGACTTGCAGACTAGAGGAATAAGAGAAAGAAAATTAAATGTCAATATTTGTTCATGAAATCATTATGAGAAATTTCTGTGGAACTTTTTCACTCCACCTGGAAGCTATTAAAAAACCTTTTAATCAGATTTAAATGCAACATAATAAATAATTTCTAAAGCTTTTTCAAAATACTTCTCTATGCTTCACTTAAGAGTTAAACAAAATAAAGGAAGATTTATGCAATAGTCTTTGTGATTCATTTACCCTGTTATTCTGTCTATGGGTAATTTGAATAAAAAAAGGCATAAAAAAGGTCACTTAAACAACACCTAATCTTATCTCATTGTTTTTTTCACTGTTATTTTATGTAAAAAAATAGATTTTCCTAGGCAAATTGCTAACCCCAGACATGGTTTCTGAAGTATTTATTTCTCTAAGCAAACTGCAGAAATATTTTTGAACACTCTTTCACACTATTGAAGTTTCTAAAGACAGAATGCAGTAGTTCTTAATTGTACGTTTCAGACAATAATATTTTATAAACATCTATCTCTATTTTATATGATTTAAAACCTACATATCATGAAAGAACTGAGATATTTATGTTACTGTGGGAGACCAAATGATATTCATTAATTCTTTTTGATCTATTTAATGCAATGTGGTGTTGGTTTTGTTTTTGTTGTCAAAATCAAGACTATTTGTTTTAATTATTCAGATAAGTGAAATATTGTTATGATTAATAACATAAACATTTCATTGATTTTTTTTTCACTATTCGAAATCTGTTACAAAAACTTTCTTAACAACTATAAGGCTGTTTCAATTTATACTGAATTATCAGGCTTTCTTTCATTGAATGAAAAGAGAGATTAAATAGATTATGCCAATAGATAGATTATGCCAGTTTACATTTCTTATGTTTATGATTCTTTCAGTTTTCAAGACTAATTTTTAGAGTTAAACTAGTTAAGAGTCACAGATACATTTTTCCCTCCAAACTGGGAAAATTCTATCATGTATAAAATAAATATTCCTAGTTCTTGTCAAAATAAACAGAAGGGATGTTCTGATACCTCTCCTTTTGAATCTGAGTTACTACTGATAAAACTAAGACTTGCAAAGTTCTTCCACACAGAAGCTTAATAAATTTTTTCTAAAATGGATTAGACAAAGGTATTAACTTTTCAAAGCCAATCAATCTTATGGACCAAAAATATGTTTGCTCCTTATTAAATAGCACAAATCTTTGAGTCATTTTAAGTTGTTGGACCATGAAATGGCACATTTTGGACTTGTTTTGGAAGAAGGTCATTTCCTAAAGCAATACTGACTGTGCTTCCACAGCTCAATGAGAATTAGCAGCTTTGAAAGAGGTCTAAAGGCAAAGTGGTTCAAAATTAATTACACAGTTCATTCAAGCCATCCTAAATCTTCTAGATTTCTACAATAAACTACAACTTTCAGCATTGCTTGTCTCCAGCCTCTCAAATACCAGGCATAACTTACAACCTGTCCACTCCATTTCTAATTCTCAAAAATCTTGTTATATATAGTAATAATATTTTTTGAAGATTTTCCTATCTGGTCTTTTATTAGCTACACTATGGCATATCAATCCAAATTTTATCTGATGAGAAGTCAGATTAACCTTGACCATGAGTCTAATATTGTGCACACAAAATTTGGGAAACACAAAAAAAAACCTGGGGAAAGTCGTGGAGTAAGAAAAATAAGGAGAAGTGGTCTTTTTGATCTACAAAAAACTTTGCAATATTTTAAAAGAAAATATACATACTAAGAGTTAAGAAGCAGGGAACTCGGAGTTTCCATTACCATCTGAGGCACAATTTACATCATGTTTTATCTTGTTTTTAAAAGTGATTTGGATAAAAATCTTTTAAGCACACTGTTGTTTCTCAGCTCAGAGGGTACCTTGAGCCACTGGAAAGTGCATAGCAATTTCTGGTGCAAACATTTCTATAATTTCTGTATTCTGACATTCTGATTTCTGGTCACAAAATGAAATGAAATAATCTGGAAAAGAAAAGGGGAAGAAATAATTTCTTCTATGTACTAAGCATTTATGAAAGCCATTCCTACCTTTATTCATCAGTGATAAGCATATCCTACCTGTCAAAACAGCACCTAAATGTTTCATTATTCATTTATATCCTGTGAATCAAGAATAGAAGTGTTTCAGATTATAGCTGTTAGTGTGGGTTACCCAGGGTTATTTAGAAATACTCTAACTAAAGAAATTGCCATAGCTGGGTATTTATACATCTCTAAACAGATATATATAGAGAGAAAATTAGAAACTCCACTTTTATATATCTAAGGAAATTCTTCTTTCTTCTCTCTATCTCTTTTTTTTTTTTTTTTAAACATGTATGGTGTCTTTTTAAATTTTAAAGCAGTAACTGAAAATGTTCCTTGGTAGTGACAAAGAATATTTTAATTTCATGCAACTCAAGTCCTAAAGAGAATTCTGACAAGAAATATTATTTTGGATTTTTGTTTTATCACTCAAGAACTCAAGAAAACAGTGCTATGGTCTACACAGTGCAGAGAACCTACACGCATGGGGTAGAGGAATCTTTTATGCAGATATATTAAAATTAAGTGTAAGCTGTGTGTTTCTGAAGAATAGCAACAGAGCAATATAAGAAATGTGGAACATCACAGGAGAATCCTGGAGGTTCATACTTCAATTGTTCTTAATAGATAGCAATCACTACGACGATTTGAGTCTGCAATAGGGGACACAAAAGTATTGATTAGGGGAGCTTTGGGTTTTGTTCAGCCCAAAGGAGGAAAGGGTAAGGAGGATCTGACTGCTGTCTTCAATTTCAGTGTATGGCTTCAGAGAAGTTGGAATTAACATTTTCTTGGCAATACACAATTTTGTCCTTGGCAAAAGAAGGTCAGTAGGTAAAATTTCAATGACTGGAATTCCAGTGATGCTTAAAAAAGTAACTGACAATGTCTGTAAAACACCAGAATAGGTTACTCAGGGAGATCTGATGAAACCTGAGCCACCTGACTGAACTAAAAAGCCATATCCGGCATCAAAGTCAACCTTATTCTGAACAGTGGGTCTGATGTCAGGAGATACCTTCCAATTTCACCTACTCTCTAATTCTTGTCTATAATACACATATCTCTTTTCTCACTTCCTCCCTCACTCAAATTTCTGAATGGTACTCCCACATCTTTCTGTTTTTGCACAGAAATCCCAGACATGAAGCCACAGCATTCACTTCATTAAAATGGCCAAACGCCTTGGTTCAAGACAATTTAAAGGAGAGCATTCTGGAATTAATTGCGTCTCTTCATAGGTTCAACCAATCCCTTTCCACCAGTAAGGAACGAATACAAGCAGATGTAAATGAAAAAATAACAGTTTACTAACAAATGAAACAGTAACATTTAAGAAATAGCAGCAAATTACCACAAGATACAAAACTGCTGGGTTTGCCCCAAGGCAGTCCCTCTGAGATGAAAAAAAACCAAAAGACAACCCAAAAAGGAAAAGCCTCTGCCTGCACTGCTTTGAGTCTGTAGCAAGAAGCCAAGACCCAGACCAAATGGCCAGAGAGAGCTCTGCCTAAGGCAAAGACGAAAAACAAATGAAGCAAAATTCATGCAGCAAAAGAGCTCAAGCTGCCTGCCAGAGCAGACCTTTAAAAAGGCTGTGATACCACCCTGACCTTGTCATTCTGTTTCCTGCTGCACTGCAGGTCTTTAAAGACACAGTAGCAATTTTCGGGCCCAGATGTATATATAATACAATGATGTTTGGGTTACCCCAGGAAACCAAAGTAGTACAAAATAGTAAAACTGTGGTGCCTGAACCTGAGAGGCTGATCAGAAATAGTTGTGATTACTGACTACAGACAGACAGCAATACAATCCATTTTTCAGACTGAACTTGTCACCTGTTCTGGCATTCTGCTCAAAGTACAATATCTGCAGTATTTCACAGACTGCAATATGCATGTAAAATGTATACATAACCTAAAATTTTTTCAAGGCTATATTAGTGTCTTCTCTTGATGCCTTAGGTTTATATTTTTTCAATTCTGTGCTGTTTTAGCGGGTAGTTTTACATTTCATATTAAGTACTACTAAGTTCTCTTCACAGAGTAGACAGACAAAACAATTCCTTCTCTAGCTTGGGACCGAAGACAACTTTCAGGCCCAAGAACAAAAACAACAGTGAAGTGAGAAGAAAAAATGAATTTTTTTAGGAGAATGGAGCTTCATAACCTGAAGCTATCGTTCGACAATTGACTCTAATGTGCTGATGAACCAGAACTCATACAAGTTTGGGACCTCATGATCAGTCGTTCATTTTGTAGTCATTTTGGGGCATCTTGGGTGTGGCCCAGCCAGGCTTTTGTGCTGCCCAGGTATACCCAATGAGGCCTTTTAATAAATACTTACTTTATCCTTTGCTCTGTCTAGTCTCTCTTCCAAGTCAGCCTCGAGAAGGTATCACCCTGGAAACAGGATGAAAAGAATGACAAAAAACTAGAAAATGTTACTGCTTTTAGCTGTACGGAAGTAGAAAATCAATTACAAATACAGAAACATAGCACAGCAATATGAAGTTTGAAACAAATTTGAGGATGTACTTCAGAACTGATAAGCATAATTTCTTATAGTAATTTTAATATTACAATGCATCAGAACATAGAGTTATATGCTTATTTTGTACACTATTCTATAACCATTTAAAAATATTTATAAGAAAGATCCTATATCTTCCATCAAGTATTGTCACAACAGTGGAATTGAGAAATATTTTTGTTAAAAACTTAGCTTTGAAGTTACTGATTGAATCAAATGCTATTTTTATTTTTAAAATCTAATATGTATGTTCTGAGATTGTTTTAGCATATCAGGTTATATTAATGTAAGATTACTCGAGAAGTTGTGCATTTTCTAACCTCCCATGTGGAAAATTTTATGCATATTATTTGTAAATGTGAAAGCCTCAGGAGCAGGTCTGCATTAGCAGATCCTGTTGCAAAGGAATCCTCAATAATTTACAAACCAACAAAGGCTGAATTGAATATAACTTGTTTCTGGCATAATAAATTCTAAAATAAATGCAGAGAGCACCATCTTCTGGAGTCAATGAAGCAACGACACTTTACAGAGAAAGCAGAGCACTGAGTTTCAGTTAAATAAATGTTTATATATGCAACAAGCCTAGCAAATTGTTTTATGGCAGAGTAACTAATGGAGCACGGTTTCAAATGGACTCCTGCTCTGTGTCTCACAGCAGAAAATCTTCCTGTCCTTGCCAGCTCCCTCTGTGTCACTAGGGCCTGCCTTTCTCTGTGGTGTGATACACAGCCCTCTTCACAGAAGCTCCTCCAGAGAAGGGTTTCTTGTCACCCAGAAGCTGCTACTCACACTCCGGTTAGTTCAGAGCTACGTGTGAAGTCAACTGGTACACATTCTGTTTGGCAAAATGCTGGCTGCTTCTTGGAGCAGCTGAAGGACTGAAAATGTTGCTGGAACTGCCCAGCAAACTAAAAAGCTGCTAGGAGTTTAACAAGAAATTGAGACTAATGGAGTTATATGAAGTTATTAGTCCAAAACCAGTTGGCATAAAGCAGGTAAGCTGTACCCAATTAAAAAGGAAAGCTGATATACCAATTAGCAGTTTTGCAGAAAAGGTCCTGGGGTCCTGGGAAAAAAGCTGATCATGGGCCAGCAATGTATCCATGCAGCAAAAGAAGCCAATATCTTCCTGGACTATTGTAGGAGCATTGCTGCCAGCAGGTCAATGGAGGTGACTCCTCCCATGTGCTTATCCCTGGCGAGACACTTTTGCAGTGCTGTGTCTAGATCTGGGCTCCCTTGCTCTGAACATGGGGTTGTGGCTAGTGTACTGATTGGGACAGAATTACATTTCTTAATAGCAGTCTAACAGTGCTAGCTTTGGATCTGGGGTCAACACAGCGTTGATAATACACAAGTGTTTTAGCTGTTGCTGAGCAATTCTTGCCCAGTAATGAGGCTTTTTCTGTTTCTCACTCTATCCTCTCCCTCCCCCAGCAGGTAGCCTAGGGGTGAATAAAAGGTTGGAAGGAAGCCCATAAGGACAGCAGACTTGAACAAACCAAAGGGATATTCCATGAAATATAACATCTCTTTCAGCAATAAAACTATGGGGCTGGGGGTACTTTTTTCAAGGTAGACATCACTCAGAGACTGACTGGGCATCATGCTGGTGGAAGTTGGTGTTTGATTGCCTTTGTATAATTTTTATTTTTATTTCTTCACCTGTTAAACTATCTTCATCTCAACATACATATTTTCTAATTTTTTCCCTTCCAATTATTTCTTCCATCCTGCTGGGGGTGGATGAATGAGAAAAGGAATGTGGGCTTAGCTGCCAGTAAGATTAAACTCCTTCAACTAGATAATCTGCAGAGGGGCCTTCTGGTGCCTCAACAATTCTGTTTCTAAAATACCTACACATGGAGCTGACTTGCCACAGGATTACTCTACAATACTATATTCTTTTTAATCTTGAAAAAACATTTAAAACTGAAAATTGGTACTCCATGCATGTTTTTTATCTTGTCTACCATGTTTTACATCCATGAATTAATGATAAAGACGAACATTATTCCTCTGCACCAAATGTCAAAGACCCCATATGAAGAATCTCTTGCTTAATCTGTCAGTCTAACTCTTACATTGTTTTGTCTTTAACTCCACACTAGCAACAGCTCACAAAGCGCAGCATTTTCTAGCACAACATCCAGGTACACAGACCCATAAATTCTCTGTTTCTGTCTAATATTTGTGCTTTAAAAAGAGGAACAGATTTTCAATCTAAGCTAGATTTAAGTTTGCAAAACAAGTCAATTCTTGGACAACTATTTTCTAGCATAATTTTCTTCTCATTCTATCATACAGCATGGTTGCCTTTAACTGGATGACATTATTATCACCGTGTTATTACTATGTCTTCTTGCTCTGTTGAGCTATGAACATGCAATTGCCTATAAGTTAATTTCAGATTTATCTTCTCCATTAGAGGTCAGCAGAAGACCATTTATCTATACAGGATCTGAATGGTTCCCATTTCCTCTTGAAATTTGAGGTCGTTAAGCCATTAAGCCAGTCACAAGAAAAAATGAATTTGACATTATGGGTCAGAAAAAGCTAAGGCTTAAAGTTCACAATAGCTATTGCCCGTTCCATGTGGAATAGGTTCATTGTAGAATCATTGTTGGCAAATTTAAATCACTTAAAAATGTGGAATGTGAACACTTATGCCATGAAAATGAATGGCAACACGAACAGAGAGATTCACGTCGATGTGCCTGTAAGATCCTTCTTATGCAGACAAACTGCAATGAAAATAATCATTGAACACACACACCACCACAAAAACTCACAATTTTTTTGTCTGTCCTCACATTTTCAGCACCATTGAAAAGTCACCTTTACTTAAGAGACCACCTAGACCAGAAGATTTCTCTTGCAGTTTCTTTCAAGTATCCTTGTATAAAGACGGCATTTCACTCCACTTTCCCTCAAAGAATTTCCATAATGCCAGAGCTTTTCCAAGTCTGAAGTTTGTAATGACTTTCAGACAGTCACTAAGAAACCTTCACAGATGTCCAGTAAATATTTAGAGTTATTTTTTAATTTAACTGCTGTTATAGGAACTGTAGTATGTTTTCTTTCCCAAATTTCAGCTTAATCACTGTTTTGGTTAGAACTGAGGAATACTTCTAGAATTATTCTGACAAGGATTTGTGAAGGAATGATGCACTTGTATATATCAAGTTATAAATACCAAGTTGTTTACTCACAATAAACTGTTCTCCAAAGGCTACACTACCATGAACTCACCTACAATCAAGACTGAAAAAGTTCAGATTAGTGAATTCAGGAATGCACCCAGGGAAGCAGTTCTTAAAACACACACAAAAATCCCCCTCTAACAGTATCTGAAAAACATATCATTTGAGAAAAAAGTGACAATACTGAAAAAGAAATAATAAATTGAAATATGATGATATATACACAAAAAATTCTCCTTGTTTCAATTTCAATTTTTTTTTTACTTACTTCATGGATTTTTGCTTAAATAGGCTTATCAATAGACAGATATCTTGCATGAAATTTTCACAGTAACAGATTCTGTACCAAAGTTTATTTTTGAAGAATATTAAGCAGAGGTTTTCTAGTGAAAATAATCTAGAATGGAATTTCCTAGTCTGAGAAAAAAAATTTGAGGATTATCAGACTGCTTCAAGAGGCTGAGGCCATTTACTAGCAAAAAGTAATATCCAGGCAATTCCTCAAAAGATTTTATCATTTCCAGAAAATAAATTTCAAAGTAATTTTCCTTTCCTCCTTTAATACATTCTAATATAAAAATCATCATCTACACAAGAAATGTTGCACACCAGCTTTTGGTGAGTTATTTCTTCCCTTGCTTAAACACAGTAGGCAGCTTCCATCTGTCTATACATGCATAAAAACATACTATATATATAATGATAATAAATTGATTTTAAAAAGTCTAACTTATCAATAATTTTGTGATAAAACTGAACTTCGTGTGATAACTAAAACCACTTCCTGAACTTTATTTTCAAGATTGAGCCAATATGTATAAAACTGAAAAGACAAAAAAAAACTTTCCACAGAAAGCAACTTCAGTTGTACCCTAAATGTTAATATACTCTAAGATTTCATAAATGCAAAGCCAAAGAGAAACAAGATAAAGATCTGCACAGCTTAGAAATATGACTTATGGTAGAACTGCAGGACAAAAAAAAAATTTAAAAGTTAATCATATGTTGCTGTATGTTATGGGAGAGGAATGTGTTACTGCTATTCCTTGTTTCAGAATACTAAAAGTGGTTCCCTTCCTTAGAAAACTTGAAGAACATCTGAAGGCTTATTCACAGGTTTTCAGGATGCCCTAATGTATTTTCTAGACAGAAGAACATGAAAGTGTACTAAATTGTAAGATTTCTCTGAAATAATCTAATAGATCATTTTTTCTCTTCGTCTAAAGGACATCACACTTCAAGAGGGATGTGGAACAGTAGACAAGTTCCACTGGATCTTTACTTTATAGCAATGGGACTCAGGAAAAGATCCATGACACTTGTTTTTGTATAATGAGCACAGAAAATACTTTCAAACTCAAAGGTCAGATTTCATTAGAATATAAACTAGATTACTTAGCTCTTTAGTTAAACGTGAAGCAGCTAGACCAGATAATGGTACACTCGGAATCTTGTTGATGACAAAAACTGAAAACATCATATACAAGTGAGAAAATCCCAAACCACCATCAGTCTACTTAAAGCCTTAGTAAATTAACAAAACCACAGCAGTTATGACTGGTCCAGTAACACTGTTATTCACAGTCCGGCTGCCACAGTAAATCCTCATCAATAATATCTTCTTTAAAAACACCATATAAGAACAGTTGCTATTATTATGACCTTCTATTGTTAATAAGATCACCTTTGCAGTGCCCTTCTGCATCCTCCTGTGGGCAGCTTCAGCCTTCCTCAAACAACAGCCCTGGAGGGAAGCAGAGGAGGTCACACCCAAAGTCCTTGTCAGAAGAGGTTCATGGTTAGGGTTTCTTCCTCCTGTTGTCTGGCAGAGTGTCAGTAATTTCTTCCTGCTCAGCCTGGGGCTTGTTTGGGTTTATATCTGCACTCTTCGGCAGCACAGCCCACACAGCTGCTGGAGCTGTGCAGATCCAGCTCACACTGAGGGCGTGAGAGTCACCCAGTGCAAGCAGCTGGGGTGCCCCAGCACCACCCAGATCAGAGCCAGACTCTGGCCCCACAGGTCCCAGGGCACCACAGAGCTTCTGCTCATGATGACAAAATCATATGCGTGCAGATCCCACACTGCCACTCTGCTCTTGAGGGATGCCACTACAACCACAAACACAGTCCCAGTGGTGCCTTACCTTGACATGAGCCCTGCTCTCAGACACTGTATCTTACTATTACTGGTTCATGAGAGCATCACATTCCATGTTTTGCTGAAGTCTACTTCTGTCAGGTATTCTGAGTGTTTATCATTTCAATGGCTCCTGAAGACTTCAGAGAAAGTAATCCTGAGGATTTTAATTTAGAGCAAATTGTATGCTTGTTGCAAAGGAAATACAACTGAACCATAAAAAGCAGATCTCCCCAGGTAAAAAACCAAACAAACCACACAACAAAACATAGGGAGAGACTTGCATGAATGTTAGATTGTCATATTTTCATTCTTTCTCAGGGAAAAAATTGGGGTTTTACTGACTCACAGACACAGACATCAAGTAACTTCTCTTCTGGAGCCAAATAGGGAAGCCTATGATTACTTGTCATCTTTTTATGGTCAGCAGATTATTTCCAGTGAAGAAAATAAATTTACAACATAAATTTATCTTCTGAGTAAAATAATTTCAACTAAGAGAAAAACCTAGGAAAAACTGAAGGCAAAACTTTAGCCTGATTAATGCAGATTAAAATCTGTATTGAAAAGCATCATGTGTTTCATGAGGCAAATATAAAGCTGTAATTGCTGTGTTTGTTAAATCATAGATGAAAGAGCATTTTTTTTTATATCCATTTCTTTTATTTTGTGAAACCTGTGAAATATTTGTTTAGTATTGTTCTGTGGTAGATTACATTCTGTCATCCTTCTATATTTTTAGTCTTAGTCTGACTCGGATATATTTTATCTGAATGCTGCTACAATAATTGTAATAGAAAGAAATAAGGAAACAAACATCTCCCTCCATATAATTTCCACTGTAACTCATCAAACTGGAGGGGGGGAGGCAGGAGGAGATGAGAGAGGAAGGGGAAATACCCCAAACAAACTATCAAAATCACATCAAGAATAAAAGTAGACATTTAAAGTAGTTTCATATATTTACCAGAAAACCTGGTATTTTTGGAAAACCCATAAATATTCATAAGACAAAAGTGCTGCCTTTTCAGCACTCACAGAAAATAAAAACAGTATGCATGCGTGCACTGACATCAGTGATTAGACAGACCCCTATGACAATTACTGTTTTTTGACACAACAATAAGTTGCTTTATAACTGCTGCCATTATCTCTGTTCTTTTTCTTCTCCATGACCTTTGCCCATGGTTAAATAAGTACAATGGTATCCCAAAGAGTAAACTGTAGATTACAAACCCTAATATTTTTAAAAAAATTGTTTTGGGTTCCAAACTGTATAAAACAACATTACTTCATATCTATGAAAGTTTTTTTTTATCCAAAATAAAAAAAAAAAAAAAAAAAAAAAAAAAGATAAGTTTCTCAAACTAATAGAAAAAGTTAGCACTGGTCTGATGCAAGACAGTACTACTACCAAGTAATTACAGCAAAAGCACAACATGATAAATAATCATCATTGTGCATATTAGCCCAAGTTATATCAGTCTGTCTGCTGACATTCGTCTCTCACAGAAAATAGCCCAAATGCCATCTGTTTTATGAGGTTGAATACATGCTACTCTGACAGAAGATTTCTTCAGCAATTTACAGAATGTTTTTCACTAATTATTTTATGAAAAGTACCATATCATATTTTTGTTCTACTGGCAGGAAGATAAGTTTCAGACAAGCCTGTCTGTCTGACAGAATTATTTTGCTAGTTATACTGGGCTTGCTGTAACCTGGGAAAAAAAAAAAAAAATTGACCTTTTCTACAATTCTGTGTTTGCATTAAAGTATTATTAATTTAATGGCCTTACACTGGCAAATTTCCAAGGACTCTGAGACGAATCTTCTGTGCTAATACAGCAATAACTGATTTAATCCTCTGAAAACTGTTTTTAAAAATCTAACATTTTTTTCAGACCTATACTATCCACATCACTCAAACTGCAACACAGAAAACAAACCATAAAAGTACATGAGAGCTGATCGTCGCTATCCAGCTACACTGAGTCAAGCCTTTCACCAACGATGCCGTGGGATTTGGCCTAGCATTAATATCTGACTGGTTGATGTTTACTTGTTTTCAATGAATCCTTACTCTCTATCTTGTATGTAGCTGTTTCTTTTGGAATTCTAACCCTTAACTATAACAGGTTTGGTATGTGCAGCAGGAACCTGGTGATCAGTATCTCTTCTACATGTTGGCTTCCTGTGTTTCTTCATAAGCTCGATACTGAAATATAAAACTTATAAACCTTAAAGAATGCAGCGTTTCACCACTTTGGTAAGCGGTTGACGGGCAGGCAGAACATTTTGCCTAACTTGTCTTTGTCTCAAAATCTTTAGGTTCATTTCTGTCATAACTGCAAATATGAAGCTTGCTGTAAAACAATACTGTTTTCAAGTCGCACTAAAATTCTTTGCAAGCATAGTTGTAGATTTGCTGCTAACATGCAAATGAGCATTGCAGGAAGAAACAAAAATAGTGTGGTACCTTGCACATTTTTCTCCTGCTTCCCCACTCCCTGTGCAGTACATAAATCTACATTACTATTTAGTGCCCTGTGGTGCTGAATATTGTAGGTTGATGGAATGCAATGTTGAAAAATTGTCAGAGAAAGTAGAACTAAATGATTCTATGACCTTTCAGTGACACGACACCACAAGATGGTGAGAAATTTGCATGCAAGCTGAAAGGCTTTGTAAAAGTTACTCTAATGTATTTATGAGACATAGATTTATATTTAAATCTACCATTTCCTTTAAAGAATTCTTCATTGTCTTTCATGTTAAAAAAGACACCAAAACACAGAAATATAGAACAATAAAATCCTCAACTAACCTTTGTTAGGCGGTCTGAATAACAAATAAAAAAATCATTTGAAACTATATCAGACTCAAAATTCTACATTTTTATGCTTGTTTAATTATAATTTGCATTATATTAGAGCAAGAATTTATTTTCATATCATAAAAGACAGAGGACTTTTGTTTGTTTTTATTAAAAAAGCTGGTACAGCACTTGTCATTTAAATTAACAAAATAATGAATTGCAAATGGAGAGAACTTAGTGAAGCATGAGACCTTTTAGCAAAATATTTATACATGCCACACAGATTCTTCCTGAAAAGGTTATTTGAGTGTAAATTTTGAAATGTGTGAGTAGTGAAAACTAAATCAATCATAAGTCATTTATCACTTAGTAATGAAATTTAATGTTTGTCTTCATTCTCATTCTTATTTAAAAAGGTCTTGTCCCTGCAATTAAATGCTTTGAGTCAGACCATCCTACTTTATCCAGAAAATTAGCATTTTTCTTGATTACATCTGACCTGGATAGGGATCTGTTCTTCTATAATAAAAATATGTCTTAATAAAATTAATAACCCAGCTTCAGTCATTGATGTATCACAGTATTTTTATTTAATCCCACAGCACTTGGCCCATTTACTAAATCTTTTGCTCTGGGTTTATACTTTGCAGACATTTTAGGTAACCAGACAAAAAAAAATTGTGGTGTCCAGCTTCACAGTCCCAATCTAAACTTTTCTCCTGCCTGAGCTTTTGCTTTGGAGCAAAATCAGAACTGGTTAAATCAGAACAAAAGTGAATACATTGTGTGTACTAGTAGAATAGACTATATGTTCACCAATGCAGTTTTCGGTTTCTATGTTATTTGAAGTTTCCCAACTTGTAATTTCACTTATGCATCCATATTACCTGCACAAATGTCTTACAGTTATACTTCAATAATATTTAAGGCATCTTGTATTGTTTTTGTATGGAAACTAATTTACAATTTTGTACAGAAATACTTTCCGTATTCCCATTGTCCTCAACCCAAAAAAAACCAAACAAACAAACAAAAAAAAATATACCAAGTTTTATTGATCAGAAATTGTTCACTGCTAAGTCAGGAAATTTGCATGCATGTAGAATGTTCTTGATTAAACATATTAAATATGATATCTTCTTCAGGGCATACATTTTGCCAAGGTTTATCTCACAGGTCCTTCTGAAGGGAACAACAAGTTGAATATTTCAGCAAACTGCTTTTTCATTAAAGGTAATGGTGGTGTAAAAAAAACCCAGAATACAACTCAGATAGGGTGAGGACAGCAGCAGTGTGTTTGTTACTGCAGCTCTAGGAAAGAACACAGAGCAGCAGCAATGTATCACACTACTGATATGAATTCTCCCCATATGGATCAGAGTTTATACTCATCTTTAGGTTGCACAATCCATTCTGCACCAATACTGTGTCAGACAAGCAGGACATGATAAATGACAACAGGATTGAAATCCTCGTGATAAGGAGTACAGAGTACAGCCTGACAGGAGTAATCAACTTCTTTCTCAGGGAATTTGTGCTGGTCATGTTAGCAAGATCATTAGCTGCAACTGTTTATTAACTACTGACATCTGCAAAGAGCCATGAGACCTTCACTGTCTTGATTCCACAAAGGAAATGTGCATTAGAGAATCCCAGAATGGTTTGTGCTAGAAGGAGCCTTAAACACGGAAGCACTGCATTACTAATCTTTCCACCAGTGAACGAGATCATCATTGCATAGTTTTGGCTGGTGCCAGGCATTTAAAACAAATGCACCTTGTGGTCAAGCTTGTTTTCTTAAGGTAAGAATGTGCCTTCCATGAAGGTATTGCTCATCAGCAAAGGGGAATGCGTTTCTCTTTGGTTTAGTGAGAGTCATACAGAGGTTTTAGAAAGGTAAAACTCAAAAGTATAGGAGAATCCTATGCATTTTCCTCAGACCACATACCAGCTTTCACGTTAAAGTTTGAGTGCTTTAATAACAAGAATTTCTGCTCAGAATGGAAATAAGTTATTGACTGTTGGGTTATGATGGATAATTTCTTATTGTTCATGATAATTCTCTTACTGGGAAGAAAGCTTACTTCTTTGAAGTTTTTATGGGACAATAAACAATCTATTTTCATTTCAGTTGAAGTGCCAGTCTGAAACTACTGACTGACCCTAAGAATCAGTAACAGCAGGATGAGATCCCTTCTGCTACAATTGCAAGGCATCCTTCTTGAACCTGCCTTTTACAACACAAGAACATCCCTCATCTCCACGGCACATGCATTTTCCTTCTGATCAGTGAACTACAAACAGCATTATAGGAAGGTGGTTAGATGCTCCAAAATCTGTATGTAGACTGCTTTGGTACAGTGGTCAATAATCCCTAAGTCAGCCTTGGGTTCCTTGCCTAGATTTACACATGACATTTCCTGTATTTTTTTTGTCCTTTTCAGAAGCTGCTCAATAGTAAGTTGTGTTATACCATGACCATGTGGTATATGGTCTGTGTATTCTTGTAGAATTTCCTTTGGCATCATTAATATTAAAATCCCAAGGAATGGTTAAAAATTGTAAAAATTTTAGAACTATAGTTCAAGCAGCATAGTTCAGAAAATCAATTGCTAAAAATAAGCTTTCAAATATTAAATACAAAGCTTCTTCCAAACTGATAATTTTTGCTCAGAAAAGTTGATTTTTATGTACAGACTATCAGAGATCATGTGAGGGAGAGGCTATTGCAGGAACACACACGAACTGCTATGACAGCCTAACCAAAGGCGACCTGCTCTTCTTCTGTTCTTTTGAGCTTATATGTACCTACATTTACAAGACATGAACTATCTTTGTAATTTGGTACTTAGTACTCCCCAAGAAGCCAGGTCTGCCAATAAGATAATGGCTTCAGCATAAAAGTACGAGACAATTTCACCTTTACAAGGAAGGATTTCCAATTCAATTATTAGGTTGGGGGTTTTATAATATATATTTTTCTAATTTTTAAATCTTATTTAGGCATTTACTGAATATAAAGAGGCAAGGGAAATTCCTGCATGAAAGAAGCATGAAAAAGAGGCAAATTGAAAAAAGACCATCAAGTAATGGTGACAAGGGACATAGTAAAGTCCAAGGAGGAAAAAAAAATACACATTTGTGTCAAAGCACTGGGAAGTAATGAGTTGTTGTACTGAGCTACAGAGCAGTTTGAGAATACTCAAAATTGGAAGCAATGTGATTCCATAGGTCTTTAATTGTCTTTAGAAAGTACATTTATTTACAAAACTAAGTAGCTTATCTCCTTCAATTAGTCTCTTTCAGATAGATATTCTTTACTATTACATATTTATAGTAGAGATTATGACATTTCCTAGTCTGATTCAGCTTTGAATACCAATAGATATAAATAATAATAATTAGAAAACCTTTGATTTGTTTAAGAACTATCCATGGTTAAGTGGGATTTTTTGTTTGTTTTGTTTTTAAACACAGCTTTGTGATGATCATTTAAAAAATATATAGAAATAAGAAATTCCCTCTAACAATTTATCTGGCATTTTATAGTTCCATACAACACTCCAGGGTGCCCATCACTGTATGATATCAGCATGCATGCTAAACTCGATGTAAGTAAGTTGTGCTAATATTATGCTTCAACATCACACCCTGGAGTGTCTTATTGCTTGAATGATGGAAAGGTCAAATATTTCCCACATACCATCATGTGTCATAAAACAGTTTTACACTGCCACTCTGTTACCTCATCCTTTCAAGACAAGTGTTTGCAAGATAAAATAACAAACATCATTCAATTAAAACAGCTGTCTCAAAGTGCTAACCTGCAGCATAATCTTGCAGTTCTCTTTGGGTAAGGTCACATCCTTCACGTACAGTGCTAACTCATACACATACTGATACATAAATTATGTATCAATAGAAAATCCAGCAAAACTTTTAATCAACAATTAACTAGATATTAATTATTTTTAATGAAATGAAAGTATGGAATATGGCAGAAGCTGACGTGTTTACGTCAAATATATTAACCTTAAGAAAGAACAGAGCTGCACCGGATGGGAAATAGTTTAGGTCAGCATCAATGTCTCGTTACACATCTCAGCTGGTTTAGGACAGAGGATATCATCCTGAGAACCTTTTTGGGTAACAGCACAATACAGAAGAGTAGGGTATAAGAATCTTCAAGCATGCACGCAGCATGATTATTGCATCTGTAACTATATATATGTGGTTTCCAGAACTGTTAATCTAGTAACATCATAGAAGCATTTAGGTTGGACAAGACCCTTAAGATCATCCAAGTCCAAACTTTCACTCAACACTATCAATTCCACCACTTAACCACATGTTTGAGTGCTGTGACATATCCTAACATATCCTTAGAACAGTTTGACATGGTGACACTCACTTCCCTGGGCAGTCTACCCCAATGCTTGGAAATCCTTTCGGTGAAGAAATTTTTTCCTACTATCCAGTCTAAATCTCCCCAATGTAACTTGAGGCCATTTCCTTGCTTGTTACTTGGGTGAAGAGACCAACCCCCACCTTGCTATGACCTCCTTTCAGGTAGAGAGTGATAAACATACCTTGCCTTGTTGAAAAATCGGCCTCGATGATCCAGCCTGATCCTTTTGCAGAGGCTTCCTACCCTCCAGCAGATCAAAACTCCCAGTCAGCTTGGTGCTAGGATGCATTCAATCCATTCAGGTCATCAGTAAAGCTATTAAACAGGATTGGCCTATATACTGAGACCTGGGGAGCACCACTTGTGACCATCCACCAGCTGGTCCATTCACTCTTTGGAATCGACCATTCTGCCATATGTCTGTTCACGCCATGAACAGCCAATTTCTCCAAGAAAATGCTGTGGGAAACCGGGTCAAAGGCTTTACTAAAGTCCGGGTAGACAACATCAAAGCCTTCCCCTCATTCACTGAGGTGGTCACTTTGTCATAGAAGGAGGACAGGTTGGTCAAGTAGGACCTGCCTTTCCTAAATTCATGCTGAATGTGTCTGTGTCCCTAGCTGTACTGTGCGCGTCATGTAGTACAAGATGACACGCTCTATGGCCTTTTCTGACCTTCTGACTGAGGTCAGACTGACAGGCCTGCAGTTTCTTCATGGAAGTTGAAGGCTCCTGGGTGGGGTCTCTCTATTTCTCTCAGGTTTCTCTGGTTCATGAAACTTCTCTGCACTCTTCTGCAGATTGTGCCAGCACTAGAGCCAGCATCCAAAAGGAGGATTTTTGATATTTCTTGCACCACTTAACTTGCTTTTCATTAATTCAACTTGTCTGTCACAGCAGTTCTATATACCATGAAGACTGAGATAGCTCAAAACATCATACCTCCTGAATACAACTTCTTTTATATGGACTCAACAACTTATAACCGGTCATACAGGAATCTACATGTAATCTACATTACGTGAAAAACTAAATGTAAATTTAAAAAGTAGCAACCTAAATGCTCTTGTTCTCTCAGCACCTCTGCTCTCATCTGTTCTGGTTTGAAAAGCAAAACCAGTGAAACACTCCAAGTCAGAAATACAATTTATTAGGAAAAGGGAAAATAAAAATATTAAAAAAAATAAAAATAAACAAAATACATGCAATAAGGAAAAAGAAAATCACTGACAGAGTCAGAATACAACCTGACACCCTGTTGGTCAGGGGTTTGGCAGCAGTCCAGTTGCAATGGTGGCTGCAGCCCTCCTGGAGTAGCAGCTGTGGCTCTGTTGAAGCAGTGATCCTGGAGAAAGGGGCAGCCCTCTGCTGAAGGTCCAGTGGTGATGGATAGGTCTGTTCTTCCCCTGGGAGTCCAGTGAAAAAGTCTGACTGCATATGCATGAATGAAATGGCATGAAAACTCTAGTTTATATAAGAGGTATGTATCAGGGTAACTTTCCCTCTTTTCCCTCTCTTTCTCTTTCCTTATCTTTACCACAGCTCCAGTCAGTAGGATGCAGTAGGACCATCATGGGATCTAAGGATTGATGATATTCTTTATCATCTTTCTTTCTTTTCCACCATTATTTCTCACTTCCTTTATCCGGTCAAGTGTGAGAATGATATTCCCATATTTGGTAGGGAAGTTCGTTGTGGCAGCCAGGAACTTTTGGAAGTGTGCTGTGGCTCATTAGCCAGCACCTTTGAGAAATGGTGTATTATGGATTGTGAGCCAGCACCTTTGAGAAGTTTATTGTGGGAGTTGAGAGCTTATTGAATTGTAGTGTAAAAAATTAAGAGCTTGTTAGCCACCACTTTTGAGAATTGTGTTGTAAAATTCAAGGGCTGGTTAGCAAGCACATTTGAGTCTAAAACAGTGAGCTGGTTGCTGGAGTTAAGATGTCTTTACAATAAAAGCATAAGAGTTTCCTGACACATGGACTGATGTCTTTGGTCAGCGTGATGAGAACTGATAACAAATGTCACACCCAGTACCAAGCAGGTTGTGACACAAGTAATGTCCATCATGAGAGTGTTGATATATAAGATTTGAAGTCACAGCAATCATTATAAAGGTAACAACTATAAAAGAAGATACAATGGTCATCTTTTGGGTGGTTTTTGATTGTGCAATATGCTAACTAAACAGAAGATATACAAGAAATAAAATGACATTTTTTCCCTAATCTGGAGGGATGCATTGCTAAAGAAGACTCAGCAAATCCAAAGATGAACAATGATAATGTTGCAGGAATTTGAAAGGAGAAAAAACCCACGCTTTTAAGTACATGAGGGATCCTCAGTAATCAGGAGGTTGCACAATCTTTCTGATATCTGTAATCATTACTTCACAAAGAAAAAACTTGTAGTAAAAAATGAACATATCACCTTGGTACTCATAATTATATAACTAAAAAAAATAATCCTTGGTAAAAGGTAGTCAAGTAAAGGTACTGCATCTGGGGAAAGAATGAAGAATATGGGTAGCAGTAAGTTGCAACAGTGATAAAGTTCTGCTAATTATAATTAAGTGGCAAAAGCTTAAATAACTAGGCACAGGATTTCAAGGCAAATTAGCAACGTATATGAGACAGCCTTCTACAGATAAATAGCAACGACTTTGTTCCCGTCAAGAATTTTAATTCCACATTTCTACAAATAAAAAAATATTGGAATACTGGCAACAGAAATAGTTTACTGTTTTGGTATCTAAGGACCTATGCAAAAATATTAACACCTTCATAGCCTTTGCAAGGTATTAAAATAATATTTGCATTTAATATGTATTTCTATGTAAATACATATAACCATATTTAACAGATTCTGCAATAGAATTTAATCTCTCGGTTAAGACACACTTTTGAAAATGCAATGAGAAATTAGATGGCATCAGAAAAGTGAGAGGGCAAGAGAGAGAGAACTCCACATCTAATCTTTCAGAAGATTGACTGATATCACTTGTCATAGAGATGCTGAAAAATCTCAAGTCATATTTTCTTTCATACTCAAAATACTAAATAGGTTCATATTTAAATGGATATGCTCAAGGTATTTAAGTAAATAAAAAAAACAATTTTTGCCTTGAAAAGTTCTTTTGTCGTATATTTACTATTATTAAAATCCCTAGTAACACAGAAAAAGGTAGTCACAACTAGGTCTTAATTTAAAATTTTCTTGACTGAAAGAATGTTTTTTGTCACAGTCATTCTGAAAGTGTAAAACCTGAAGTATTATTACTGGATGTCAATCATACAATAAAGCTGAGTTGTGCATGTGAAAATATATACTCAGTACTTCAAAGGAGGTATATAGAATTGTATTTAGAGATCTTTTAGAGTGGCAAAAATCATAACAAATATACTATAAGTAAATTGTGACACCTCAACCACAGGGCAGAGAATTAAAAAGAACACAAAGCAAATTTAGGAAAAGACTAAATTTTTGGTTGCCCATTTGTAAAACATCTGAAAATATTCCTACGCCATAACTGAGATTCCTACGTCATATTGATAACTGCCATTGACAATGAAGAAGCAATCACTTGTGACCTACATTGCTGAAATGCATCATTAGAATGACTTATTTAATATATTTATAAAACTCACGGAAAAGACAGAATGAACCACCAGGTTTGTGATAATATAGAATTAGAGGGAATAATCAATGCTTTTAAAGACATGCAGAGGAACCTAGACAGGCTAGAGAAATGGACCAACAGGAATCTCATGAACTTAAATGCCAGGTGCTACCCTTGGGCAGGCAGCACTGGTGCAAAGGCAGAGGGTGATGTCAGACATGCCTGGGAGCATGTCTGAGGGAAGGGACTTGGAGCCCTCAGCAGACACAAGTTGATTTTGAGCCAGCTGTGGAGGCTCCCGAGATGGCCGGTGGCACTCTGGAAACCATCCATCAGCAAAAAGGATTATCCCCCTCACTTGTGCACTATTGAGAGCACATCTGGATACTATGCCCAGCAGACAAGGACTGACAAACTGGCTGGGTTCAGCAGTGGGCTTTCAGGCACCTCATAGCGGAAGCATTGGCCATGTGAGGAGTGGCTGAGGCCCTAGGACATGATCAGCTTGGCTTACCAGAAACGATGAGCAGCTTTTAGTACCTAGGAGGACTTACTGAGAAGATGCAGTCAGACTTTTTATGAAAGGGGATGAACTGTAGGGTCACGTAGACACTAAGGATAAATGCAAAAAATGAATAATAAATTTTCTTACAGCTTCAAATAGTTTTGAGACAGCAAAACTAAAAAAAAATAAATTCTGAAATATTGCCTTGCATTTTTGCATGCAGATAATGATATTTTTTTCCTTAAGATGGTTGGTATTCTCCCCAGATTATTAACAATTTTTCAAAGAATAAATAGTAGTAGTGGAAAGCAGAAGGAAGACACAATTCATAAAAATATTCTTCAGTGATTCAAGAAGCAGAGGTAGGCAGTTATACTCTTCACTTTTCATCATGCAAACAGTAGTACTCTTCAGTTTTTCTTAGTTCCAAATTTCTGTGTTAACTTTATGCTCGCTCTTCTAGATGTTGATATTGCTTTCCTCCTCAATTTATCTGTCTCATCCTTTACTCCCAGAAAGTCTTTTATTCCACCATATCAAATCAACTGATGGTTACTGATGCGGCAACCAGTTTTCTCCCTCTATTTCACAGATAAAATCGAGACAGTCAGAAAGGAATTACTGTGATTCAAGGACAGAAAAGACATTTTGCTGTCTTGATTTGATACCAAAACCCTCTGCACATTTTTCTGAAGATCAAGTAGTTCATTTTAGAAACAGATTTTTTTATTTCATAAGGATGTATTTCAAAGGCAGTCAGCTGACATTAAATTGTTTCATGAAAGTTTTCACACCACTGTTTATTAGTGTTAATTTCTCTTGTAGCTCTTTAAAAATTTTAATTTAAATTACATGTTAATATCTTAATATAAAAATTGCTTTTAAAGTAGCTCAGAAGATTTCATATTTCTTAGTAGGAACATGGTCCTGCTTTGTGGCTATAAACCCATATAGTTTATGGTTATAATAACAAGAGAAGAACAAAGAAAGGTAAAATGATTATAACAAAACACTGGTGAAAAGTAGATTTTGGTTCTAAAGTTCATAAAGACGTTGAGTATTAAACCCACTTTTTAAGTAGGACCAGTAGCCAACAAAAGCTAGCTATTTTAGCAGGACAGGTTTCAGAATTAATGAGACATTAAAATGTATAGTTTCAAGTTCTCAGCCCAAAATAATTAGGTACTTTAATTTTTTTTTTATGAGTACAAGTCTACTTTTGGTTTAAATACATTTACTCTGAAATAATGCCATTTTTAACAAAAAATACAGTTAATTTATTAGTTTCTTAAGAGCTCCCTGCAGAAATCAGGTTTCTGAAGAGCCTTTGTGAATACACCAAAATTTAGTTTACAGCAATCATAAGAAATGTTGAGAGGCATTATACATTCTCTACTAGCATGTCAAGAAAATGTTTTGTCACAGTCACTGCCGTCACTCAACATGAAGCATTAATGCTTACTTAAAATGACAGTGCTCAGCAATTTGTATGAGTTCTCAGCAATTGCTAATGACAGATAAAACCCAAAAGTATTGTATGCACACACTGAATAATATGACAAAGACATATTAACGAAGAGGCAGATGAATATAAAAGAATTGTTTTTAATCCAGCTGAATTGGATGCGGAACTTATGGACAAAACAGACCTGATAATTTTTTTTTAATACTTCTTTTCTGTTCATTCATGAAGCTGTGACACTAGTAAATAAAGTATTTAACTAAGGAAGGCCTAAGTACAGGTTTAATTTGAACTTAAATGATGTGCAAAAAATAGCAGCGCTAGAAAAGATTTGTTCCCTGTGTTCTCACACATTCTCCCTCTTGTCATCTCCCCATGTCTTCTGATGAATGTTTCAGTACATTTATCATTCTACACCACACATCATGCTGAGAAGCACTGAAACTCTGCTGTGAGTGACATGGGCTAAGTGACAGCTCTGGTGAGCAGGATTCCTCTTGAATGAGGGACAGCATAACAGGAGCGGTCTGTCCTGGAGTAGCCACCACAAAGGGAGAAGCATTTTCACCAGACTACAAAGTCTGTGAGTCTACAAAGACTCACATAAGCTATAACAATCTATTACTTGGGAAAAACATCCAAAATCATCTCTGGAATGTTTTGAAATGAACTTTTAAAGTGCAGGCCTCTGTGTGTAAAAACAGGGAAAATAGGGAAGAAGAAATGGCAAGATGTCTATGTCCAACTTTTTCTAAAAATTTATTAAAAATATAGTTTGCAACTTCAGATGGATTTTAAAGGTTTCTATATTAAAAATGTATTTGTATCATGTGTTAGTGCCCAGGTGCCAGTGGCAGCACTGGGGACGTCTGCCAATGTGGGCCTTGTGTGGAAGAGCTGGGGCTAAACCCCAGCAGGGTTTGTCCCTGTAGCACCTGGTGGGGCAGGGATCTGTGCTGTGGCCTGTGGAGGACCCCAGGCTGGAGCAGATAGATGTTCCCATATTCCTGCATATTTTTTATAAAACTTCCTGGGGGAGTTTGTAAAGATGACCATTGTACTCCAATAAAGTTATAGTAAGAAATTTTACTCAGGCTCTCATGTGCAAAGATAAAAACTTGAATCTCTAAGGATTACCCTCTTCTATTCCCCCAAAGGCTTAACTATCTACCTGAGTACATTCAGTACTCAGAAAACCATGACAGACAGTTATCTTTTATCCCAGTAACTAAAGACAAACCCCCTCCCTCCAGAGATGGAAGGATTTTCAAACCATTCCCTTCAACCTTTCATTTTGGAACTTTACCTTTAATTATTCTGTTATGGAACAGCTTTGGCTACTTTGCTTTTTCCACAGTCTTGGCATTTTGATTAAAGTATATCACACCTCCTAGATTCCAATAGCAACATCAAAGGAAAGCAAGTAAAATTTATATTTGCATATGGGACAGTGAGATTTCAGAGAACAGCTGGCTATACCCACCAGTAAATGGATTATACTCATTTGCAGATGCAAATATTTCTATTTGAGTATGAAGATCAAACTCACAATTTATTCAGGAAAACTAGGTTAGCTACAGAAACTTTTACTGAACTCTAAATTTTAAGTGAAAGCCTCACAAAATGTGCTTAAAGCACAATATTTTTTTTTCCCTTGAGTTTGTATGTTTGTTTTACTACAATGTACACAGAAATAATAAAAATTTAAGAACATTCCATAAAAAGCAGACATACATCATTTACCTTTTAAATTAATTATAAAAGCATCTGAGACTTTTACTTGCTTTCCTTTAAAGGTAACAAATAGAAATGTTTTCTTCCGTACAAGTTCCATTCAGGTGTTAAAAAAGTTAACAAGGATCAGAGGATACTACTGAATTATCAATTACAGTTTAATCAAACACTTCCTAAGTCTGAAAATATCTGAAAAGAGTTGAAATAGTATTGTATCAAAGAAGAAAAATTTAGAGGGATTTGTCTCTATCTGTGGCATGAGCTCCTGGACTCATCTCTGTTACAAATTCAAGGTTGAATAAAGAACAGCTGCATCAAAAAGGACAAGTCTCCACAGGTGCAGATTCTTCACAGATTACACAGGCACTTGGCCATTAAAGAGGAAAGAGTGCTGTATGACACTTGATTATGCAAACTCTTGTTTTCCCAAGTTCTAGAAAAGAAATGCAGTTATTTCAGTTCAGAACAAGTGAAATCAGGAACACCATATGAAGATGAGTGAATAAATAGGATAATATACCTAATTAGGATAGTGATGGAATCACTTTAATTAACATGGCATTGAAGAGATAAAGTAGACATGTAGTCACATCTGACTGGTGTGTATTCATATCACTTAAAGGCTGGAGAGCTAATGATAAAATACAAACACAGACATAGAGCCCAATTCCTCATTTAGTGTTCTGTTCTTAAACAAATGAATCCTGATGCAAATTATTTTCAAATAACTTGAAGACTTCAAGCAATATTAGCCAGAAATACCCACTAATAGCCCAAAGACTACTACAGTTTATTTTCATTTTTAGATCTTTGCAGAAGTACAAACAAATCCTACATTCTGTTCTTATTTTACTGGTTATTATTTGTAAAGTCTCATATATTTTCCATCACATAATTAAAATGTTGATAAAATCCCTTTATCCTCTATGATCCAATTTGTCTGGGTTTGATTTTTTTTTTTTTTTTTTAATATTGTACATACTGGCTATTGTTCTTCCACAGGTAGAAGCCAAGCTTAGTGATTCTCAACAGAAATAAAATGAAGACTAAGTGCAGGCCACAGTACTTATGTTTGCTACCACACTTTTTCACGTTTCTTGTCTGAGTTCAAGGCAATGAAAATCAATCAGGTCTGTCAGTTCACTGCTCTCTGATATAATGTTCAGTAATTACATAATAGTGACTTTCTGTCTTGAGTCCTGACTACTTTCTCAGTTAAGCATTGTGCACTCCTGAAGCAGAAGCAGATTAAACATTATATATTTGACATTTTCTGCTGTATTAGGTTTATGTGGCAAGATTTTTACAGTGAAGATGGCTTTAGGGGTGACTTCTATGAGAGGAGGACAGCTAAAGCTCAGCTAATCAGCAATGGTGGTAACATATTTTTATTTTTTTTCACCAAGAAAAATATTTCTAAGAAAGAGTTAAAAACCTGTACAGTTGTTACAAAAGAAAAGTGAGAAAAAAATGACAGAAATAACCGGGTAGATTCTAAGGTGAGTGGAGAAAAAGAGGGAGAAGAAAGTCCACTCAGTAGAGCAGGGATTCCTCTGCAGCTCTCAGAAAACATGGCAGCGTTGAGTTGTCCCTCTGCAGCCCGAGAAGGCCCAAGTCAGAGCAGATATCTTCCCTGCATTCCATGTGAGGGACACCACATGGAGCAGGGAAACAGTGTGAGGAGGAAAGAGTGATGGGGAAAAAGTGTTGAGAACTGACCACAACCTCCTATCCTTCCCTGGGTAGGAGGGTGTTTCCTGGGGAGGGGCAGAAGGTAGGATTATTAGGAGTGAAGTTGAATCTGGGAAGAAGGAGGATGGGAAGAGGTGTTTTTGGTTGTGTTTTTGTTTCTCATTTCTCTATTATTAACTGGCAGTAAATTAAATTTATTTCCCCAAGCTAAATCTTTTTAACCCAAAACAGTAATCTCCCTGTCCTTATGAGAATCCATGAACATTTTCACTGTATTTTCTCCTCCTGTTGAGGAGAGGGCATTAGAAGAGCAGGTTGGTGGGCATCTGGCAGGAGCCAAGACTTCTTTGAACCAAGGCATAGAAATATGCACAATCAGTGACTGTACATAAGCTTTTGCTAACACTGTAATGCCACTAAGTATAAATAGGAGGCCGCCACAACTAATGGGGAATTGTGGTATAGTTGTGCAAACAAGGTACAGGAAAGCATGACCATATTAAAATCTGCAAGAGGAGAACCAAGAATGAGGGAAAATATAATGTGGTAAAGCACTCTGTAGAGGGTTATCTGGGGCAGCCAGAATGATCCTGTTGAACAAAGGAGGAAAATGACTGACAAATCACTCCAGGATGAGTACTGTTTCAAAAAGACTAAGATGAACTATGTCAGAAGCAGATAGATTCTCCCTATTTTTCTCTGTAGGAAACTGAGGAACATAAACCAGTGAAACTGGAAAGGTGGGGAATAAAGTAATAGCCCACAGCAGTTCCCTCAGTGAGAAGTCTCCAAGCCTCATTACTTATATCTCCACAGGTAAACCCACAACCGACCACAGCTATCAGAGTTACTTCATGGCAACGACTCCCTGAAGTAGTGTAATCTTGTGTCATTGTAGACAAAGTCTTAAAGGACTAATTGTGTTCTATATGGAATGGCAATAATGAATACTGCATAGGAACTAATTATTTGCAGTACGTATTATTGACTAATGACAGTTTATTTTTATTCTGAAGTTTGAAACTCTCCTGAATTATTAGTCTTTTAAACAATCTAAAGACAACAATTCTTGATACGTATATAACTAGGCACATATCAGTAGTGAAAACTGCACAAATCCCAGATTACTTATTTTTGAGAATTAAATAGAAAGCTGGTGTGTTCAATATTGCATTATGCACCCTATGAGTCAAGAACAACAAGGCCTACCTTTTCCTGTGCCTCAAAAAAACCCCAAACCACTAACAAATAAACCCCAAAACAATAAAACCCTCTCAAACCCCCAAAATAACAACAAAAACCACTCCATTGGTTGTTGCAGCAATAGCAACCACCAGTTACTAGCCTCCAGGTTTCAGCATGGGACCTAGCTGCAGAGTGTATAATGTTGGAAAAATATACATGTTACTGTCTTGTAGCTCCCTAATTAACTTCTTGTGTTTTGGTGATGTAGCTCCTTGGTTCCCAAGATCGGTTGACATGCATATGATGAAGTGAATTTTTCCTAGAGTGTCAGATATAGTTACAAAGAATCTGAAAATCAAAGCAGATGTGTGATACTATCCTGTAATACAGCAAACATGTTACAAGGAGCATAATATATCCTTTCTCTTAACATTAAACATGCAGTGTATACTCCAGTTCTTCTGACAAGCAAATCTCATTGAAGCTTTAAAACATGTCATACAGGGAAAAAAAATCATACTTTATTGAAATTCATTTAGTTGAGAGCACAAGGAGGTCTCTTCTACAGGGAACAGGATGTGCCACTCATATTACTGAATACTTCAAGCACGGTTTTTCAATTTCAGCCCCTCTTTACAATTACTTAGGGTCTGACATCGTTTAGGATCTTTACTAGAGCTCTACCACAAATCCTGCTGCATTAGTTGGATGGTCTACTTGTCAGACACAGTTGCTAATGAAAAAACAACTTCTTTACTTTATCCTTTTGAGCACTACCTCATTCTCATATGGGAATTTTAAAGAACTGTCTTCCATCCTGTATATTAAAGTTAGATAAAGGACAAGTAACATGCCAGTGCTTGCTGAACAGAGTTTAAAGTCAGCGTGCTGGTTTTGGCTGGGGTGGAATTGATTTCATTCACTGTGGATGGTGTGGGGCTGTGTTTTGTACTTGTGCTGAAAGCAGGGTTGACAATACAGAGATGTTTTTGTTATCGCTGAGCCAGGCTTACAGAGCCAAGCGCTTTTCTGCTTTTCCTAAGTGCCACGCTGATGAGGAATTTGGAGGTGCTTCAGAGATTGGGAGGAGACACAGTTGGGACAGGTGACCCAAACTGACCAAAAGGATATTCTGTATCATATATTATGCTCAGTATATAATGTGTGGGGAAGAAGTAGGAAAGAGGCAACAGTTGAAGCGAGGGTGTTTGTTTTCCCAAATCACCTTTATGCTTGATGAGGCCCTGCTCTCCTGGAGATGGCTGAACACCTGCCTGCCCATGAGATGCAGTGGATTAACTCCTTGTTTTGCTTTGCTTGTGTGCATGGCTTTTGCTTTCCCTCTTAAACTGTTTTTACCTCCATCCAGGAGTTCTCTAGCTTTTATCCTTCTGATTCTCTCCCAGTTCTACTGGCGGGGGAGTGAACAAGCAGCTGCTTGGGGCTTGGCTACACTGCAGGCTGGGTTAAACCACAACAGTTGGGGTTTCATTTGCAGATGCTCAAGCTAGGCCTTAAATTTAAGGTAAAAATGTCTTCTGTTTTTAAACATGACCAAGGTATCTGGTTACAGAAATGCCAAAGTGGTTTTATTTAAGAGAAATAGAGGATCTATATTTTTGTGGTAGTGATATAATCACAGATAATGCCATATTATTGAGGTAATTGGTCAGTATTCATGGGAATCCTAGCTAAATCCAAACAACAACATAATGATGAAATATTTAGGATATAATTTTATATAAGATATCTGTACCTCTATTCAGTAAATCTGTATACATTCTTGTAATAGCAAAGACTAAGAAATACTGATATATCTTGTTCCTATGGGCAGTAGGTCTTACACTTTTTCCTCATCTGCCATCAACCGTCTAATCAGAGATGTCATTAGAAAGTGCAGTGACCTTCCCTTATATCATGAAAAGAAGTATCCTTATGTTCCTTAAGTTTCATCCTCTTCTCCCTCCAAAAAAATTCCACAAACCCCACTCCCCCAACCTCAAAAACACAGAAAACCTATAAAAACTCTCCCCAAACCCTGATAAGTTTAAAAAAAATACTATCACAGTATACAAAGACAAACCTACTTTGTCTGATGCTGATTAACTCACCAGTTTTCCAAGTGGCTTTACTGACCCCAGGGTGCCTAATATTTCTTTTACAGCACAATCTGATGTCTCAGCTGGCAGTCTTTGTAAGTTAAGCACAAACTAGTTACTTGCTGATGAGCACAAAGATGATGGTGGTGCCAGAAAGGAAGAGTGAAACACTAAGTAAAGCTGAATAAACACTGACTAAAAGGTAAGGGAACAAGTTCAAAGAAAATTAGATAGGGTACCTAACATGGAACTGCCTGGAGTCTGATAGATGCACAAGTTTGCCCTTAACTTGGAAGCATAATCACTGTCTATTGTTAGAGTATGAAGCATATTAAAACATTCTTTTCAGCTATAAAAGTTAAGACAAAGAAATAAAATAGTACTACCCTTCTATGTTTTAGGGTTTGGCCTCATTACTAAAAATAAAGGGAAATTACACCTTAAGATAACCTAACATTAAAAATTCCAAATCTCTGAACCACTAATAAACTCCATTGGTAGGTCTCTAAAGTTAAAGTTGCACAACACAGACTACCAGTCCCCAAGTATTTGAAATGAAATGTCACTGCCACAGAGAAGACTGGAAAAACATTTTTTTGAGGATAATTTTGCCTTATAGTTTTCTTATCTCAGCCTACTCATTACTCCTTTCTTTAGCACTGCTGGGAGAATATAGGAAAAATTACATTTCTTATATAATTTTATTATTATATTTAACATCCAATAAATAAAATGACTGTACTTTGCTGCACTGAAAGTTCCATTAATTCTCAAGAAGAATGCTCTTATGCCTTGCCTTCCAAAATGAAATGCATGTTTTTACAAATTGTTTGGCTTGTTGATTAGTCAAGTACGTGTTTAGTACAAGTATCAGGCACAGTTAGGCTACACACATCTTTACAGTACCTACTGGTTAACAGTTCAATATATTCCTTCATGTGCTGTATTCTCTGCAGGAGTTAGTGATCAGTTCATTTAATGAAATACTTTATTGTCTTTCAGACTCATACACTCCACTGCACGTTTTCCTAATATGTGCCCCTTTATAATTCATATTTCTTTCTTCATACATGAAGGCCATGTGTGAAGTTTCAGAGATTATGAATCCTCCTATTTTATCTCTTAACAGAGGTGTGAAGTATTTATGTCAGATACCATCTGCTTCTTTGCTCCACTATCTCCAGAACACTGGGATTCAGAGCAATAGGAGATAAATTTTATGATTCAGCTTGTATTAAATCACATTATTTTGTTTCTGAAGCTTTAGAATAGTCACAGATGAATGACATAGACAACCACTATAACTAAAAATAAAAAGATAACAAGCTGAAATTTCATTCAGGTTACAGCAACATCAAAAAGCATCAGAACACTCATCAAGATAGAATTTATATCCTAAATATACCAAGTGTCTGCCAAGACAAAAGAAAGTAAACAGAGTTGGCCTGACAAGTCAGAAAACTAAGAGTCAGAAAAATAACAGATGAGATTTTACCACCAAAAACCCAGTAATCAAGAACTGTATTCTTATAGTAAAGGATATGCTGTCAACTAATTTCAAATGTATTAAGTTCAGCAAACCAGCTTACTGATGCAAATTAAATTGTTAAAAAAAAAAAAAAATCAAAAGAGAGAAATAAGAGAAATAAAAAGTACTGAGAATGGTTACAAGGAAGACCCTCTGACAGAAACCAGATCTGAATTTCCACGACAGCACAGCAGCAAATTTCTGCCAGCTCTAACAGCATGATTGCAGGTAACAAGCAGAAAGCCACTTGTGATCAACACATGAAACATATTTATACTGGAGGGACACAGAGAAATCAAGCCCAACAGCTGAAATAGTAACAAAAAGCATAAAAAATTATGCTGAGCTTGAAGAATTTTGAAATACTTTGGATTCAGAACACACAGCCCATTCTCTTAGAGAAAATGCTTGAGAGGAGATTAAAAGGTAATGACTGACAGAATGGTTACTTGATGAGGTGAGCAGATTCTGTCCATTGACATACTAAAACAAGTCCTGTAATGTAATACAAATTAAGACAACACCCCAGATCACTGTCATTTTCTTGTGGGGAGTATCTTAGTTGCCCATGGGTACACATTCAAGGCATTAAATGAGCTGAATTAGAAACCAAGAGAATATTTTTTTTTTTTTTTAATGACAGAAAATAATGTAAATAAACTTAAGTATTTTCCTTCCAATTCAGAGATGATAGGCTGCAAAAGACATCTAAGGATTAAGAAAACCCTGACCAAAAAAATGCTCCAAAAGGATAGGAAAAAATATCAAGTATATGACTATTCCTGTGGTTTACTAAAGTGACTCTAAAGATGTGATTTTTTAAAATTTTTATTTAGGCAAGAAGGGATTTATTTAAGTAGTCTTAAGATATAATATATTAAATCTTGATAGTTTCAAGCAAAGAACTAACCTCTAAACTTCTGAACTAGCAGAGTTCTGTCATTAAATGTATCATTGGTACCTATTAATCCAAAAGTTATTCAAATGTATAATTTTTTTTACTTCCTAACTTGTCCATTATATAAAAATTACTTATATTAATCCAGAGAACAGGACAGCTTTCATTTTTCTTCAAGCCTATGACACATGTGGGAAGAGTTTCCATTCTGGATGATTTGGAGCATGAAGCATTGTCTATGAAACATAACAAAAGCAGGATTTTTTTTTGTTGTTGTTGTTGTTTATTTGTTTGTGTAGTGAAGGCTGGTATCCTCAGTATGAATATGTATAAAGTACTGCTGTACTCCATATTTAGGTTGTATTACAAGGCAAAATAGAAAAAAATGTGAAGATAGAAACCAAGCACGGAAAAACTGGAGTTTGCAGTGTGTATTAAAAATCTGCGTTCAAAAGTTCTGCACACTGGTGAACTTTCAACAGTAGTTTGCACAGGGCTTTGAGCACTTTATTGTACTAACTTTGCTTGTTCTTTTGAACCAGCCCATCACCACAATTATTTCCAGCATATACAATGATAACAAATGTTCCTCACATTGCTTGTAAATACACAATACTGTTCAATACTGTTCCTGAGACTGGCAACTCTCTTATTAGCTCTATGGTTTTGTCATTCAGCTCTTAACAGAAGTATTGACTCCCTTAAACAACCCTCTAGAAACCACAGCTTAACTCACTCTAAAAAAACCATGAAACTTTTAGCAATTAATTCCTTAAGCATTGTTTCTTATGAAACTATTTAGTACCTATTCTGGCCCAAAATATTCTATACAGGGTTATTATCACACTCTTTCCAGTACTAAGCAAGTATTATTTATCTGCTTGACTAATACTTATATATGAGGCAAGCAGGAATTGTAAAATACCCAGCCAAACATAGGAGCTAAAATAAATGCAAGTTACATACCAAAAAGGATTGAAATAGGCAAACAGAGGTTTTGCAGCTTCTATTTCTGTAGAGAGGATAACTCTTCATCACTAAGGGTAACACTTCATCATATTTTACATGAATATATGAAGTGCCAGAATAAGTAAACTGTTTATTCAAGTAAAAAGCACATATAACTCACATGTGGTTGCTATGTTCTGTTTCCCATAGAATCTGGATTTTCCCTGTAGTCTTAACTAAGATAAGTAATTAATTATAAAATAAATTCTCATTTTGATGGAGGCAGAAGGACAGCAAGACATAAACCAGACTGGGTTTTAGCCCAGCTTTTCAAAGACAGTTGGATAACAAGAAACAACTTACAATTTTCTTCTTTTCTGCCATGGCTGCTACAATCTCACTGAAGAGTATGGAAGCATAAACTTTATTCTTATGAAGATAATTTAAAATGAAAGCATGAAACAGTGAATGGAGAGTCCACATGATACATAAAACTGAATTTTTGAAAGGGGCTCTAGAAATAAATCTCTTATAACCCTACAGTAAATATTGATATTTAGATGATAATTCAGAGGTAGTTTTTAAAATCACAGCAGCTTAAAACTGCTAAATGTTAGAAATCATGAAAAGCTTAACAATGTAAGTTGTGGATAGGAGAAATATGAAGCCAACTGTTCTTTCTGTAGCTAAAATTACACAAAAAAAAAAAAAGTAAACAAATGGACAATATGGATTTTCAACTGCAGTTATTTTTTGAGAAAAAACTACATGACATCCAACACTAAAAATGTCAGGTGTGGTTTCAGAGGTACAGACAGAAATTACATCAACATTTCTGACTACCATCTAATAAACTGTAGTTTCTCTAAACATCCTTTCAGCCACCCACTAAGGGCCTTGCAGGTAATCTAATGAAAATTCAGGATAATCATTTTTGTTGAATGATTCAAATGAAATGGGGTAAAATTAAAAATAAGCTTTAATGCCATCTTCTCTGACGTGAAAAATATATCAATTAGAAATTTGAATAAAGCTAAACACAGTGAAGGATGAAATACTACTGGGCATTCAATTTGAGAGAGGTTTTGATTAATAAAGTTTCATCTTTCAGTTCTCAAAGGGTAACAAATCTGAAGAATAGAACTATTCAAACTGTAATGGAAGGTCTCAAGTAATCAAAAGGAGTGTTAAAATAGCATAAGTATTTTCAAGTCTATTATGGATTGGGAAAAAAAGAAATAAAAATTGCGGAGTACATGATATTTTTGCTCTACCTGCAAACTTCCCTTCTGTATGTATGAAATTAAACAGCTTGCTAATGCACTAGCGGCCACTAGATGTCAACAAAGTCTAACAAGACGAAACTCGAATTTAGCTTTTAAATGCGGTGCAGAGCAGACTTGAAGCTGTCTTGGTTACAGGTATTTGTATTGATGTAGAAGCATGTAAATGCTTGGCTTCATACAAAATACAATCCAATCCAGTCAAAAATCCAATCTACTTAATGTAGAGGCAGAATGAATAATCCACACACATCAACACTTCCAAGTTCACAAAAGCACTTGTAGCTAATCACTTTGTAAATACAATTTTTGAGGTATCATGTAAGAGTCCAGCAGGTGTCAAAATAAGCTGATCTTCCTTGCCTGAATAACTAGTGAACCATACTCTGTGCTCACATTCAGCTGGGAAAAGGCTTGAATAATGATTTTTCTTCTTACTTTAAGATCTGTGCAATTTTATGCAATAAAATCATGGAGAAGAGAATTGCTATGACTTACCCAGTGTATGCAAATGGACACTTGCAGTTTCCATGCTGTCTTTCATGGGCACCTTGCTTCTTTATGACACATTTCTGTGTCTCTGAGAGACAGAGCTGAAACTTATTTTTAGCACTTCTGAGCTAATCAGGGAAACTGGGAGAAAGAGAAATAAAACTTTCCACGTAAGAAGAAAAAAATAAAAAAGCTGAGCACTCCATTCTGACAGGGAAGGGGAGGTTCAGACTTACAATGCTGAGAACTAAAAAATTAACAACCTTTTTTCTATTTGAAGGTCATTGGCCTAAATATCCAGATAAGCAAACACTGTGATGATAGTCTCTCACTCACAGCTGCACCAATTTAAGTCATAACAAACCACTCCAGATCTACCTGATGTTAACAGATGCCACAAGTGTTTATCAACTAAAATAAGGAGGACACAAATGTGCCAGTGCCCATTCTATCTCCCTCCACTTTTAATGACTTTTTTTTAAATCATGGAGATTATGAATAGAATTATTCCATCTTAGACTGAATTAAAGGCTGACAGATTTTCCTATGTGGAACTTCAAAGTATTTTTATAGCCACTTTTAACCATGCAGTTACTAAATAAAAAACCTAGAAAAACTTCTAAAACTGGTATTATGATTCTGGTAGTCAATCAAGTATTCATACAGCAGCTGTTTCAAAGAAAAGCTGAGTAGAATCTCTGGGATCCAAATTGTCTAAATTATATCAATTCTGTTCAAAAATTTCATGGTATATTATGCTTTCTTTTAATTGTGAAATATTAACATATCCATGCTTTATATTTACTACCAAAGAGCTCAGTCCTCAGTTTTTCAAGACAATAGGAATGATAGGATGTGAAAACAATAGTGCATATGCAACATTCAAACAATGAATGAAAATATGAGTCATAGATGTCTTTCTTTCTGGACTTTGGAATACTGAGATATGGTATCTTATCAGATGAACTTCAGATGACTATGCTTCAGAGGAAACTCCTCTCTTGCTTTCCTGAGTTGTTTAGCAACTATACTGATTAATAAGATTTCTTTGAAGCTGCAACACATTCAAGTATAGAAGAATCATCACAACTCTAGGGCAAATATCAGGAAAAACCATCACATGACCTGGAAAAGACAAAGCAAAAAATATGCTGTGAATCTACTAAGCGATCAGTTTGTTTTCTTCTATCCTAATAATTGTTGGTGAAGTCTAAAACCTCGCTCATCTCTTATAGCTTTTAAACCTCTCAATTTGCTCCATAGAGCCTGACAGTATTCAGTTATCTGTCCAAAGTTATTTTTTTTATATTTTTGTCCAAAATATTTTTTAAGTTATTTTTGTCCAAAGTTATATTTTTAATATCTGTCCAAATATTATTATTTGATGATCATCATAACAAAAAAGACAGCCACATTGACTTGCTTCTCCTATACTGCTCTGAACTCACACGAGGAGTCTTTACTCCTTGGTCCATTTCATCTGTGGTAAAGTATGAACAAACAACAGTCTTTCTGCTTCCCCCTTAAGATAAAATGATTTGCACTGGCATACCACGGATATGCATTCAGAGGACTCTTCCAGGTACAATTGTTTCAAAGTAATCCAAAGCAAGAGATTCTGAAAAAAAAAAAAAAAAAACCTACAAAAGAAGCTTAATTTGAAACCTTCTTAGTAATGATTACAATCAATTAATTTAGTAACAAGGTATCATTTAAGCAGCCCAAACGACTTTGTGGGGCTTTGGGTTTTCTCCAGTTAAAACTGAAGATGTACTTTCATGAAAGTTGTACCTCAAGATTACAAGTACTAAAAGTTATTAAAAAGAAAAAAAGTTACACTAGCATGAAGTAAAATATCTCCAAGATAAAATAATTTGGAATTTCTCACTGCAATGCATTTACTTTAGCAACCTGGAGGGTGAAGGTTCCAACAAACAATATATAAGCAGCTTCTCAGAATACACATTGATTCTAAAAGACAACACTGATAATTATAGCATAAGAGACTTCCTTCCATAGAAAGAAATTGGACAATGTGACAGAGAGGAAGAATATAAAAATAAATCCAAGAAAAACAAACAAACATCCCCAAAACCCTCTTAAAAGTGAACAGTAAGGAAGAATGAATATATTTAAGCCCCTCAAAGATGATGACAGGGACTGGAAGAAGAGAAAAGGAAGCAGTCATGAAAAGCAGTGGTTATTTTGCAGCAGTTGATATTTTCTAAAGATGATAGAATGTTTATCCCTTTCATGACAATCCTATGAATATAGAGGGTTACTATCAGCATCTCCTGTGCGCTGGTATTTGTACTCCTAAGCCAGAAGACTTTTGTTCTTGCCAAATGGAAGTACAAGCCCATGAGTAATGTAGGTACTGCTTCAGAGGCAGCTGTGACACCCAGAAAAGAGGGCCATCTTGTTGGCTTGAAATTCAATTGGTCTTAACTCTTCCATCGTAACACTGTTGGTCAGAGCTCTGGAAGGCTGTGAAAGGAAATCCATTGATATACAAACATACATATTGTAAGTATATATTGTATATATATATATACTTGTAGATATATTTTTCCAGTAACCCATCTCCTTAGAGCAAAGACCTTACATAATGTTGATAAACTTATAGCCCAAGGCATAATTTCCATCTTCAAACAGCCACAGAAAACATCACTGTTCTATTATATATGTTTACACACAGGGGAAAAAGCAAAGTGGATTAAAAATTCCCTGCTGTATCCATAAGAAAGGATAAGCTCTGTAAATTCTGTCTGCTGTTTAATTGTCTCTCTCTAAATCACTCGACTGTATGTGATTTTGCACTTGCTGTATATAATTTTTGAATGACCAAGGCTGGCAGATCAGCTTTCATTTTTATATGTGCTAACAATTTTATGTATGCATGTGTGCATATCAGTCAACCCATAAAGTAATTGGGACAAAGACAGTATTATTTTAATTATATTGTAAAAGGCTAATTTTATAGTCATGTAAAACTGCTGGATTTCTCAAACAGCCATACAGCATTGCATAATCCCTAGCAATTAGTTTCATCAGACAATAAATCTTTCATCAGCAAAATAGTACACAGTACCAGGAATGCAGCATTGGAGAACAACAGGATGGCATATATGGTGTGGAAAAAAAAAAAGAATCACTTGTATTTCTGGTACAAATCCAAAGCAAGGTGATAAAAATCAAGACATTTACTCCAGTCTGTCTGTAAAATAGATTACAATGGATCATATAATCAATCTTTTAACCTGCACAGTGTCTATAAACATCCTGTATTTTTATTGCTATGAATAGTAAGAGCAAATACGACTAAGAATACTTAGGTTTTTTCCTTTGCTTGTGTTCGTGGTCCCAGTGTGTGTGAACCACAAAGGCAGACTGCCAGAAGGTAGTCAAAAAAACCTCTCCCTCTCTCCTCTCCCTATTGCTTCTCACTGTCAACAAATATGTCTCAAACAGATCTAGACAGCCTCCCAAGAAGAAAATTTTTGACATCTTACTGCACATCACATGGAAAGGTAATGCAGTCATATCAGAAGAAAACACCTGTCTGTCAAAAAAAGCCATTCAGACTGGCATAAGGTCTGATAGAACTTCCATAAAAACAAATTAGAATTCTTACAGCATAGATAAAACTCCTTTTTTTAATCCCTGTTCTTCTCAAACTGTCAGTTTTTGGGCTGAGATTTTTTCCTGTATGTCTGTCTAAAAATTATCTTCTAAAGTTATGCTACTGCTTTACTCTAATAGGTCTCTTGATGAAAAAGTTACATAGTCAAGGGAACTCCACACATAGCAAAAGAAAAAAACCTACCCATATTTCAGAGTTATGCTGGACAACTTTGAGTTCAGAGCCAGGAGGATAAAATCATACAGTCAGGTTTCATTTGCTTTTCCTACATAAAAAATCTTAGAAAACTGGGTTGTATGGTCATCACACCTCATTGTTTCTAAAGAATAAGACCAGCTTGTGCTCCCTCCTAGTCCCCACCCTTCTTTTTCTAAAAGCCACAGAAAAAAAAAATAGGTTTAAGATGAAAAGAAAGAAAGACTAATTGTCAAGAGGTTAAGGTTGTCTCAGTGTCTCTTACTCATTATTTATCTGTCACTGAGAGACTAAACAAGAAACACAGGCATGAAACTCCTCAATCTGACTCATCCATTTTTGTGTTTATAAAGAACAGCACAAGGAAATGTAAACAAAATGAGCTGTATGTTCTGTTACACAGCACTGGATATATTTAAGGAGGTTGCTATCATAGAGGGACAGAAAAGGATTCAATAAATTCAAAACTACAACAGATGATACTATGGTTTAGTTTTAAAATTTCTTCTGAAAACACAAACCAATTATCATCTGAAACGGGTTGGAAGAAATTTTATTTAAGGTTATTACCTTTTCTTATGAGCTTTTTTTTTTTCTGTGAAGGAGCTCCATCACAATGCATAAAGAAGGCAAATCTAAATTGCTACTGGTGCTACCTGTGGATAACATGGCCTCATTATGCATGAGGTTAGCACGGAGTTTTTTCTGAAACCAACAAAATACTGTGGGTTTTTCCTGCTTGGATTTTGCATGATAAATTTAGGATGGCCAGCTTAGAAGTGTGACAGCTGTGAAATTAACATCAAAGTATTCAAGAAACTGAAAAGCAAACAGTTTGAAAGGCAAAGGATTTTCAGCTATCTTTTAAGAACTCTGTTTTGTTTGCTTTTGACATCTTTACTTACCATCATATGTTTAAAGACCAATGCCTAGAACACTTCCATGAAAGATTCTTTGTAAAAAGTCAGTGTCTGTGCTATGTCAATTACTAAAAAGATCTGCTGTGCAGAAAAATGTGGGGAAAAATACTGACAACTGTGAAATTTTGGAGTGTCAATCTCAAGGTAAGTAAATACATCCCTATTCCATTAAATATTAATAACCTCAAAAATTAGTTACAAGAAGATTATTAATCAAGTTATATCAAAATCATGATGAATACAAATATGCATAGTTTAGCTTACCTTAGGGGAATGAGATTGATTTGTTCTTCTTGAGAATCCATTCGTAAGTATAGGAATCTAAGGATATCAGAAAATGGTTGTGAATATAAGCCTAAACCTTGCCTGACTCCTTTGTCCCTCTGATGTAAATTTTTATTATGAATTTATGAAATTCCTTGTTATTTGCTTCCTTTCTGTCCTAGGTCATCCTTGATAGACTATTCTCAAGGAAGATGCTGAATATTTTTAACTTTATAATTTCCTACTTTTTGATAGAAAAATTACTGTCAGAATTAAAAAGAAAAAAAAAAAAAAAAAACAACAAAGCCTAAATCAAATATTTAGATATCAACAGTTTGACTTAAACAAAGATTGCTAAACAAAACAAAATCTAGAAAGCAAGATACATCAAGAAATTGGGAATATTACTCTGAATAATTGGTCATGCTTCTGTTGCAGAAGCCCTTGCTGGCTAAGAGCAAAGCTTATTTGATAGAAGGTTTTCCTGTAGACTGCCTTGTGCTATCTTGATATACAGAAAAAAGAATGGTAAAAAAAAAAAAAGTTAGTTCAAAAATAAAGTCCTATACTTTAAAATTATTTAAATATTTGTTCTACCCCTGTGGCAAGAGTACCAAGCCCCACCTTGGCTGATATCTAGTGGCCCCGGTTGTGGTAGGTACACAATTACCTTTCTTCCTCTCCCTTCCTGCTCCCCACAGTGTAGGGAATAAGTGCAAATCTCCTTGGTCAGCAGGCTGGACCTCCTGCCAGTGAGAGGCCTCGGCCCAGAGAAGTTTCTGGACCATGACCGTGTACAAAATTATCCCCAAACCAACCAGGATATAAATGGGGCCTCTGACAGAAATCATGTGCAGCTTTCCTTAGAACACCAGCTGGGTGTTGGGCTGGGATGTACTCAAGAAGACTTCCAGGGACTGGGTGCCTTCATCCCTTTTCCAGATGAGTGACTGTTTCTAATGGGCGTCTGTGAGTGATCCTTGACCTTTCCAGTGAAGTGAATCCACCTTCTGGATACCCCTGAGGGAGAAGCCTCCCATGCATGTAAGAGTGCAGGTGCACTTTGGGTCACTGTTCTTGTCCTTGCAGGAACAATATCTCTGACTGGTAACACTGAACTTGTAACTGCTATGGAGCGTGATCATAGTTACCCTTCCATTTGTTAGTTTTAGCCATTGGTTTTTGGTTGCCAATTTATGTTTGTTCGAGTGTGTTACCTTTGTGAAGCTCTTTTTGTGTTTGTCCACAATAGTACCCCTTATATAATGGGAAAAATTTCTTTTAAGGACCCCACAGTCGAATGTTCTATACATGGAAATAATGCTTTGAACTTCTTTAGAATCAGTAAGACAAACTACCACAACAAATTAAACAATGACTACATGGAAGAGACAAGATTGATTATTTTGTCCCTTGTCTCATAGGGTCACAAATTTATCGTAGGGATGGAGCACATCTCCTGTGAGGAAAGGCTGAGAGGACTGGGATTGTTCAGCCTGAAGAAGAGATGGTAGCCTTCCAGTACCTGAAGGGGGCCGACAAGAGCGCTGGGGAGGATCTTTTTAGAAGCATATAGAGATAGGGGGAAGGGTTTTAAACTAAGAGAAGAGTTGAGCTAGTGACTGGGGGTAGTTTGTCATGGCCAAGATAAGGTGCATTTCCAAAGGCAATTCTTTCCTTATATAATCAACTAAGTTCTAAATTATCTGTGTAGTAGAAATCACTGCTTTAAAGCTCCAGAAACATTGCTGCTGGAGTAGATTATAGCTGTTTTCTTTATTAGTACTCTAAGTCATGAATTTCTGAAGTATACTTACATGTTAAATACAAACTGAACAACTACCTCAGGCTACAAGAAGTTCAAAATTATGCTTAGAGGCAATGTTAAAAACACCTTGGAGAGTCTAATTCCTAGAATGATTAGGAAGTGAAAAGAATAACTTGAAAGTGTTAGAGAAGAAAATGTTTCCAGAAGTGACTATACAGCACAGAGGAGCATGCTCTTTGGGTTTTGTATGCATGCTTCACAGTGCAGCTACCCAACGCTCTTGGCCTTGGACTAAGAGGAGGTTGCAGTGACTTTGGGTGGAGAATAACCTTCTAGGCCAAGCTGCTCCAAAAGGCCTTGGAATTGACCTTTTTGTCATAAAAGCTTTACTGATATAATACTTATTAAATGGCACATTTATCTTTCTTGTAAGGCTATAATTCGAAACATACAGATCAGATTATTGGCTGTTAAGAGTTATTACCCATTTGCTAATGTCTAGTGGTGCATTCATTAATTACAAATAAAAGCAACAGAAATACACAAAGGACCAGCAAATTTCTGATCTGATCATTGTTAGTAGTTTAGTCCAGGTTTTGGGGCATTAACACAGTAGTGGATAAAGAGTAAGAAATCCATGTCTGGATGAACATGCAAGCCAGATAAAATTAACCTTCTGCTAAGATCCTAGATGGTAATGGAAGAGTAACATCCTCAGGATATCTAAACTTGTCAGATTTTGCCATTAATCTAAAGGTAAAGCTCTGACTTTCCAGAGGACCTGTACTTTTTCCACTGATGTCTGATGAACTGAGATACTCTAATTGAAAGACAGCAAAGCAGGTTTTGGATATTGGCACAGGATCTAGAAGTCCAAGGATTTCCCACTTAGTCATGGGTGTGTCAGATGGGCTGAGTTGGGTCCAATAAAAATACAGAACCTCTCAAGAGGGAAAAAGTTTTACTACTGTATCCCTTTAAAAGAATAGGGATGGAATATGTGGCATGAGGAATTGAACAGAACACCATACTTCATGCCTTTGCAGCCTACTACACCCCTCTTGAAAAGAAGAGGGACAGGGTTTGGGAGGGTAATTAGTAATCTGTATCTTTTATAATGGAGCAGCAGTCCTAATAAACACACCAGACTGGCTGTTTTAAAGGGACATATATTAGATCCTACACTTAATCATCATGTTGGACTGCTGAGTCAGAGGGAGCATCTGACAAATTTAATATTGAGGTCAGAGACTTTAATAACATGAGTACTATGGACCAGTGTGTCAGTACCATATAACATTGAGAAACACTGCCACTTGTCAGATATTTCCTTTTTGGATGTTTTTATTTTTGTTGTTGTTGTCCTGAAGATGCCAGTGTAGATGATTCCATTAATGCAAACCCACCTTTTTGAAAAGGTCATCTTTCCATTTGAAGTCAATCTTCAAGTTGATTTCTTTGCAATAGTGGTCCAACAGCAGTCATTCCCAGACATTTCAATGGCATTCCAAGTGGCATTCTAAGTGGCATTCTATTGACTACTTAACAAAACCTACTTAAAACAAACAATAAATGAAGCTTAATGAGAGTTCCAGCTGTCAGATTTCCTGTGTAATTCTGAATTTTCAGCAAGTATGCAACAGTTCTCCTTTTTTTTTTTAAACAAATTTTCTCAGTCTCCTTTTCAAAATGTGCATGTATATAGCATACGACATTATACATTAAAATAAACTTCCTACTTTTATGAAATCATATTTTCAATTTCATAGTAAGCAATTGCATTGCAAACATTCAAATTCAGAATACTGAAGTATCTAGTAGTATTATCTGTATCTGTCTAACAATTACACAAAATGAAAAAAATGGACCTTATTACTGAATTTCCACATTTCAGTTTCAAGTAGAATTTAGGTTTAGAATTTTTTCTGTAGTATTCCACAGTTCTTGGGAGAAATACTGATACATTTTTGCTATGTTTCTTTTAATATGAAAGGAATGTGTTGACATAAAGAATCTGGAAGAGAAGAATACACCCTCTCAAATAAAGTGTTTGACATGCTCAGTTCTTTATCTGTTGAAGTCATATTCAGCTGATTGGCACCAGTGGTCCACCTTTCAGAGTGAATATATTTTATTCTTTCATATTCATGAATCCAAACCCAGAATACTTAAAGATGCAGTGCACATTTATTTCTCAGAAAAAGCAAATTAAAATCTAAAAAAAGTATTAATTTTTCTAACACCTCATTGCCTTTTAGAAGCCGACTGTAGTGATTATATCGCATTAACATACTTGGTTAATAGAGCTAATTATTAACATAAGCCACACTCATATGTACCTTCACTCCTATTCTATCCAATTTCTAAGAACCAATGACTGCAGACAGAAAATTAAACAAGCTTATTAAAAATGTTTAATATTATAAACAAGATTCTTGTGAAGACCTCTATAACCTAAATGTTTGAGATTTGGAAAGTAAAAAATAAAATATCACAAGACCATGCAGACATGAGTACTTACAAATACTAGCTTTTTATTAGAGCAACATCTGTAATGAGTGCTCTGGACTATAAAGAAACAGAAACAGAAATACTGCTTTGTATTCTACCTAAAAATCTTAACTACTGCTCAACAATCTCGAAAGAGTTTAGGTATCTAACTGAATAAATCTTCTAACAGATAAAACTCAAAACATTTTACCCCAACTTGAAATTTTTGTCACAGAACTACTACATATTCCTCTGTAATGTTTGTGAAAAGCTAGCTTTCACTTTTATTACGAATAAAAACTTCCCACTTTAAACCAGAAATCAAACTGAGTTCTCAGGTCTTGCCCAGTCAGCAACTCAGTAACACTCTGAATTTTGCTTCATTCTCTTTTTCCTTCTTCTTTTGTCCTCCACACCTATTTAATGGTGTATTACAGCCTTTAAGAGACTTGTATCCAAACAGATTTTATCTCCATCACTGCAGTGGGGAGGAAGGTAATTATTCACCAAATTAATATTTTATTATTTTCTAGACAAATAAGCACAATTCTAAGACAGATAAATGTCTAAATTGGTATTTAAGTAGTATTGCAATGTTTATATCTCAGTCAAAAATTGCCATTCAACATCTTTTTTGCTATCAGTAATAATAAGCAAAAAATGTAAGTTTTGAACTCTTGGCTTCTCTTTTGATGTGTATGCATACCTCAAGGAAGTGCTTATCTTTTTAAATGGATTAAAAGAATCCCAAACAACAAAACTTACTGTTCTCTCAGTTGGTGTAACCAACAAAGATGCAAATAAGCTACCTTTAAAAAATCTGTTCTGATATTAATTTCATTCTATACCTTATTTCTATACCTATGATATTGAGTAAAGCTCAGAATCTCTAATTGCATCTCAGAGAGAGAGTGCTGCTGATGGTGCTCAAGGAATTTAATATTAAGAAGTCTGTGTTCAAGAATTTCACCTGATAATTCATCAGAACTATACTGAGATTGTACACTTGCCAATATATTTCTGACAGGTGATTTGCTTGTTAAAACTCACATGAACAAATAAGAAAATTATTATGCCCTAATTATAGTCAAATTTCAATGTAGATTTTTTTTTACTTTGTAGTGTTTCTCTTTGTCATGTGAAATGTTTTAAAGTCCTCATCTCCTTGTCTTAGTTAATTTTATATCTCTTTACAGATTACCAAAATTGAAATACAAGGTAATCAGATATGGATAACAGGTTCCAAAGTTAAATATTTGGTTTATAGATAATGAGATCTTAGCATATATTATAAGTAGATGCAATTACAAAATAGAAGAATATGAGAATTATCAATAGCAATTTACATTCTTCAGGCAGCCAGTTGTACACCTACCTATCAGGAAGAAATAATTCTGTGATTACATTCGTTTTGAAAATGCTTTGCTAGATTTTTAATAGGGTCTCCAAAGCTGACTGATCACTTTTATTTCGTTGATTTCTTTTTTTTTCAAAGTGTTAGGAAAATATTTGTTTGTCATCTGTAGGAAATTTGGCTGGGAAAGACTTAAACTTCATAGCTGCTCATATGGGGCTATATTTTGGACTTGTAATCTAAAAAGTACTGATAACACATTGATGGTTAATCCATTGCTGAGCTCTGCTTCCACACCATCAAGGTGTTTTGTACTTCTCGCACCATCCAACCAGCAAGGAAGCTGGAGGTGCACCAGAAACTGGGACCTTCTTTTCCATTGAACAGCTGATCCTCGCTGACCAAAGAGTTATTCCATACCATGTGATGGTGTCCTGATTTCATCTGGGATGGAGTCAATTTTCTTCTTAGCTGGAATAGTGTTTTGGTTTGGATTCAGAACAGTGTTGTTAACACAATGATGCTTTGGTTGCTTTGATGTTTGATGTTTTAGTGCTTACTCTGAATCAAGGACTTTTCAGTATCTCATGCACAAGGAGCTGTGGAGGAGCATAGATGAGAGTCTTCCTTTCCTGGAGCTGGCAGGACACCTGCCTGCTGAAGGAACGTAAAGAATTAATGACTTGTTTGGCTTTGCTTGCATATGTATCTTTTGCTTTCCCTATTAACTGTTTTTATCTCAATCCATTAATTTTCTCACTTTTACCCTTGCAGTTCTTTCTCCTATCCTTTTGGGTTGGAATAAGAGAGTTGCTGTGTTAAACCACTTAATTATCAGATGGGGTTAAACCATGACACCAATTTGTCTGTAATTTTTTGGACATTCAGACAACAAGAAACTGTATGCTTCTGTGCATTTTGCTTTGCCTGTATTTTTTTCTCCACAATCAGAAGCGTTGCATAGAAATATAAATTTGAATAAGGACATCATCTTTTCATTCATATTATATAACAATTTTGGTTCACAGTTGCTTTTAATCTGATTATCTGGTTGCACTGCACTTTGCCCTAGTGTACTTAGTGAAAGTGCATGTCAGATATCAGAATATAACCAAATATGTCCCAATGGTGTCATAGAGTATGCATAGTCCAGGAAATACAGAACACTGAGGCAGCAAAAGCATGAAGGAGTTTGTTAAAGGATCTACTACCACATAAAACATCCTGAGAAGACAACATTAGCTTCTTGGAGCAATTCCATAAACCCTGACACAACAGTTGAAATTATGTGTGTTATCCTAATCTCTTTTTTCTTAAGAGAAATGTCATGACGTTAGTCTCTCTTATTTGACTTTAACAAAAACATTATTGATCAAAATAAGGCTAGCTTCTTCTCATTTTTGCTGTACTCAATTCACGTCAAATTTGAAGATTTGGGATCCTTATAAAAACTATTACCATCTTCTGTCATTTCCGCTCTTTGCTCTTCCACCTGCACTGCTCCTGTTGCCTCTAATGCCAATAAAAAATGGTTCATGCAGAATTGGCATGATGAACCTCTCTACACAACATCTTTTAAAAGCAGGGACTACTCATGAAAACCACAGAAATTCAGCAATATTAGCACCCAAACTTGGGTCCAAGCTGGATTGCAGTAGGCATTTCAACAATCCAAAGAGAATATGTGCCTGGACAGAACACTTCCTTTGATTTGTGAATGACAGCACACTGTTGCACCAGTCCTTGCTAGGAAAACAGAAACATGACAAATGAAAGGCAAGAAGTATTTGAATGAAAAACTCCAATGTAGAGATTCTGTTGTACTTAAATTGGCCACTTGTACAACAGCATGTCATTAGTACTAGTGAACTATTAAAACAGAACAAATCAATTGTTGTGTTATTCCCTAAAAATTGTTATTAATGAGATAACTTGAGGCTTACTCTTTTGTTGAATTCTGTTTAATTGTTCGGCCAGTTGATCTTTGTGTGAGAGACTTTAAGATGATCTCTGTCACATAATCATTATTACTGTTGTACTTACATAAATGATTGAAGGTTTGAGAGTGCCATAAAATACTCATAGGGTAGAAAAAGAACTTCTAAGAGTACAGCCTAGATAGACTTAGCGATGAAAAAGAAGTAAAAGGCATGTAGAAATTTAGCATCAATCAAAAAGTTTGTGAACAGAAACCAAATTTTTTGAGATATATGAGAAAATTTGGACAAACATGGTTGTTTGGACAAATGATAAAAATACACTTTTTCTATGGAAATATTTTAATACCTATTGCACATCAGCAGTATCCAACTTAGATCAGCTCTGCATAAAACATACATCGTGAACAAGTTCTCACCCAACAGGCATTAAAAATTGTTTGAAGTGAAAGCATTTAAAGCATCTTCTGATATTCCCACACAAATTCTAAAGTAATATAGGTATTCAAATGAATTTTCACATAAAAGTTCAAGGAAAAGATAATTTGAAGGATAAAATCCAGGTAAAATATTTTTAGATTTGTAGTACTTGTAATATATAAATACAATCAGAAGACAAATGAACTAGCAAAATGCATGTTTGCTCCCTATGTATATATCTACATGTATAAAAAGGCCCAAACATAATTTGCCTAAAAATTAAGGTGCGAGGGAAAGACTATTTAAGAAATTGTTCTACTACAACATAGGGATTTTTAAAGTCAAAGCACAAAAATCTCCTCCTCTCAAAACACCACATAAAAATCTGGGTGAAGAAATTAATTTCCTGTTTAGATGACAACAAATGCTTCACAAACACTTCAACATTGATTTGCACAACTTCTGCTGAAAGGCTAGAGATTTGCAAACCTCATGAAGTTCAACTTCATGGTCAAGTTCAACTTCAAGGTCAAGTGCAAGATCCTGAATCTGGGAGAGGTTAATCCCAGACATGAATACAGATTGAGAGAACTCACAGAAAGGAAGCCTGAGTAGAGGGACTTTCAGATTCTGGTGGATGAGGGGCTGGACATGATCCAGCAATGAGCACTCCCAGCCCAGAAAGCCAAACGTGTCCTGGACTGCGTCCAAAGCAGTGTGGGCAGCAGGGGAAGGAGGGGATTCTGCCCCTCTGCTCTGCTCTGGTGTGACCCCACCTGCAGGGCTGCACCCAGCTCTGGGGGTCCAGCACAAGAAGGGCATAGACCTGCTGGAACATTTCCACAGAAGGGATAGCAAGATGGCCAGAGGAGTGGAGCACCTCTCATAAAAGGAAAGGCTGAGAGAACTGGGGTTGTTCAGTCTGAAGAAGAGATGGCAGTCTTCCAGTACCTTAAGCAAGTCCTACAAGAGAGCTGGGGAGGAGCTCTTTACAAGCAAGTAGTGGGAGGCCAAGGGGAAAGGGCTTCAAACTGAAAACCAGTAGGTGTAGGTCAGATATTCGTAACAAATTCTTTGCTGTGAGCACGGTGAAGAAGTGGAACATGTTGCACAGAACAGTTGTGGGTGTCCATCCTTGGAAGTGTTCAAAGCTAGGTTGGATGGGGCTGTGAGCAATTTGGTCTAGTGAAAGATGTCTCTGCCCATGGCAGGGCAGTTGGAATTAGTTGATGTCTGAGATCCCTTCCAACCCAAACCATTTATAATAAGCCCAGCTTACCTGAAGCTAGAACTGATGAGAAAAGTCTAAGAATGAAGAAATGAGACATCTGCATCTGCTGTAATTCAAAGGGCTATTTTCTGACAATTTAATATTTTTGCAACATACAGTACATTTGATAAGAATAACCAAACTAGATTGTCTGCCTTCTCTACTAGTTGCCATTTTGCCTATTTTAAATAGCATAAAAAATCGTTTATCATATAGATAGTTCTGAAATTACGTGAAATTTTATAGACAGGCTAATAATTTTTTAGCTCACTTCACTCACAAACACTTTGTTATCCAAATTACATCAAGGCAAGATAATTCTAAACTAAGATCTGACTCATCATTTGATTAAGTGGTTAAAAACATATTGAACTTTTAAAAGTAGCTATTGCTCAAGAAAACATTGATACTTATACTACTATTCCTTTAAAATATAATCGTTACACATGAAAGTCAACCTTTTTTATCTACAACATATGCAATTTATACTCCAAAAGGAAATTAGTCAAGCTACTAAAATGTGCATAGGAAAAGCCATCTGCACAGATAAGGATTTTTTCATTTAAGTGATCACAAAAATGACAGCCCCTGAAGTGTCTTTCTGCGCATCAAGAATTATCACAGACTTGTTCAATCATCCTCTGCGATGCTGAACAATATACTTGTTTTTATACGAGCCAGTAAGATCTATGGCTTGTGTTTAGTACTCATTTTAAAAGGTATTAAAGCAGAGCCAATCATTGTACATAAGATGAAGCGATAGTTTAGGAAGAAAATGTGAAGAAATGGTAACAAAAAAGGGCCTTTGTTAACCACAAGGTGATAAGAAAAATACTTCAACAATAAGGAAGATATCAATTTGTCAAAACTAAATTATAAGAGCTGTTGAACTGGAACCTAATACACGGCTAATAGTAAATGTGACAGGGAAAATAGTGTCTTCTATTAAACTGTTAGAGATATGTCAGAAATTTCATTGCTTATTCAACATTATTGGATGAGTGCAGATAAACAAAATAAATGGCAGAATTTTCTAAGGTTTCCATCGTTTATTTGCCTGTCCCTGCTTCACTTTGTTACGCCTACTCAGCACAATCTTAGTAAACTTTTGACCAATGAGACTATTTCACCCAGCCTTGACAAAGCAATAAAGACCACAAATGAGAATCAAATTCCTGCAGGCTTTGTAGAGACAGAGCAAATCTCTGCAGCGGGAAATGCAAGGAGAATGCAGCATACAATGCACACACTGTTTGTCAACAGACATTGGCCATAAGGACATGCTGATCTACAGTGGCAAAGTCATTTTTGTCATCTGCCTGATGGTAGATGGTACAAGTTTGAGGAACAACCAGGACCCAATGAAGGGAAGAAACCCTACAGTATATAGAGCACATACTCATAGGAAATTACCTGTTCCTAGTGGAACTGTTTTTAAAGGATGTTCTTTCTGCTAGGATGTGAATAAACTACTACTGACCTTGACAAAAAATGGTTTGGGGAAGAAAGAATGCTTTTGGGGGAGCAGAAGACATGGCATCAAAGCGTAAAACACATGAGAGATTCATATATCCTGAAGTACTACCATGTATCAGTTATAAAAAATACCTTGTTTACTGCTTTCAATAATGGAGGAAGAACATTAAGGGGACAAAATTAAATAAATTTCAGAAATCCCTTAATATTGTAATTTCATTTGCACTAGTCTCTCACTGCAATTTTTCACTTTGACTTTCTGAAACAAGAAGTTCCCCTTGAAAATTATGCCTTAGACAAAAAAAGGTAGTTTTTAAAAAAATGAGGGAGAAATATCATGCACACTAGCAAAAAACAAATTCTGAGTGGAGGAAAATAATTCATCTACAGAGGAAAAATATTTAGCTTTAACTTGAAAAACTGTTTTTAAATCAAGTTGACAGCAGAAAAGTTACCATTCTCAGTGTTATAACTACGAAACTAACTATGCTTACGTGAAATACAAAGCCTTTAAAATTAATAAAAATAGACCATCTGAAATTTTTAAACATTTCCTTCCAAATTGTTCTTTTCAGTTAAGCAAGAGAGGAACCAATCTGGGAGAAGGCAATTTTGTCACACAAGCCAAAATTCATTCCGGAGTGGAATTTGCCAAAAAATTATCAGCTGAGATAATTAGTAGGCACTTACCAACTTTCTACTGTCAATTCTACCAATGCCAAGTCTGCTAGTAGTTTAAATATTTCCTAACATAAGAACCAATCCACTAATTCTAAACACACAAACATCTCTTATAGTTTTATCACAGCAGTCTTAATTGCATTAGATTACATTCAGTTGTCTGAACAGTCTCGCATTTCAATGTTATATATAGAAATAATTGAAAGGATATTTTTCTGCCTTGAAAATTCATTCATATTACTAATACATGCAGACAATCCTTTGAACGAATGTCATTTCATCTCATTTCTCAATTCATTTTAAAAGAATTTTTTTAATATATCTAAAAGTTTGGGGTCTTTTTCAGTAGGTAGAAGCAACCGTTCAGAATCTGTCATTATCAACTTGCATTGTTGCTACTAAGAAGATCCTTTACTCTGATGGTGGTTAATTCCCACTAGACAGAGAAGCTAACAGAGGCTCAGCCTCATTCCAGACCCTATTACAAAGCACAGCTTTTCAAATGTTATCATGATCCTTGAGACCTGGAAGTGTAACTTTCTCTTCAGATCCCTGCATAAAACTTTCTGCTGCCCACACAGAGGTTTAGCTACTTGTTTATCAAGGAACCCAGACTTTACAGAGCTCTGGTGTAAAACTGCATGGCACTAGCCCAGGTTTCATTAAAATTTTAAATAGTGAGAAAAAACATCAAAATTTTTGAGACAAATAAGTTAAAACTCCAGACAGAGACTAAAATGACTGAGATGGGATTGTTAGTAGCTAAAAGATGCTGGAGGTAAAGCAAAACCAAGGTACGGTATAAAATAATTTAAATAAATGGGGAGGTTAGTTGAGAAACACCTGGTCAAGTCATCACCATCATGCCTGTTGGAATCCAGAACGCAGAGAATATTTCTCTGCATGGTTTAAAGGATTCAAACCCTCTGACAAGTACTACTTTAAACCTTTGTCCATAGAAAGGGCTTCCTAGGCTTTGAGATGAGACAGAATTATTAAGAATGCAAATT
>JAWWMU010000106.1:73792403-73826870 GCA_035048155.1 Cinnycerthia olivascens
GCCACTGGGACACAGCCCGGCGGGACAGCGATGGCCCTGCGGCCACTGGGACACAGCCCGGCGGGACAGCGATGGCCGCTGGGAATGCTCCAGGGAAACACCTGGGAAAAGGGTGAGGAGGAAGGAGCAGCAGAGAGGAGCAGCTATGGACTGACCACAGCCTCCAACTTCCCACCTCCCTACGCTGCTCACTGGAGGGGAGGAGGTTGAGGAGCCAGAAATGTAGGAGTGAAGTTGAATTTGTGAAGACGGGAGTAACAGCGGACTAAAGTGGGGTTTTTTTTTTTTGGTCTTTGTTTCACACTATCCAACTCTATTTTAATGGATAATATATTAATTTATTTTTTTTCCCCCAAATTGAGTCTGTTTTGTCAGTGATGGTAAGTGGTGAGTTTCCTGTCTTTATCTTGGCGTATCACCTTTTCAATCCTCTGTCTGGTTGAGGAGGGGGACTGAGATTGGTTTGGGCAGGATGATGGACAAGGTCAACCCATCACATCAACAAAGTTGACTATAAGATAGCAATGTTTTTGCACACTAAACAATGCATTGCAGTCCATTCTCATAGTCCGAGCTGCCACAATCACACAGAAATTATCCAAAGCTAAGAAATATGAATCCCTTTTCCCTCTCTGATCTCATGAAAAATTTTAACATTTGTAATAATTCAAAGCTAAAGCATAACATATCTAATTTAGGTACTGTCTAAGGCAATGACTTAAGGACTATAAGACTGGAAACTTTCAAGTGTTCTCAGCATTAGCAAGCAATTTCCAGGAGACTATTTCTAGAGAATTTAACAATTATAAGAGAAACTACTTTGATTTTAATGAATCATTTATTCAAGTAAAACCAGACAGCGACAACACAACCTGAAGAAAGAGTGGGGTAAGTGGTGTCCAAGCAAAGGGAATCAAAGTCCTTTATCATCTGTGACACTATAAGTCTTAGAAAACCATCAGAGAAGTAGTTTTGTTCTTGAAATAAATATTAGAAGTAAAGCTATGCAGCAGCAAATGAATATCTAAAGATAGAAAAGGGGAAGAGTGCAGGGTGAAAACTACCCTGTATGATTCATATACATCTATACGTAGAATAGTTGAAACACATCTGTAAAAGATAACTTACCTACCTCATTAATAATAAAACCCTGGAAAGCCTGGAAACATTCTAACCTTTTAATTTGCTTGGAATTTTTTAAAGATCAACATTGAGCTTCATAAGATGCACCTTTCTAAAGGAAGTTTAAAATTTTCCGTCAGTGAATTGAGTTACTTGGTGAACATAATCTGTAGATTGACTTGAGTTTTAATCCCCATTTGTCAATATTCAGAATTCTATAATGGATTATAATGCTTTTTAATTCACCTTTTCTGTGGACAATGTGGTAATCACAATTTTACTCACGGGCTAAACAATAATTTTATGCTATTAGAAATTTTAGTTTCATTCTTAAGAAGGAGAGAAATATATGGGTCTGTTTATTCACTTATAGCCCTTCCCACTTTATGTGCCTTGTGATTTCTACCTTAAAAAATTCCATGTCCCAGAATAAGAGAAAAAAAATGTCAATTATATAACTCAGATTAATAGTCATTCAATAAAATGAGACACTGAACGTGATGAAGGAAATGGATACTTTTTTTCCCTCAAAAACAAAAGAAAACAAATCAAACCAAAAATCATCCCTCCTCAAAAAAAAAAAAAAACAAAAACAAAAACAAAAACTAAATAAACAATAAAACCCCAACCACCCAGAAAAGTTGCAGCAATAAATAGATGTAGACTAGAGTGTTGGATAGCTGTCACTAGGAAACAGAGTCTATTATAATTTTCTACATGTACTTCTTTGCAAAATACAATTGCCCTATCACTTGTGCCAAAGGGAAGATTTCAAAAAAGAATGTAAATCAGCTATATTGGAAGTTGAAAGATTGGAAAAGAAATATCACAAAAATCATTGCCAGTGACTTGGGATACAAATGGTAATTTTAGAGTATTTATAAACACTTGGAATAGTAAATGAAAAGAGGTTTTGAAGACTGCTGATGGGAATTCATCAAAATGAATTCCTAAGTTATATAATCCACATCTATTCCTCCTGATCTGAAAACACTGCAAGGAAGGGACTTCAGAAAAGGCTACATCTTCAAAAGAGGAAGAAAATGCTGAAGGCAGCAAGTATGGAACTCTGTCAGGCACTTTCAAGTTTTAGTATCTCGCATGCATGGGAGATAATTTAGCAAAGAACATATAGCTTATTGCTCATAAAAAATATGTCACAAACAGAAACAAATCCAAAGATTCCAAGTCTATAAACAGCCTCTAATTTTGTAATGGGCTATTTCTAATTTTGTAATGGGTATAAAGAAAAGTAGTGATTAAAAATGCATGTTTGAGCTGTTGAGACATACTTCAGCAGTGATATTTGGACTAATCTCCTGAGGAAGAAAGCTGGTATTTGCTTCTGAACTTGACCAAGTCAAGTCATCATTTTCCCATTTTAATTAATCACTTGCACGTATTTGATTTTCTATCTTGAAAATTATGTTTGCATTAATTGCTACAAAACACTAGAAGTATTTACATTAAGATTCAAGAGAAAATTATGAAAGACGATGTTAGATATCAAAATACTTAGAGAATCAAATTTTAATCTCTTTAAGCGTCTGAAAAATATAACAAGTTATATCTGCCTGCTTGCTACTGCAAAATGCAAGCATATTATAATTAAAGAAATGTGCAAACAAATCTGAGAAACTAAGGTCTAGATTAAGTTTTTGAATTGGACTAGACAGACTATTCTTATTTTGCTTATTCTTACTTGTATAAATGAAGACTTCTTACAACTCTAACCTTCACCTTCTCTTATCACTTCTTCTCCCTGCTGGAAAGTTAAGATTAAAGAAAGGAATTTTTTCATCTCTATAAATGTTTAGATTTTTTCTAGAAAAATAAATAAATAAAAAAAAATCGTTGACAAATTAAGCAAATGTATTTATTTATTTTCCCTCAGTACACTTGAACAAGTCACATTCTTGGCATCTCTAATTTTTCCCTTTGAGTAGAAAAAACACAAAGATATGATTCACAGTAGATATTTCTTAAATACCTTTTGATCCTGCACTTCAGAACCAATGACTTGCTGTCTTCTGACATCTGCTGAGACCTAATGTTGTGAAAGTCTCTGCTGAACTGCCTCCTCCTTTAAGTCCTTCAGAGTAGCCCAGTGCTGAAGGAGAAACAGAATCTTCATCTCCCCAGCAACAAGGAAGCTCTGCAACACACACAGCTTACTGTTTATTCACTGACTGCCATCTGTATCCCTGGGATTGCACCAAACCGCCTTTGTACAGAGTATTCAAACTCAGGATGCTAGCAGATATTTAGCTCACATTCATGGTGCTATGCTGAAGCAATGAGAATCAGGCCCCTAATTTAGAACAGGTCCACCAAGACTTCTCACTCAGAATAGTGCAGGTTTGTTTTTTTCCCTTCCACACACTCTATGCTATTTACTCCTGACATTAAAGAATTGTTTAGAGGAAAGATTTGTCCTTATTTTTCAGCTACATTACAAAACCAAAGTAAATGTCTGTGTCAGGCAACTGAACACTCCTAAATGATACAGTTATTTTGATATCTGATTTAGGCACTGAATTTACTTCAATACTGTCACACAGTGTAAAAACTTTTAAAAAAAAAAACAGAAACAGTCCCAAATTTTACAATAGGAAAAGGTTAAAAAGTCAGATCAATTATTTGATTAATAAATTCAAGGTGAAATGAGATGCACCCAAAAGCTGCCAGCAACCTTGGGAGAACAGTTTGACCAGTTGTCAGGTGCTTTAAGATGGAAATCTTAAAGGTACAGGAGCAGGCCATCCTCGTGGCAGAACTTCCAGCTTTGTCTGGGACTCAGTGAGAAAAAGAGTGTATCACCCCTGGAAGAAGAGGAAGGATATTGTGAGGTCATGTGGGAGGGAAAGTAGAAGGGACAAAGACCAGCTGGAATTTAATCTGGCCCCTGCGGTAAAAGACAAGAAGAAATTTTTTTGCAAATACATCAGCAACAGAATAAAGGAAAATCTCCATCCTTTACTCGGTGTGGAGTAAAATATAATTACATAGATATAATGCCTTTGTCTCAGTCTTTAATGGCCAGAATAGCTATCTTTAAGGTAGCCAGTCTCCTGAGCTGGGAGCAGCATGAAGCCCCCATCATCCAGGAGGAAATGATCAACAACCTGCTAAGCAACTTAAACCCACACAAGTCCATGGGGCTGGATGGATTCACCTGAGATTCACTCAGGGGGCTGACAGAGTCCCAGTCGTCAGGAAGTTAGCAAATGTGATGTCCATCTACAAGGGCCAGAAGTACAATCTGAGGAACTACAGACCTGCAGCCTGATCTCAGTGCTAGGGGAGGTCGTGGAGGAGATCATCTTGAGTGCCATCATGCAATATGTACGGGACAATCCAGTGTTCAGACCCAGGCAGCATGAGTTTAGGAAAGGAAGGTCCTGCTTGACCAAGCTGATCCCCTTCTATGACAAGGTGACCTGAATAGTGGATGAAGGAAAGGCTGTGGCTGTTGTCAACTTGGACTTTAATAAAGCTTCTGACACTATTTCACACAACATTCTTCTGTAGAAAATGACTTCCCATGGTGTGGATGGGTGCACTCTCAACTGGGCAAAAAAATGACTGAATAGCCAAGTCCAGACAGTGGTGGTGAACAGAATTACATCCAGCTGGCAGCTACTGGGGTTCCCTAAGGCTCAGTACTGGGTCAGTCCTGTTTAACATCTTTGATGGTCTGGACGGGGGGAGATAAAGTGCACGCCCAGTCAGTTTGCAAAGGACATCAAGTTAGGCAGGAGTTTTGGTCTGCTGGAGGGTAGGAAGGCTCTGCAGAGGGATCAGGATCATGCTGAATTGATGGCTCAAGTCCCGTTGTATAAGGTTGAACAAAGTGCTGGATCCTACCCTTGGGTTGCGAAAACCCCATGCAGAAAAGTGTGGCTGGCAAGCTGCCGGGTAGAAAAGGTGCTGGTTGACAGCCAGCTGAACATGATCTAGCATGTGCCAAGGTGGCCAAGAAAGCCAATGGCACCCTGGCCTGTATCAGCAATAGCGTGGCCAGCAGGACCAGGGCAGTGATTGTCCCCTGGACTCGGCACTAGTGAGGCTGCAACTCAAGTCCTGTGTTTTGGGCTTCTCACTCCACAGAGTAAGCTGTGTGTATCTTGGGCCTCTCACTCTAAGAGATATATTGAGCACCTGGAGCATGTCCAGAGAAGGGCAATAGAGCTGGGTAAGGATCTGGAGCACAAATCCTGTGAGGCGTGGTTGAGGGAGCTGGGGGTGTTCAGCCTGGAGTAAAGGAGGCTCAGGGGAGACCTTATCTTACTCTACCTGAAAAAGAGGCTGTAGCCAGGTGAGGTGTTAATCCCTTCTCCCAGGCAACAAGTGATAGAAAAAGAGAAAATGGCCTCAAGTTGTGCCAGAGAAGGTTTAGATTGGATACTAGGAAAAACATCTTCATGGAAGGGGTTGTCAAGCAGCAGCCTTAAGAAAGAATGCTGAGGACATCTAACAGCTACTGTAAGGTTTGGCTATAGCAAGTACTGAATCCTTCTGAGAGTCTCTCTGCAAAGATTTTCTGTTTCCAGAAATCTTTTGGCTGAAGACAATCAGCATCACACCAGTATGACAACATTCTCTGTTAATAAATATTTATAATCCTTGACCTAGACTTTCACATAAACTTCATCTTGCTCTTTTGATGTCATGTTTAGTAAGTGAATTCTGATAATGGACTTCTCAAATGAAAGCTGTATAATGAAACAGGAGAGCAAAAATGAATGAGAGCATTCAGTTGCCAGTAACAGGCTGACTAGACAATGAAAAAAATCTACCCTTTTAGAATTTTTTTTGCTTTTCTTATTGTCATGCTGGTTCAACCACTTAATCTGCCAGTACACTTCTGAAAATCTTCCAGTAAAAGAAAACTGAATTTAAAAAATTGAGAAGGTTATACTGCATCTTTTTCACTTGCTAAATGGAGCTTAAATGTTCACTTGCACATTTCAGGTAGTTCTTTCAAGGTAATGCATTATTTCCCCTCAGAGATTTCATTCAGCGTCGAATTTGACAGCAGATGTCACAAAGAAAGTTTGCTTCTGTAAAATCTAAACATACCATAATCCGCTTCTAAAAGCCCCCCGAAGCATTTTCTCTTCTGAAAGACAGAAGTTCTATTCACTGAAGATGATCTCTTTTGTTTTGAGATTCTATTCCCTGCACTAAGGTCATGAATTACAACAGGTGGAAAACTATAAATCCATGCATTCACTACTGGAGTGAGAGTTCCCATACTTTGCATCAGCAAATGCATGCTGCCATCTGACATGATGTATGACATTGAGTATAGGGATTGCATCCCGACACCATTTATTCAGAGGTTTGATGCCCATGTAGACATACCTTGACTTGAGTGTTCACCCTTCTTAGTGATCTGTGCTGGGAAAACTCAGCAGCCTGGAAAAAAATCCCAGACCTTCTGATTATACCGAAGTCATCCAGTCAAAACCCAAGAAATTAAAGGTCACCTTTGGAAAATGTGTCTTTAGAGTTAAAGTTTCTCAGTTTCAAAAAGCATGAAACAGGATAAATAGCTATCCCTTTAAAAAATTTGGAGGTCTGTACCCCAGTAAAAGTGACTCAAGCCTCTCCAGACTGAACACTACAGAACAGTAATTATTTTTGTATTTAGAATGAGCTGTGATTGTAAGAGTGATAAAAGCATAGTCAAGTAAGCAAGACCTCCTTTCCCTGATTGCTTAATTAATTTATACATAATACCTCTTGGGCAAATACTGCTAAGAAAACGTTTAAAATCTTACTTTTCCATGTCAGAACTAATTTAAAACAGCATATTGTTAATATATTGCTGTTCTGTTTTTTTAGAATGATATTATACCTTTACCTCCCAAACAGTGTTAGAATATCTCATAGAAGTTTAAAAAATAAAAGCTATTACTTTCTAGTCTTCTCTCAACCTACAAATGATTAAATTAGAGAAGATTTTGCAACCTTTTTACTCACAGGCAATTAAATTATCTTTTTCAGCTCAGTAGTTTCTTGCAAACCCTTGCACTCCCCCCCTTCACTGCCCTTAAATTTCAGATTCCATTTCAGAAAAAAGAGCATAGGAGACTTGGATGTGTAGCAAAATATATCTGATAGAAAATACCTTGTGATGAGGAAAGCACAGTAGAAGGAAAGCTATGAGTCTGTTCTGCTGAATTTTAGATAACCTGAGGGACAAAATTCTCAATACAGGCTTATCAAAATTTTTAACTTTTGTATTATTGCTTTCTAAAGTGAACTGCAAGCAAAGATGAGAAAAAGGGGAAGATTGTGTATTGTGGCTGTGATACAACAATACTCTTTGCTTGTCCATTTGTTTTAATCCATGACATAAAATTAGACCTACAAGATATAATGGTAAATTCTTTTGTTCAGCAGAAATTTAATCTCCAAGGATAACCATGAATCAGAGAACATATATCAAAACAGACCAGTGGGGTCACAGTAGACTTGTCTAGAATAGTAAGATTAAATTAGAATGGAACAATTTCATTAAACTAAATTTCAGGAGAAAATTATTCTAGTTCAGTAATATTTGTATTATAGTCCAAGAGAAACCAGTGTTATTCATATAGCTTAATTTCAAAATTATAAAGCTACAAAATGCTAATACATATTTGATTTTCAGTAGGTAAACCAGTGTAAAGGCTCTGAAAAAGGAACTTTCCTGTTGCTATAAATTTATTAAAAATTAGATGAGGACTCCGGAAAATAAGGAGAAATTATTCTTTTTAATATTTTATTGATAAAATACTACTAAGTGTTATATCTGATGTTTGGAGCATTCAAAAGAGCTCAAATGTTCCATCTTTACAAAAGGAAGACTCGTAAAAAATCACTTGGACAGGGAGATGAAGAACTGAAAAACACTCCCATTTAATTATTCAATTGTTTTTTGATTTCATTTTAATAGTTCAAAAGTTAAATTAAATACAGATTTGATGTTTTTTCTTTTGTGTATGCATCTGTTCTTAGAAGCAATACAGAAATAGCCCCAAATATTTTCTAAAAAGTAAAAAATAGCAAATTCACAGTTCAATTGAAAGCTAAATCTTCTGACCATATACTTAGGTGCCTTACTAACATGGGTTTATCAGTCAAAATATTTGAAGAAGGAGAAAGAGAATGGCATTGCAAAATAAAGCTGGATAAACTGGCTACATTTAAAAAGTAATGCAAAACGTTAAAAAGAGTATCTGAAATTTCACCTTTATTTCAGGTATGGAAGCAAACTGAATTAAGTGACTTCTTGAATCTGGGAATCACAGCCCTAATCTCTTCCTATAAGTAGTTCTTGGGTCTTCATCATCAGGCTGATTAGTCACTTTCTTTCGAAACAGAAAAGTTCCATGGCTAGGAACTGATTCACCCAATTTCTATGGTTTTGAAAGCCTGAGGATCAAACATCATGGGGATTTTATATGACATAGTAGTCTATCCAAAGAACTGTCCATCCCTCAAGCTATGCAAGGGAGCACAGATGCACAAAATCAAAAAGAAAAGGCTTGATAATATCTCACTGTGTGGCACCTTACTTCCTTTGCCAATGGTGTATTTTATCTGAGAGCACTGATAGTTCTGTCTGATAGTTCTTTCACATAAACATGCTAATAGTGCCAATCTAGGGAGAAAACAAGATCCTTTTCTTTTCCAAAGCCTCTGCTATCTAAAAGAACTATCTACTGAAACTAATGCAATATAGATTAAATAAAAGAGGGAAGGAGTTCATGCAGTTTATACACAAAAGAGCAAGTTTCCTAAGATGAATAATAAAAATTTCATATTAAATGTAAGGAGAGTGTCTTCCTCATTAACTTTCCACTCACTAATAAAGTTGCTATTGGTATTGATTTACTTGGAGAGTTAACAAAGTGCTAGAAGAAGGCCTATATTTCCTGCAATAAGACATTGCAGCAATGATAATCACTCCTCACATGTCAGGGAACTTCAAAAAATCTTTTTCAATAACAATCCTCTTCAAACTCCAATGTATCCTTCTCAAAGACATCTCAATGGCTTTAACCATTTATATTTCAGTTCACGGTATGAAATACTTCTCACATATCTATAACAAGAAAAATAATAATGAAAAAGAATTTGTGCAGCTGGAAATACAAGCTCATGACATGCCTCAAAAATGTGAGGAAAATCTAACCATATTCGGAAGAGTGCTTTTGATTTTCTGTCAACTTTGAGCAACATCAAAGATCTCTGAAGTTATGTTCTTTAGGGATGAGAGGTAAGGAAGATGAAGTGATTTATTTCTTTCATCCCCACATCAATTAATGATTTATTTCTTAAAATATCAGAGGTTAAAACAAAAAAAGCTTTTTCCTGAAAATTCTGCTACCATGATGGCAGCACAGAGTAAAATGAGTCATAACATGAAAAGCCTCTCTCTACCTATCATCATACAGTAATGACAAAGTTGAAACTGTGAATAATGTAGAATACATTTTTCCTATAAAGAATCAGGATGGTAGCAATCAAAGCATTATTACACTCCAACTTTTGAATCCAAACTCAAATTAATTCACCATCAGAAGTCTCTCAAGGTCTTCCTGCATTTCTTGTAAGTCACAGAACAGAGAAGCTTTGTCTCAGTCGCATTTTTTTTTCTCGGAAGAGCTGCATTTATTTTACACATTTTCCCTGCAAGTACATTGTGATACTTGGTATTTCATGTCAGATTTCATCTGTATGTTGGCTCACAGATGATCCTGACAGATTCTCACGTACTTCTTCTTGTGAGAAAAGTGTTTTAAACAGTCTCTGTTCTTGCTTCTGTCTTGGAATTGTAGCTCAGTTTTCCTGAAAACATCTAGCACAACATTAAGTACAGTGTTGTACTTAATGTCATAGCGAATCCTACAATTAAAATACATCTCTCAACAAATTTGATATCCAGAAAAGGTTATTGGACTGCTACTGGAAAAACCAGTGATTATCCAAGCTCCGAAAAATCATCCTCAATTTGAAATAGAGGGCTTCTTTGCATGGGTATTTTAGGCTCATTATTGTCACTCTCATATCACAGCCTCAAATGTTTAACATGTTGTTCTTATGTTTAACATTATGTTTAAATTAAATTAAATTAAATGTTCAACATCAAATGTTCTTAATGCAGAACAGCAGAGCAGGCTTTCTATTCCAATGTCTAAGCCAAGGGGACCTAGACTTTCTACAGCTGTTTTCCAAGCACTTTTTTGTATTGGTTAATAAGAACACAAATTCTTCAACTATTTTCAGGAGGTAAATAAATAAGATCAGGTAAAGAGTAAATCTAGTTAGTAGGCAGAGGAGGGTGATGGCATCCTTCAAGTACGCATGCTGTTGCTGTTACTGAAGGACAGATTCCACTAAAACAAGAAAGGATTAAAAAATTTGAAGTGAAACAGAGCGAAGTATTAAAAACATACAGATATGAGTTTACCCCCAAGCACCCTCCAACTCTGTAAAACCAAAGGCCATGATCATACAAGTCTTTTCTGATAAGACTCCAGACACAAAATCTTGCTTCAGAGCATAGCTAGAAGCAGATTTTTCTGAACTTAAAATATATTTAGTTTTGATAGGATTTCAAAAACCTCCATGAGCCTATAAAAGTCAAGAAAAATTAAGCACAGGACTATAATAAAAAAAAACCAAAACAAAACAAACCTGTTTCAGAGAATGACAAAGTTTATTCAAAATACTTTTCTTTGCATTTTCTGATGGTGATGCCTACTCTGCAGACCAAACTCTTGTACAGGGAGCCTATGTACCCCACTTATGGAATAACACAACATACAACCCAGAAGTAGATCTACATCTACAGATCCAGCAGTCATTTGTAAGGCCTACAGTGAATGGACTAATAGATTAACCTTAGTATTAGATACTGCTAATCCAGAATCTGATATCCTTGCCTTTTTACTTTTACTAAGTCTAAAAGATGCAATTTCTCCTCTCAAACTCCACTACATTCTTATGCAACCTGGTCTGTATTTTGATTCCTATTTTCAAGATTTAAAGCTCAGATGTTTTAAATTCTCTACACTTCTAGTAATGTAAATAATTGATTTCCAATCTCCTAAAATGTAGCAGAAAACCTAATACAGAATGGCAAAACCAGACAAGGAACAAAAAGGATTATGACAGTCTCTCTTATGAAAAAGGGCAACATGGTTATTACAGTGTATTCTGTGTATATATATATATATATATATATAGACACATCCAATACTATCCAGTTCATTCCATCAATTACATGACATGTCAAGCTAGGAGTTTCCAAAAGCTAATCCTTTGTCCAACCCCTCTTCAGAGTTTATTCTACCAGTGGTTAAGACAGATCCTGATAACACCCTTGCAGGAAGTTAGCTCATCTCAAGGATAAGATTCAAGGTTATGATCAGTATAAAAAAACATCACAATGAAGTCTATAGACACTTTTATTCTTTTGAAAAGACCTTCTTCCTGTTAAATGCCAGGCTTCTGTAAAAAGAACTCATCCCAGGTAGGGTCAAAGAAAGATGTGGCTCCATCACAGATAGGGTCCTGATTATTATGAAAGATCTTAGCATTACACTGAAATCTTTGGGAGTGCCCTAACCTTGCTCAAGGAGAAGACTGTTGTTCCCTCATGAGGGAGAACATAGCACTGACACCATGAATGCTTCCAAGCATCAGCACTCTATTGCTCTTCTGTACAGCCTTTATGCCATTCATCTCACATGCATTACACCTGTGTGCCCTCTAACCTTCTGTGACTGGTTCCTGCTCCTCAGCATTCCAGATCTCTTTACCTTCAACACTGCTCACCTGTCCCACACAGCTGTAGCCCATTAGGAATGAGGCTTGGACACAGCCCCATTCCTAATCACCACAAACTGTATGCCTACACCCTTATATGGATAAATACTTTAGTATTTAACTGCATTAGAGATAAATGGATGAATGTTTATTTACAGGCATTTTGCAGCACTGACTATATTATTTCCTTCTTCCAATTCCCATTCAAGCATTCAGCACAAGCCCCTCTTCAGCTGCAGGTGCCACTTGGCAATGAATACTTCACGCCTCAATAGCAAGTTATAACAAAAGTGCCAGCAGTCTTCATATTGCCATTTTCCTTCCTACTTGATTCAGAAATCACTCATTGTAGAGCAAATAGCTGACCTGCCTCCACTTCATGTGTACTGAATTCAGACCTGGCAGTTAACTCCAAACACTATGTGCAGAGCCAGCCCTGAATTTCTTCCAAAATAATTATGCTTTTAACAACATTAGATTATGTCAAAGTTCTGATTAACATGAGAACAGAGGGGAGAAAAAATGTTTAATATTGCCTCCTCTATGTGTTGAACGTCTATTCAGGTGCTTTTCTAAAATTTTAAGATAATGATGCCTGATTTGAGGCTTCATGAAATACAACTTAGGAAACAAACTTGAGAAATTAGGATTTGGCCAGCCATAGCCACAGGCAAATATTTGATCTGTAATTGCAATTATGGCATTTTCATGGATATAATTGTATGCATACACATACCGCTGAAAATCTTTCACATTACCTCAGACTAAAATATTATCAGATCTTACAAATGAAACTCATTGATGTCTCATCATTCAAGTAGATTTTCTAACAAAAACTCAGCAGAGTCAAGAGATTTAAAATATTTTTGCTGTGTGGGGTTTATAGTAAGATAAAATCCCCTTAAAGAATGAAAAGGCACTATGCCATTAGTGATGATGCATCTCAAATGAGATTTAAGTGCAAGTCTTTCAGATGCTTTTGTTGCTAAAACCCCCATGTCATCACTTTCAGGAGTTATAAAGCTTCACTTCCCTGCACAAACTCCCTCTATTCCATTAATTTACATTTGAATAAATTTTCCTCTGCTTTTCAATTACATGTAACACTCATTGCTTTTCTTAAAAGCCTTTATAATGTTGCAGTCAGCAATTGCTCCACTGTATTGTCAGAGACAGCTGTCCTACAGAGGTAAATGAAATGGTATTTGCCTGTAACAGCATTAGGATCATTTGGGAGGCAAAGTGCTCAAATACACTGCTATCCTTCTCTCATAATTTATGAGAGACATATTTTCACATTTACACAACTTCAAGTCATATTCCCTACTCATTTACCATAGTAAATTCAACTTGCATACTTAAAAGGGAAAAAAATGTGCAGAGCACAATACAGTATTCATTAAATGCAGCATAGAAATGAATAATTACCATTTCTCATTAATTTTCAGAATTTGCTCTACTAGAAAACAATAAACAACTGTATCTGGAAATACCATTTTTCTCCATGTTTAGTAAAAATGTCTGTACTAATTTTCCGAGCTATTTAAATTCAATATTTTCTACTCAGTCTTACTTCATGGTGAACGAAAAACTAATTTAGAAAAAGGAAAAGGAGCAATGATTATTTCCAACAGTTCCCTTGGAGGAAAAGAAATGTTTACAGTATCATCTGAGTAGATCAATGGTCTTGTGGCTGAGGTGAACTAGTGGCACAAGCTGGCTGAGGAGAATACCTGAGTGACAGTCCCCCACTTGCCCTGGAGTCAGATATTGGCATTAGCATTGCCTGGAATTTCTGTCTGATACAGATGTCATCTCATGAACTTCTGGGAATCGGCAGGAAAATTAGTCCAGCTGGAGGTTCTGTTCTTACATTTTTAATGTGGGAAATGTTAAATTATCTGAGAATAGAGAAGGCAATTTACATACAATGAATGAGACTTAGCTGTGATGGTCTCTGGCTTAACTGATCTTTGTAACACTTGGGCAATAAATCACCCTGTGGAAGTGAGCATTTCTTCCTAAACTATAAATACTTGTGGAATGACTAACATGTTCTTGGGTTTGGCCTTTCTGTGTCTGCTGTATATGCAGCTACAATTGATTCCTTCAAATTTATGAAGAGAAATTTCTGTTGCTAAAATCAGAAGGATCAATTAGCAGCATTCTTTTTCCACAGACTCCAAAAGGAACCTCTAGTGATCGGCTCAGATGCAGACAACTAAGATTTCATCCGATGATTCCCACCATAGGAATCAATATTTTCTAATTTATTTAAGCATTGACTTCTCTCATCTATTTCCAGTTTCTGATTATCAGACAACTGGATATATTAAAAAAGGAGTGCTTAATTTTGGCATATTTGTGTTTTGCTTGTGCATCAGCATCTCAACTGTATTCCCAGAAAACGACAACTGTTCTTAAAACTTTCCAAAAATGTTCATATATATTCTCTCAATGGAGCTACGTGTCTTGATTTTCTCAAATACCTCAAGCACCAGAAAATATTTTTGATAGGCAATGACCAATACTCTGAATGCAGAATTCATACAACTTCTGGTCTTAATAATGAAAGCATACAGGGCAGCTAACATACCTTCTCTATTGCTGTGTTCTCACAGACTATGGAGAAAAAGTACAGAGGTTTGGCCTAATTATCTTTTCATCTCCTTTTTCCAGCAAAATTCCAATACATGTATAACCAATTTTATTGCAACTATTGCAGGTAGATGTTTGTAGCTGAAATTCTGTATTAAGCCATCATATGTTTTACAAAAAAATCATTTTAAAATATAAATCACATTTGTTTCATTTTTAGCTATGTTCAGCAAAGAAAACTGGTGGCTTACCTATGACAATAAAGTTTTGTAGTTATATGTAAGATTGTCAGCTCTTCTGGGTCATTTTCTTAGTTATAACAAATAGATAAACAGCAAAACTATGTCAGAGATATTTAATTCCCAAATATTGGGAGAGGAACTCTCTGGAATGTCCGTGACAGATTGTAGTCATGCCTTGTGTCTTTCTCATTGCAATTTCTCAGACATTCACGGATCTTAGTCAGCAACTCATTTACCTGTGTTCTAAATTTTTGACAAAATGGACCCTGCCACTTGGGTAGGTAATTTTTCTTTATCTTATTCAAAATCTCAAATAAATTCCCACTGTGAGTTATTTATGACTTATGTCAGTTCAAGTAAAAATAAAAAAAAATAAAAAAATCCAGTGATTCAATAGCCCTTGTCTTTGGAGTAAATTAGAGCTACTCTAACATTATAAAGATTGTCAGGAGATTTGTTAGACTGAATTTTTCCACCAGAAAATAGTCAAAAGTGCTCTTCTGCATATTCAACGAGGACATCCCATTGTGCATTGCCACAAAGGTACTTAGAGTGTGGTAGCTGCAGAATCAGAACTCCACCACTCAATGAAATAATTTTTTAACTTTATTTATGTGCTGGAGGGGGATAGTGGGTGCACATCATGTTCTCCTCTATGTGAAGTACACCTTCTCTGTACTGACCACATTCACCAAAATGGTCTCCAGTCAATTTATGATTAGTACCATAGGCTCAGGAAAACACTCCAGCTGGCTGACATGTCCACATCTTGGCTGGTGGCCTGGCCTTTACATTTAGTAGGCCTTTGGCTCATCCTTCTTCATCAGGTTGGATATATAGATAGATATGTTCCCCCTCACGCTTCTATTTTCAGTGGTTTGCTTTCTACCTCAAGAAGTCACCGATAACCTCATTGTTCCTGTCTCTCCAAGCCCATCTCTGGTTTTCTGTACGTAATTTACCTGAATTAGTACCACATTCCATTCTACCCCAAATGGGCAACATGGGTGTAAAACTGCAATTTTGTCTGCTCTTTTTTTGTTACTTTTCTATGCCTACCCAGACTATGACAGGAGGGCAGATGCAGGCTGTGTCTCCTGGGTGAGCAACACACACACTTCCCATCCAAATGTACTTGGTTCATTTCCACAGAACATACCTGTCATCTAATGAGTTTCAACTGGTCAGATGTAGCCAAGCCCTTGCTTACCTGAGTGATACTTTCAAGTAGACTTCATCCCATGACACTAATTTGAAAGCTCCTGAAAAAAAATTAATAAAGAATTAATCACAGAAGACAAGAGAACTGTACTACCAAACAGGTGTGTCTATAAAGCATATGTATTCAGATGTCACCATTTAGAGGGCATCCCCTTTAGAGCATAAATGGTTCTATACCAATCCAATCCTTGAAAAAGGCAATCCACAAAACAGGAAAACTTGAATGACACGTGGTTTTCATCACTGCTGTGATTATAATTGATTATAATTCTTTCTGCCTTGCACTATCTTTCCTGGAAAGAAAAAAAGTCTGAAATTGGCAACTTCAAAACTCCTTTCAGAGGGGGGAAGCATTACTGTTGGAGGTAGCTGTTATTTAATTTGTAAGTTGAATGTGGAGAAGATAATTATTTTTTGCCATGAAATAAATCAAAATAAATTTACCATACACTCAGTATAAATAATCTGCTCTACAAAAATAGCCTGGTTTTTTGCTTGTAATTTTGCTTTCATTCTTACATTCTTCCATCCAAAAGTACAAGAGACCTTGAATTTATGCGTATTATGTGAGAATTTGGTAAATGTCACCTATTTTTTCTCAGGGTGCTCAAACCAGTGAAATACTAATGAGGCAGCAAGTTATACCTAACAATATATATCAGATGGTATCAAATGAAGGTTAAAGAAATTATGAATAAAATATCTTTGAGCTTAATATTCTTATAGTGTCCCTTGAAGCAAAAAATGCCAAAAATATTGAAATCTACGTCATTAAGCAGCTGCCTCCTGGGATCCTTGAAGTGCTCATATTCTGCACAGGCTGCCATCACACATCAATTGCCTTATATGGTATTTGGTCTTTACATCCTGCAAATTTAAAATATAACTGGCCCTATATGGAAAGCTATTTCTGTAATTCCAAGACATTTGTATTCCAATGCAAAGTGCCAGTTCAATACAAAAAAAGGACGTGTATGCCATTATGCACCAGCTGTCTCATCTAGCTGTTTGCAATTGCAAAATATAAAAAAGCTCTTTATTAGACATGCAAAAATGAGATTAGAATCTGGACAGTTTTATGCTGAAAAGAATCTTTCTTGTAACTGCAGAGGACTCATGTTCTTCTAAGGATTTCTATCCGGAATACTGACTGGAAAGATCACTTTTAGAGATCTCTACTTGCCTTGAAACATAAATGCTCTCTGTTCTGGTGTCTTTATTAAATATTTTGTGTATGACCAGGGAGACAAAATGTGCTGAGAGAGAATTATTGTGCCAGGAGAAAGGAAGGATAAAAGGGCAAGAAAATACTTATAATATAGTACCCACCCCTGTAACATACCTTTCCCACCTGCCACCAACAATCATAAAACCATGAACCCAAAGCCTTTTCCTTTTTTTAAACTGGGATATGTGAGGCAGTATGAAGGAGAATGTGTAGAATAAGTGTATAGAAATTCAAAACAGGTGTAAAAAGACAAAATGTCATTGAATTATAAATAAGTAAGACATAATATTGCAACTGTAAAATCCTGATGCCAAACTTTATGTTTCAGTCCACTGTGTGGTGTCATACGGTTTCAGTATCTGATCATTCTTCACTTTATTACAGGTATTCATGATGTAACCCATAACACCCAAATTCATAATTATCTGACAAGAGTATGTGAAGCCCAAACAGATGTTGTGCATTAATTTAGAATGTAGAAATAAATATTTGTTTACAAACATGCTGTGGGTCTGGAAGTTTAATGCAGTTGCAGATTTAAAAATAGGCACTTGCATTTTGCTATCAGCTTCTGGGTGCCACCCCCTTTGAACAGTGACTGATGACCTGTAGGACCTGATCTCAAGAAGTGCAGTCACAATATTATTCACATACTGTTAGCAACTAACATTTAAAACCAGGAAGACATGCTACAAGATGTTTTTTTGACTCTTTTAACCACCAAGATTTTGATATGTTGTCTTAATGTACTAAGGGTGGTATTTGTGTGGTAGATATGTGGTTAACATCTCTCTGAATTGACTACTGTCTTGTATGAAGCAATATAGTTCAGCATGAAGCTTATTAAGACTTTTCAAAGAGTTAGAAACCAGTCTCCTTCAGGCGGGGAAAAGAACACCATCTAGTGAGCATTTATGGGTTTCACCTGGTAAAATATTGAGGCAATGTAAAGGCAGGCAAAACAAAAATATTTTATTGTGAATAATTCAGCACTGAAGTAAATTTAGACTAGCAGAAAGGAAGTTTAACATGCTCTGCAATGGAAAGTCCTGTTACATCAAAATAGATCAAATTTTGTAACATGAACTATGGGTTATGCTGCTCCCTGTTGAAATTAGCAAGTTAATATGGCATTATGAGTTTTTGTTTTTAAGAAATGCAGAAACAAGCATAAAATATTTGTTTAACTGATCAAGAAACATTTATACTTGTCCTGCAATGATTGTTCCCAGAAATTACCTGAGGAAGATGAGAGAAGCACAGAAATTGACAGAAGAAAATCCATAATGAAGACTACACAATACGTTAAGTAATTTTTATTAATGTGCTAAATACAATTAACTATTATTACATACAAGGAGACAGATACCTACCCCCAACTACTATTTTATATTCCATTAATTATATTTGCACAGATTTGATATTATATGTATTTTTATAGATATATTTATGTACATGTCATTAGATGACCAGGATGAAAAAGCAAGTAGATAAAATGCATTTTACAAAAATAACAGTTACCAGACGTACCTGTCAGAACCATAACATAATGTATCAAAAATATGTATTAGTTCAATATAAAAAAAAGACCTAACAATATATCCCAATAATTTTTTGGTAGCTATTTCCACATTTTGAAAATATATTGTTAACATTGTACTGCTTTGTGGAGAAAGCAGTACTGCTTTGCTGATTAAGTCCAGTAATAAACTCTTCAAGATTTATGTCTCTTTTAGGTTAATAATACTACTTATACCATGTGATTATTACATTTGATCCTCATTTAAGACTTTCAAAAAGTTATACTCAGCATCTTAATACTCACAGCTAAAGTGATCCCTTAGAAAGCTATTTAAACCAAAAAGTGTTGGATTTTACTAAAAAAGAACTAAAGAAATTTTTAACAAAGGAATTAAAACAGCATAAACAAAACCTGTTATGCCTTTCTCAAATAATTTCATCTTTCAATTCATTTCAAAGCACTTTCTAATTGCAATGCAAATATCAACTATATCTTCAGCTGCCTTTTGATATCAGCTCACATTGTATGCAAGGTATAATTTCAAAGCAAATTTTTCATGATTTCTCCTGTGTAGCTGTCTAATTTTGGAGGATTTCCTTCTTATATATTGACTCATTATCCACTCTATCATCTTCTCTCTAATGTCAGTAGAAATTTTGGCAACAATCACGCTGCTGAAATGTTCAGCCTAACGCTATTGATGATGACTAATGCTATCAGGGAGCCCCTTTAACCTCTCTCATTGACATGTATCTTCTGTGTATCTGTATCTCTGGTCATGTGTCTGCCTGTGGGGCAGCTGTGAGGTCTCTGGAGCTGCTTGTTCAGCATGGAAGGCACAGAACAATGACATTATGGTCGGTAATGGTGTTTCTTGAGCCTCTGACTCTACATCTACATAGGAATACTTCCATTCCTGTGTTGCAAGAGTGCAAGAAGAGTTCCTATATTTTGTCTTCCTCTCTTCAGCCACCTGTCACCTTTCTCTCTCAAAATTCTTCCCTAACTGCTTATCACATCCTTTATATTTTTATTTTGATATTACCTTTCATATATTTTATATTCGATTTGGAAACAAACCTGAAAACTTGACTAGAGGGCAGGCAGATAGGAAACAATGGTGGAGGAAATGTTAACTGGGAAAATCCTTTGGTCCTGTGGGCTTTAGAAAAAAGAATAATCAAACTTATAAGCTGATATTTACCAGGTTTATGGAGCTTTATTTACTGAGGTTAAAAAAAGTACTATTTTTCCTTAAAATTCATGAGCAGTTTCTACTGAAATACTGCAACGTCACCACCAGAAAATGACGTTATTCCTTCTGAGCTTTCATGCCAGAAGTCCCTGTAAGAACTATTAGTTTTGTTTTGGCTATCAGGCTACATTGAGATTATCATATACCAATAATAATTTTATCTTTCCTTCTAGGATTACTTCAAATCGGTCATGTCAAAACTAGATAACTAGAAAATTGTTTGTTTCAGTAGAAATAAAAAGACAAAAATTAACATTTTTCAATTTTATAATTAAGGAAATACTGTTAAAAAGGCAAACCTTTCTAAAGCCAAGGCTGGCAGAGAAACTATTTGTAAATGGGCTTAACAATGAAGCCATCTTTGAAAACCCTTTTCTAAATTAATCATCACATTTGCATAATTATTTTTATGTATATCCCATAACACATTTAAAGTACCTTTGTCAACTGACCAAAACATCTCTGTCAATTCCACGTTTACTGTATCATGGAGGTGAAAATTGCCTGAAAAAGATTTAAAACTTTATTTTAATTGAAATAGCTCCTCACAAATGTCTTATCAGCTCTAATCACTGTTCCTCCATAGACATCAAATTATCTTGTCATTGAATTCCAATTCTCTAATTTCAATCAAGAAAACTCATTGTATTCTTCAGTATCAAAGACAAACCTTTCCAGATCTCTCTAAACCTAAATTATTAGTAGTTGGTACTAAACTACAGGCACAGGTTTTAGGGCCATTCTGTTTGAATATAGCAACATTCTCTTCAAAATGTGTAAAATAATTTTCCAATATTAGGGTAATTTTTGTTCCTGAATAAAATGAGGAACATGACAGTCAAAAGCAGAAGGTTACAATGAGAATCTTTCAATATTTGACAGCAGATATCTACAATCCACAATGAACTGGAGACAGCATGAAATTATCTCTTAGGTATTTTTTTCAGGTTATCTAAGAAAGCTTAGTTTTCAGAATTTAATATGAAAATTATCAGAAAGTTAGGATGGAAGCTATATACTCCAGGATTCTGATCCATTCTTGTGACCTTTCACAGAGGCCTGGGTAATTACACTGACAAATCCGAGTACAGCTTCAAGAGCTGTCATTGAATAAATCAGGAAAGATTATCATTGCACAGAGGCTTGCTAACAAAACAGCTTGATGTAGAAAAGGACAAGAGGGCCAGTCTATTTGTAAAAGACACTTTGCTGATGCAAGGTGATTGGCCCATATTTTTTGAAATATTTTATACATAAAGAAATAAATGCAAATTCCATCAAGGCTCTGTAAGCTCGCAATAATGTAACAAAAAACCTCAACCATGCTACAGACTGCTGCAGACACTATGGTTTTGATAACACAAAACAGATCAAAATCCAGACTGCCTAAACAGCAATTCCAAATAGACCATGTGGGAATTCTGGCTTGTCCAAATGCACAGTGTTGTGTGCCTTGGCTGCTTGCATTCAGAGCCATCTGTGAAGCAGGCAGAAAGCCTTATTGCAACTCAGCATGCCAGTGTCACAGAGCCTCCAGTGCCAGCCTAAGAGAGCTTTAGGTAGACAATCTGCATGGCTACCTTAAGTTCTGTCTATCCTGCACAAAGTAACCCTTTTTTTCTTTGTTAGCCTACATAAAGCAATGTATAGACTTTGGATGAGCATTACAATAGATGGTGTGCATGTGAAGTCTCTGTTCGGCTTGCAAAGAAGCAGTGTGGCAGGACTGGGTCAGTGGGAATAGTCCATGCTGTTTGCAGGGTAGCTTTGGGATTATGGTGACAAGGCTCTGGTCAGCTGGCAGGACTAGGCAGGGTGCTTTGGAGGCTGCTGTTGCTGCTGCTTGTGGTTGCTGCTCTCAGAAACTGCAGGTTATGGTGCCAGCTCTCCTGGGCTTTGCCTAACACACAGACTGGTGCTGGGAACCACAGACTGAAACACCGGAGCTGGAGGATGGGGGATAGACACAGCCACAGTGACTGCAGTTAGTGAAGAGAGGCACTGCCATTGCTGCTTGGGATAGAGCAGCACCGTGTGGAGACAGGGCAGGGATGGTCTTAGTGTGCCACCAGACACAAGTCCCAGTGCTGACTGATGTGAATTTTCCTGACACAGAGAAAACTGGCCACTGCTTGGATTTCATGCGGCAGATGTGGCCTGGGGCCTCTTCTATGGGATGTGTGCTCTGACCAAGGCACTGAACTGCTGGATGAAAGAGCAGTGGGGAGAGCTGAGAGGCTGCACAGCTTCAGGGAGTTTGAAGAAGGTATTGAAGCATTCTTTTCAAGAAAGCTGCAGAGGCAGGAGCCTGATCTATGCAGGGCAAAGAAAGAGCAGCAGCAGCTGGTAATCAGGTTCAAATAGGTGAAGGAGAAAGACTTCAGACAGAATAGGCTTAAACTTTTGACAGGAAAACCTCCTCTTCCATCTGCAAATCTGCAACTTAAGCATACATCTGAGTGTTGATTAAGGATGAACCAGATCCATTGAGGTATCTTTGTAAGAGCAAGCTGAGCCCAAATAGGTTTAAACAGGCATGTAGTAATTATGAGATCCCTTCCTAAGGGGATGAAAGCAGCTATCTGTCAACATGACCTGATTTTTCAGGTTATTTTTTGCTTACCAGTACCTCAGATCTGAGGCATTGCAAAAGAAAAGTCAGGGCTCACCAAGTCCTTGGACTAACACCCCCTGGTTCTTTTTCCAGACTGATCTAAGGGTAACCCAGAGTACAGCAAAGGTTTTTCAGAGCCCAAGGGATGCAGTGAAAGGTAAGGCAGACAGGTGATGACTGCCTTTCCAGTAAGGGGGGAACAGCTCCAGCAGAAGGTCACTCCTTCAGTAAGGCAACACAGGCCTGATGTTGGAAGCAGTCCTTTGGCTTCTATGATCACATTGCTCTGTGAGCAATGAGCACTGCTGTGTAGGGATGGGATATCTGGCAGTGAGGTAGGAGTGTCTTTGCCAACAAACTTGCTAATGTAGTGACAACTACTTTAAACTATGTATGTTGGGTAGCTGAAGAGAAGTGAGAGCACAAGAGGCAAAATAAATGCATCTCAGCAGCAACATTGCAGGGAATGTTCTTCCACCTGGAGAGAAATGAGATATGACTCGGGGCCCAAGTCAAATGCCTGTATAAAAATGGATGTAGTATAGAGAAGAAGCAGAATGAATAAGAAGTCTAACCAAAGTTGCAGAACTATAATGTCACTGGGATTATGAAGACCAGATGGGCTCTCTCTCTATAGAGGAGCATTGCAGTGGATGGATAAAGGAGGACTTTGTGTTTCAAATCAAGGATTGCTTCAAATGTACAAAGCTGCCTTGGAATCAGAGAAAGCAGTAGAAAACTAGTGAATAGGAGATAAGGCTCACAAGACAGACTAGCACAGGTGATGTAACAGATCTCTGCTAAGACCACTGGATCAAGAGGAAGAGAATGAGTACCACTTTAGATGGCTGGAGAAAACCTATCATAGGCCCTTCCTAATATCAGCTGCAAGGGGACTAGAGCTGGTTCAAGCAATCTATGAGAATTCTGGAATATGTTGAAGGCAATTTTTGACACAGGTCATCAATCAGTATTAGAGAAGGTGCTCTGTTGGACCTGCTGCTCACAAAAAATGAAAAAGCACTGAATAAAGTCAGGGGCAGGCTTGGCTACCACAACCATGGGACTAGAGTTTAAGGTCCTGAGAGATGTAAGCAAGAGACACAGTAGAATTACTGGACTTCAGGAGAGCAGATATTCGGGAACCTTTTTGGCACAATCCCAAGAGAATTTGTCCCGAAGAGAAAGAAGCTAGGAGACCTGTTTGATTTTTCAAGGAAAGCATCTTCAAAGCACAAGGATTAACTTTACGTAGGTGTACAATTCTAATTTTGAAAATCCAATCAAATAACTTTTAAAAATTGGAAATAGGAGCAGGAACCATTTTTCTAATCTATCCTACCTACTAAATCTTTTTCATGTCTTCATTGGAAAGCACAAAATTTCTTTTCTTTTATCACAATTTTGTTAATGACATTAGGGAAAATTATTCTTTCTTTCATTTTTGTACTCTTCCTGTGGTATGTCTGTCCTACTTTATGTTTAAATTTCTTGAGTTCACACCAAACCATCTTTGAATATGTGAATTCAACAGTACAAACAGAAATCTACATGATGTTCATATGCTAACTGCTACTTATATAACATTTTATCATACAAGTAAAATAGGGTAAACAGCCATAGATCTATGCAAAGCATATCAATTGCCTGACTTTTACATTAAAAAAATTGATTCCATTTAAATTATTTATGACCTGATGTTTATGTTAAGAAGCTCTACTTTTTTATTATTTTTGGATATTTTTGTGTTCGTTTGCTTGTTAGTTTAATGTGGCTAGTGTGAGATAGTTTTGGCTTCTTAGGTTCTAACAAGCTGTAGTGCAAGGAAGGTATATTCTTACAAAGAATAACAATTTCAGTTTTAATATTGACCCTGAAATTATTCCAATTATTTTGAAGACAATAACATTTATTTCTGTAACCCATTGCTACAATGGGTTAAGAGGCTAGAGAAGATATTCAGTGTCCTGAAAGATTTTATTATGGGATTGAACAAGATGCTTTTACATCTGACTGTTTGGGAAATGGATCTACATAAAAGATTTTAATACATCTCTATAGCTGAAGAACACTAATCCCAAGTAGTCATCATCTTTTTCATTTTCCCTTCCATAAAAAGACCATTAGTAAACCCAAAGATATTATAACCTAGCACTCCTGTTATCGTTTTTTCCCCCTTCTTCTCTTTTACAATCCGAGAAAGCAGACTTAACAGCCCAGACAGAACTCAGCACCAGACAGCTGATATTTTATTTACCTCACACAAAGCAAGGCAAACTACCTTCTTGTTACCCAGTTAGAAGTTTAAATGTATGATCATAATAAGGAATGGGACATTACCTAGTGTTTCTTGTTCTTGCAAAGTCTTATACCCAGCAAGTATCAACTGATTACCTTCCACCACTTTCATTAGTAAATTGGAGAGAATTATCTTTCAAAATAAGCCCATTCTAAGGCTGAGGTTCTTCACAAGTTATGCAAAGGATCTTTGAAGCTCTGGAAGTCTTTGCCCAGCCAAAGACTTGACATATAGGATCTCTTATCCAGTGTAAAATACAGCCTAAAATCTGCTCCATATATACTCAGGCATGTATTGCAAGAAAAATGGCAGCAAATTTTCTCCTTATTAAAACTGAAATTATGCAAATCCATAAAACAGATATGAAAGAAAAACATTCCTTTGAAAATTTGTAATCCCTAAAAATGTGCCAGGTTTTCTAAGGTTCACAAGCCTATAAGAACATTTGATCTATCTCATGAATGAAAAATAAGAGATTTAAAAGAAAAAAAGGAAAACCAAAACAACACAACAAAAATACTCCCTCTAACCGTATCATATCCATGTTTATTATTTTAAGACATTAATGACAATTCTGAGTTTACTGAAATGTTTCATAATAAATGAGCATTGGGGAAAAAATACTTTACACATGCTAAGCAGAAAATAGTCTTCATATGATAAAGGCCCAATCCAGTGACAATTCTTTCTGTTTATACAAGTTCATCAGTTTCCTGTGAGTTGTTTTGATTGTAGAGCTAAATGCTATTTTCTATACAAGGGGAGACTTCCATATTTGCTTTGTGCACAGAAGTGGCAGGGATACTAAAATTAGCACAAAAAAGTGTTGTTCAAAAATTGAATTTCAAAACTACTTGAAATAAAAAAATCTTGACAGGATGTTTTGGGCAATTTTAGACATGGTAGTCATTGCCACTTCTGTACTCATTAATTTCCAGTTTTGAATTCAAAATAATCTAAAAATGTGCCATGTTTTTTAAATTTTGATATTCTACTCAGTCCAGAAAATATTTCAGAAATATTTCACTGCATCTAAAGCATAATAATATACAGGAGAATCTGAAAGTCTTGCTTAATAAAATTCCAAAACTCTGTCATTTACTGCCATCAATTTTGTTTGCTATGTTTAACTTACTTCAGCTTACTGAGAAACACAACTGCTTTTAAAGTGGATGTTTCTAAAAACTATTTGTTAAAATAGAACATTCTTTACCTGATAAAATAAAACTGTGCAAGTTATAGAGATGCAGATTAGAAAGGCTTTTTGTATTTTCAAACCGCTTTCCTATGGCTGACATAAAATTAATGAAGATAAATGGCATGTCCTGAGATCTGAACGGAAGTGAAGAATTAAAACCCATCTGAAAGAATGTCCTCATCTCTTTGCAATGATTTTTAATTATTCGCTTGTAATGATTCTTTTATATAAGCTCCATTTTTGTAGACAACTCCAACCCCCATAATTTTACTCCAAACTTTAAAAGTGTTTTGGTTGATGTCATTTATACCACACATTTTACATAAAATATATAGTTAGGTGTTATAAAAAATTAATTGTTTACTCAGAGTGCAGTGAGGCACTGGAGTATCTTGCCCAGAGAAGTTGTAGAAGTTGTGCCTGTCTCATGCCTGAAAATCTTCGTGGCCAGGTTGGAAGGGAAACCTGGTCTCGTGAGGTTGGTAGCAGCTAGAAGATCTCAAGGTCCCTTCTACCCAACACTTTCTATGATTCTATAAATTCATTATTTAACTTGGGTCAACAGCAGAAGAGGTACAATATCAATTCCTCCCTTCCATATATAAATAACTCTGGAGGGAACTAATCTACTAGGTTTTGAAATTTAAAAGTATCACCTTGTCAAAGAATAGACAAGAAAAGACATTCTTTTGAGAGCTATTTAATCAAGCTTTTCCCAAATATTGTTAATAAAGCCAAATGCTCATTTTGAACAAACTATATGATTTCTGTTTAATTGTCTTCTGGAGATTTTCATCATTCTCCTCAAATACAGCCTCCTGGATTTTATATTTGACATGCTGAATAATGACTGCAAAATTGAGTTTCTAAGAAGCTTATAATAGCTTTTTATGTAGAGATAAAATAGAAGGCCAACATAAATGCTATCAATAATAACATTAATTTATTTTAACATTCCAAATTTTAAATATTTTAGTGTATTTTCAAAATAAGATATTAACAATAAATTTCAATGAAGTTAAAAATGTTTCTGGAATACCTAATTTCTAAGAAACTTTCATCAGCATGAAATTACTGCCTAAATCAATGCTGCAAATGAATACTAAGGTCATCTTGGAATTATGTCCAAGCTAATATTAATTTTCATTTTCAAGGATTAATTCTTGCAGAGACCTTGTGTTTCAAAATTCTTCATTTATTGCATTTTTGAAAAGAAAATAAAAGCTTATTTTGATTAATAATTTTTAAATAGAGTTAATATTATTAATCTAACAAACTTAACTGCCTGTAGGTAACCAGTTATATTTTTTAAAACTGCTACTTCATGTAGTAGTCAACAAGTAAATTTATGTTATCTGAAGTGATAAAGAAATTTCAGAAATTCCAAATTTCTTAAGAATGTCTAGAGTTAGATACTGTATACACAGTCATATTATTTCTTCCCATAACTGGCACCTGAAAGTTTGAATAACACTGCAGCAATCTCATTCCTCATTTCTAAGGTGTGTAGTATGGGATGAGTATGAGGGAAAAGTTCAGGAAGAGTCAATATTGTATAAGACACTATATAGCTTAGAGGTGTTGAGAGATAAACCTCATTTTTACCATCATAATAATCTAATATTGATACCAACTCACAAGCAGTCTTCAGAGAAAGAAGATATTTAATTATGAAAGTTCAGGCAAATCGATCTGTCATCTTTTTGTTCTTGCATCAGTAAATCCAGTTTTATAGACAGTAACTCAGGGAAGAATATATGTTACATAGTACATATCTGCAAAATTCACAAGATATACAAAATCTAAAAATAATTTGAAATTATCAATAAACTTTCCCTTGCCAGAGCCCATAAAAAGTATATGGCTCAACAGTTACTGTCCTACTCTTTTTGATTTCTAAATTATGGAGGATCACCAGGGTTCTAGATGCTATTTTAATACAACATAAGTAACAGTTTTGCTGTAAATTCTCATCCATTTTCGGTACATTTATCTATGACTGAATTAGTATTTTTAAACTGGAACCTAAATGGCATTCTAGAGAGTAGGGATCATAGGCAAGAGAAAGCAACAGTAAAGACTGATGAATTTTCTTAATGGAGTGGCTGTCATGTAATTTTTAATAAAAAATTTAAAAATGAAATAAAATATTCCCATATAACCAAAATCAAATGTGCACAATAGAAGACTGACCCACAGTGGTAATTATCTCATTATTTCAGGGCCCAACACCTAAACATAATGAGATGAAACCAAGTATGTAAAAAATTTCAGTCAGTGTTATTTAAAAAATTGCTTCTGTTAAGGTCGAACTAATTCCAAGGTGATTTCCTAAGACAGATGACCTTCACCGCTCTTCCACAGATAATGAAACAGTAAAGACAAATCTAGTCTCTTCAACCAAAGAGAGGCTAAGAGGCTGAGATTTTCATCTCTTCTCTTTGCAATAGAACTAGCTAGCAAAAGAAGCCAAAGCGCCCGTAAGTTATATTAAAATAAATTGCATTGACCACGTATAGATATTTACCATAAATAATTCTTTCTTAGTGAGAAGAAATAGTCTTTCCGGATTTTATCTGTGCAGCAAAAAGCTCTGTTGAGTAATAAACCAGGTAATGAGATTTTCAATATGTAAAAGTACATTGCCAGGTAAATAATTCTTGCTGATTGTATGGTTTCTTACAAATTGAATTAACATTCCAATATCTCAGTTTTATTTCTTTTCATTAAACATAATTTGTATCAGAGTTTATTAGCTATTGTTAAATAGTCACTGAAGCTTATTCTAAAAATTATATAATCATATCATCAGAGGACAAAATATCATTATTTTGTCCTCTGATGATATGATTATATAATTTTTAGAATAAGCTTCAGTGTAAGTAGGTATGGCACTTTAAAGAACAGATAAGAGCAACTTGTTGTGAAAGACTTCTAAAATGTTATCTAGGATAATAGCATACCATCTCAACTAGCGTGATGAGTAGTTTCTAACAGAGGATCTACATAAACCAGCAAAAAAAACTATATAAGTATCAGCAGAAATTATTATTGTATAGATAAAGAAATTCAATGATATCTGATATATATGGTTTATATAAACAGAAATGGTTAATAGTGTGGGGTTCACGAATAAAAATTTTCTGGAAAAATGTGAGGTTTTTTTAACAGTACAGAATGTATGGAATATCCTAGATATTGAAATTCAACCTATTATTATTATTATTATCACAAAAAGGAAGAACGGATTAAAAAACAAAGATGACAACAAAATTAAGCTTCCAGAGTGAATATTGATAGGTAAAAATTATGCATGTAGCAGTTGCACATATTAAAAATATGAAATTACAGGAAAACTGAATAGTTTTATGGTAAAAGAGTTACAGTCCAACATTCAGATGTTTTTTAAATGTTTACATTGCATAAATAATTAAAAGGCTTCCATCTAGACAAGTTGAGTTGAAGCTGAAAAGCACATAATGAAAAATATTTCACTGTTTGGTGAAATACCAAGACTCATCACAATCAATAAACCATAAGCATTTTATTTTTCTCCCTTACCCTCACTTCTTCCCATATGTGTCAGTGGAACCAGGTTTTCACCTGTAGTAGCAGTACTCAGGGACAAAGCAACTCTTCTATCGCTAAATTTACCAAAATAATTTACTGGGATATGAAGATATGTAACCAAGTCCAGCTAGTGCTTTTACAACCTAGCAAAGGAGAGCAGTCAAGGAAATCCAGAATGCCCTGAGTCTGACTGGCACAAGGGACCCATCCAAAGAGAGTGCTGTGCCCTCCTTGGCAGCCAGCCTCACCACCGGGGCTGTGTAAGCCATTGCACCCCTGGGCATTAGCTCTGGCCCAGTGTCAGGGAATTACTGCTTTCTTGGGGATTTTGACCTAGATAACTGTACTACTGAAATTGCTTGGTTACTTATGCTACTGGCTTGTATTTATTACTGTATTGTTATTTAGAGGTTTGTTGTTTTTTTTTTTCCTTAGAACTGTTAGTCTGGTGTCTGTTACCATATCCAAAACCTAAAGCTTAGCAGGATTATGTTAAGCCCTTACTTCTCAGGAACTCCTAGGGAAAACACAGGAATTCTAACCACTTGAATTTAATTTTCTAAAGATTAATCATTAAATTAATGGTGCCGCTGCTACAGCAGCTATGCCTCCAGCTTTCCTTCTGAAGTCCACAGAAAAGTCATCAGCATAAATATTTTATTAAGACAGAATAGGTAATATGATGTATAAAATATAATTTGAATATAGCTACAGGTGAAGTCATTCATCTAGAAACATGACACATCGACCAGCTCTACACTATTAGTAACATAAATGTAACTTTGAAAAGGTAAGGGTGAAGGCATCCATAAATAACTGAACACAGCTCCTCAGTGACATGGCCTGGTCAAGACAGTTCAGATTGTTCATATTGCTGGCAAAATAATGTTGTCTTGGAACAATCTTAAAACAGAAGTTTATACAATTTGCACACTTGATACATAAATATAGAGGCACTTTCCTCGGTTTAAGAATTCAGACTTCAAAAGGATGTTATAATATTCAAAAGGATTTAGGAGAGGTGGAATTAATTGAAATATAGAAATTAAAAAAAAAAAGTTATACACTGGAAAATTTAAAACATTCAATATACTGAATGTATCCAACAAAAAATCTGTAGATGAGAATTTATTGGAAGTATTTCTGATACTAAAAAATCCTATATACTTTATAAAAAAAGCTGCTTGACGAGGTTTTGTGACAGAGAAAATCAGTTAGAAAAACATTATGCTTGCATTTTCTCCTAATGGTATTGAGGATAAGGAACACTTGTCCCTTGTTTAGCCGCGTATCTGTTGTTTCTTAAAGCAATTAATTTTTCTCTCTTTTTTTGAAAAGGTTTTTCACTCAAGCAAAAATCAGACACAATGTGAACATTCTCAAGTTTAGATCTACGATTTGTTTTGTGCACAAAATATTTAGACTATTACTAATTATTTATCCTGTGCTTATTTTGCAAACAGAATTTGAAATAGGTATGCAACCATAACAGCCAGTTCAAAACATAGAAGACATTTTTTCCCAAGAATTCAGGCTCAGATCATAGTTCTTAAATGGATCTCAACAGGCATCTAAACACCTGACAACTAAGGTGATAATTTAAAAAAAAACCCAACACTTTAATCTAGTTTTAAGATAGGAATCCAGTTTTAATCTAGTTTTAGTTGGAAGATAGGAAAGAAACAGAGACTAATTCCTGAGTTTTTCTGTAGGATGGAATATTCTTAAATGTTTTGTCATTATCTCGTGTTTGGTTGGGGTTTTTTTTAAAAATGCATATGTTAATATTTGGTATAGAACATACAGTCATAATATAGGACCTAAGCATTTAGAAAACATTTTTCTTATAACTATCAAAAGAAACAATAAAATTGATTTCAAATAAAAGTTTTGATTTTTTTCAAATCTTCATTTTTGAGTGGAAAACTCCTGTGATTTTGAGCAAACTTGGCTTTTGTTAGTTTAAATCAAAATTGCATGCATCCAGATTTTTGTTATTTCTCATTATTTATTTTAATGAGATAAAATTGTGATTTTAATATCACAGTTATATTTGTAACCTACAACAATTAATTGAATTTATTGGTCAAATAAATATTTTTTTGTCAAAAGAAATTTTTACTTAAAACACTTGTCCTTAGTTCTATAAAATATAAGCTAGAAGGGCCTTCAAAGCAAAGAGTTTGGGAAGATAATTCACATTTGGCTATGTTCAAAGAAAAAATAGCTTCTTATTATGTCATTTAGCTCAGTTTGAATACATGAACTTGAACTCAATTCACTATGCTTGGACAACTGGAAGCAGAATTTTAGTTAAGAGCACTAATTAAAAGCAAAAGGAGTGTAATTCAACACAGTGGGAATGAAGCCAGCGTTGTGTACTTACAGAGAATATTATGTAGGAAAAGTACCTTAAATCTTATAGATGCCTACTGCCTATCAACCTGCACAACGGAGACTTTATATAATTATTGTTCAACTGCAGCCCCCTACAACGACTGTTAAATCAACTAGGACATCTTTAAAAATAAGCTAATTTTCCACCCCTGACTCAGGAAATTATTTTGACTTAAAAGCCCTTTTGTGGTATTACCAAAGATCAGTCACTATTATTCAAGTAACAAAAGCAGTCTTTCTTTGAAAATCATGAATCTCTTACCTTTGGACAAACACAGTTTTCTTTCAGAATTGTAGGAATCTCAGAGAAGAAAAACAATCCAATTCAGGTGTTAAGATATTAAAAATTGTTAATAAACATATCTAAATGTATGAATAACTGTAGCTGCAGCTCAAATTTTATTGAATCACAGTCTGATAACCAGCTACTACAGAACTACAGCACAGTACTCTGGGAAGGTCGGCCCTAATGACCCAAAGAAGACAATGTCTAGCTCAGACTCTCATTTGTCTTGCTGGCACAGTGCAGACACTAATATGGCCTCTGGCTGCCTCTTAAATAGAAAACTCCTTACAACAGCTTTCTGCTGCAACATACATGGGAGTTTTTTGACATACTTTCAATTTTAATTTTGAATAGAGATCAAGCATTTACTTCAAACTGTGTGCATGTAGAAGGGTCCTGTTCAATTTGGCATTTCAGGCTTGAATCTACAGCCCACAAGAATTGGAAATAAAATATGCAAAGAAAAGAGCACTGTAAAATCTGCCCTGCAAAAAAGGCTATCAAAATATTCATGTCCTAAATTGCCAAAGACTAAGTACTTCTGTCATCTGATAGCACTCCTGATGCTCTTGTAAAAACATAATTGTACCAGATGTAAAGCAGATTAAATATGTATTTTCATCAATTTAACAAAATAGAGAATAAAAATGTAATAGCTTTAACTCATTTTGTTTCCTAGCATTGATCAAAGCCAGTAACTGCTTGACAAAAAAAGAAGACAAGAAAGATGATTTTGTTATTCCTATGTACTTTTTCACATTAAAGAATATTTCTGCAGATCTTCTTATTTTCAATTTTCATGAAATCACATTAATTCAGTTCATACTATGGCCTTACTACAAACAGCTAGGAAGTCAAGATCCATTTTCTTAGTTAAAGTAGTTAATTTTGGGGGGTTGTTTTGGTTCTTTTTTCATTTCAGTGCTTACCATGATAAATGATATATGGCCTATCTTGTTTCTGGGATGTCATTGTGACTAGTTGCTTTTAGTTTTGTATTGATTCTATGCTACCTATAAAATTCAGGTGGCTTCATTCTGAAACTTATTTTGATGCTGAAAGTGAAGGAGATATTTAGTAAAAGGAGTACTACAGAGTTAAATCTTATAGTCAAATACAAAAATATTTGCAGATGAGCATGGCAAAATCCGGTTAGGTGTCAAAAGTACTTCCTTTCTTCTCAATACTGTCGACTGAACCTAAGGTCTATTTGGCCACATGCCTATGTAGCTCATATGTATCTCTGGATATTTACTATTCAATAGTCCATTTAAAAGAAAGTAGAATGTAAGGGAAATTAGAGAAATAGACCAGCCTACAAAGTCTAGAAGATCATGAATAGATACAGTAACAGGCAGAGGATAATTCTGTAACCAAGGATTACTGTAAAAATTGTATCATTGAAGGCACCTTGATAACTTATTTCTAACCTTCTTTCATACTAAGGTGCTTGCTAACAGAACAAACATTACTAACAGTAAAACATGGCTTGAATAATAAATCCTGGTGTGGTTATCTTATTATTACCCTGTTAATTTTGATTAGCAAAAAGAATCACAGCAACTAACAAGACCTATACATGCTTGTAGCTCCTAGGACATAGATATGAAGATTCATAATGCTGGGAACCAGTTGCTATGCTTTTCAAGCCAACTGCAACCAAGCATAGAAGTTTTAGTAATGACACTTATGAACTGTATTTCACAAGGACAGAATATTATATTAATTACATAAATATATAAATATATATTATATTAATATTATATTAATATAAAAGTATTCTATGGTAATAAAATGTCAAATTTCACCCCAGGTACAACGGAACATATGTACCACATCCACAAGTAATAGGAAAACAAAGGAGTTTACGTCTTCCTCAGAACTATAATTGCAGTGTTAGCACATGGAATCTATGCTAGAAAAAAAAAAAAAGTTGCTTTTCAGAGGGAAAATTTGTTAATCCAATACAATGAGATATCAAGAAACAAGTTATCAAAGAGGGGAAAAAAAACATCACAACCAAACCCCAAACTGACTCAAAAAACTAAGGACAAGAAAGATGGCAGATGGGATATTGGAAAAAGGTTA
>JAWWMU010000106.1:73829049-73847322 GCA_035048155.1 Cinnycerthia olivascens
AATAAGTCCTCAGGGTCCTGTGGTGACTAACAAGCCTTACCATCTATGACTGTTCTTCCCTGCAGCCTCCCTTCAGCCCTGCCCATGGGCCAAGGAGCTCATTTCTGCTCAGCCTGAGGACTGAACTCTGTTGTAGGTGTGCCTGTCTCTGGCCTGTTTCCAAACTGTTGTTTGGATTTCCTGGACTGACCTAGGACATGGCTTGTTACCTTGCTTTATTTGATACTCACTGGACTCTTGATGGGACCTGTTGCTGTCACCACCCTACTCTCATGCAGCTCAAGTGCTTTGGGATAGTGCAGGGACTGACTCACCTGTTCTGGGGTCAGCCTGGGTCTCAGCACACTTTTTAGGAGCGACTCTTGTAGTTCCCTGACACAAATGATGGTACTTTTCCAACTTTCTAAGGAATTTAACTAAATGAAAATAACTTCAGGAAAAAAAAGGAACTCCTAAAAGGGTGGATTTCATTTCCTCTGCCTGCTAGCAGCTCTTCTAGGATCAAAATGATCACTGCTTCTTTTCCTGCTGACAGATAGTTCTTTGAAATTTAAGGTTGAAATCAATAGGGGGAAAAAAGCATTGCAGTGTCATAACAAATCACATCACTTCTTTTACTGGTTTAGTTTAATTCTTCATCTGCTAAGGAATGCCATTGTATGAGTTCTCACAAGCAGAGGACTATTTGCTCTCTATCAATAGAGCTCTTATTAGACCGAGAGGTGTATACACAAAAATGAATTGTATTTATGCAAACAAAAGCAGTCCTAAAACAGAGAAATAAGTTTATGGTTAAATTAGTCTCATTAATGGCAATGAAAAGCAATCAGTTAATTCATTGTCTTTTAGCTCTATAAGATACCTACATTTGAGGATCCAATAGGCACTAGATGGTTCTAAGAGAGTCCTGTTACTTTAAGGTCCTCTGTCCAGCACCAAGATTAGTCGTGCTATTTATAATCAAATTGTTCTTCCCCTTCTTTCAGTGTAAAAGAAACTGCCCAGTTCCATTTTGTTTGCTTCCAACGTATTGATGTCATTTGTATAACCTTCGAGAAGTTATAATATCTGCTTCTGTCATGGAAAGCGATGTACTTTATTCACTAGAGAGAAGCAACAATATATTTTATAGATATAAGACAAGAGTTCAATGGCAAATTGGTTAATGGTTTAATAAGATTCAATGGCAAGGTGCACTTGATTGTTTACTGCCTAGAAGACAAGGCCAGACAATACTGCTAGGGAGATCATCCTGTTGAGCTGTGAGGTTTAAAAAGGACGCCCTTGAATTCTAAACTTCTTCCAAGAGCAGAGTATAGGTGCATCTGAATGCATACCTAGTGAAAATTTGGTCAAGGGTTCATATCTAAAGGATTACATATGTGCAATCAATCCTTTATATCACTTTATTAAGGTTTTTACATTTCAGTGCACATATTCCTGTGTCACTTCCTGACTATCTGACTCAATAAGGATTCTCTCAGCCTCAAGGAGTAGCCTTGAGAGACAGCTCTACTCAAGAGGAGATGCTGACATGCAGTCTGCTGGACGGCTCACTGTTCATGGAACAAGATGATTGACTTATAGCCACATTTGCACATCAGCCATATTTTGGATGGTGCTGACTTGACCAGTCCTCAGCTGTTGTGTTGTTATCTGTATCCCCAGAGTCCAACTGAAGGCAGCTGCAGCCATCATGCCCAGTGTGACTTCTCCTTAAGCAGAAAGGGGGGCAGGGGAGCACTTTCTTATCTTTTGGTATAAAAGCAGTCCTTTTTTCACCTAATAATTATTTTGAGCACTTAGTACTGTTTGAATAGTCTTGGCAAAAAAGAACTGCAGTACAATGGAACCTGATAAAATTTATAATATGGTTATACTTTTGAAAGTGATCAGATTAATGTCTCAGTAGGTACAATTAATAAAATCATATTACACATTATTTAGTGGTGATTATCTGGCATATTCTGTGCATATTGCATTTAATAACCATTTATCAGAAATCTATCTCGCTAGGAGCAGTGTTGCTAAGCCTGAAGATTTGCTTTGTATTTTCTGGGGGGTTTGAGGGAAAAGAAGAGCTGGCTTCCACTTACTGTTTATACAGGTGTAGCAAGAATTGGTACCTTGTAGGGTCAATAGTGTCTGAAGAGGAAGTGGATGAAAGGAGAGTGAGAATGCATGAGAAAGTATCTGGAGGAAAGAAGGAAACAACAAATGAAAGAAGTTAGAAGTTAGGAAAGGTGGATATGTCAAGAGCAAGATCAGCAAAAGTTTTATAAGTGGAAAGTTGAATGCACTAAAGGTAGACATTTTGTCCCAGCTACTTTTACACAGTAGGTCAATAAAGCCAAGTTCTTTTGCCCCAAGGCTCCCCTTTTCTCACTGCAGGAAAATTCTAGGCTCAATAAACTCAGTTCAAGCACAATGGACAGAAAAAACTTTTCTAAAGACCAGTATGAACAGGGAATACAAAGCAGAAAAGCCATCACAAATTTTAATTTGCTTCAGTAGATCAAGTTGCTTCTCCCCTCAATTCAATCATTATGGTTGATGTATTTTAAGAAGTGAGATGCAATATTATCATGTTTCCAATAGAATTGGGTTTTGTGTGTTTTTTTCCTTTAATTCACTTTATTGTTAGTTACATCTCTTCCTACCAATGGATCTTATAGTTAATGACAGTTCACCTTACATAATATATCTTTGTGCAGAATTACTCTTTACTTTTTCATTTACAGCTTGGGCTTTACCAAAATTTAATTTTGAAGGATTTTTTCTTGGCAGACCATTTATTACTTTATTTAGTTTATCTGCATAACTTTTATTATTTTATTTTAAGAAGAAAGTTTGCTTTCCAGCTTTGCTATCAAGAAGAGACACGTTGCACTTGGTTAATTACAAAGGAAGTTACTGATGGAGCTTAGCTTGAGAATATTCTTTGAAACATCAAAAAATATCCTCAATTCTGAAAAAATGATGAAAAAAATACAGTTCAATCTGAAAATTCAACAGAATTTCTTAAACTGCAGCAGAAAGTGCTGAAATGACACCATATTAGTTTTTACTGAATTAATATTGTAAAATACTCTCCCCCTGCACTCGACACTGCTGAGCCTCGCCTCGAGCACTGAGGCCAGTTCTGGTACCCTAACTTTGGGAAAGGCACTGAGCAAGGCCAGAGGAGGGCAATAAAGCTGGGGAAGGGTCTGGAGAGAGTCCTGTGAAGAACAGCTGAGGGAGCTGGGGTTGCTCAGCCTGGAGAAAAGGAGGCTCAGGGGAGACCTTATCACTCCCCACAATTGCCTGAAAGGAGGGTGCAGCCCATGAGAGTGATTTCTTCTCCCAGGCAACCAGTGATAGGATGAGAGGACCAGAGATACTCAAGCAATGCCAGCGGAGGTTCCGATTGGACACTAGGAGGGATTTCTTCTCAGAAATGCTTGTTAAACATTGAGATGGACTGCCCAGAGAGGTGGTGCAGTCACCATCCCTGGAGGTGTTCAAGGAACAAATGTGGCATTTGGTGCCACAATCTAGTTGAAAAGGTGCCTTTAGGTCAAGGATTGAACTCAGTGATCTCAGAAGTCTTTTCCAATCCAATGGATTCTGTGATGCTGTGAAAATCTTTTTGTATTACTATGACTATTTTTTTTTTTCTGTTTTCAATGGTGATGCATAGATTTTGCATTTGAAGAAAAATGGCATTATATACATAGAGGTAAAAACAATTTAATCTACTTTTGAGTGTGTCTCAATAAGCAACGCAAGACACAATAAAGTTTCATCTGTAGCTGTAGCACTAAGAGTTACGACATTCACACAATATGAAACATTCTAACGTTGTTGTTTGTGGAGCTGATGTTTCAAGCAGTGAAAAGTCCAGCTGTACCAAGTCTGGAGAATGAATTTAGGACAAGTCTGCATACATTTGAGCTACACTGCCTGTTTAGAAATCTTCATTATTGCAGGAGTAGTTGCTCAGCAAAATGGATTTACTTCATTTTTATGTATGAGAACTTGCATTTATGATACGTTTGTTTTAACACAGGCATTGATTTTCTCAAACAAGAAAGTTTTTAAGAAGTTCATAAATTCAAATTGTTGAAGGATTTTATTTTTTTTTTATTTCACTGTTTCAATTATCACTAAATAAACCCTCATTATTCATGCAGTTGTATAGTGTGTCCATGAAATTAAGTAAAAGGTCAAGCTGCTACTTTCTCTGTCTTTTTGCATCACTAACAGCTCTCTTGCTTGTGGCAACTTTAAAAATGTTGCCAGTAAATCAAGACTGATGAAACAATAGGGTCAGCATTACTCTGTTAGCAGTACAATGTTGGCTATCACACACTACCTAACAGCTTAGGCATTTGGATTGAGTGTATCAACACACTAAGAAAACAGAAGAGAAAACACTTGCATATTACTAACAGAAAAGAAAATGAAAGGTTGATGTGATTTGATTGCTGAAGAACTAGTTGAATAAATGAAGTTTTGCATCACAAATTTATTACATTTTTGTAAAACAGTTCTTATAGAAAATAGTAAAAACACATCCTGAAAACAAATACTCTTATAATTCAAAAATTGTGTTCAAATGAAACAAAAGGAAAATAATTAGGCAATCACTTAATATGTCTCTTTTTATCAGAATTTTAGTGTTGTACAAAACTTCTCTTCAATTGAAACTTATCAAAAGGCACTGCCAAATCAACAGAAAATGCTATTTTGTATTGTATGCTACAGAAAACTAATGAGGGAAAATTAATTCTTCCTTTATCTCATTTGCTCTGGAGCATATAGCAAAGACCTGCTTGCTGAATGTTCTTTTCTTTGCAAACCTAAGGGAAGTGATCAAAAAACTATAGACTGAATACTTTGAAACTGCATTGACACATGTTCCCATTTGGAACATGCATCCTTTTTTTTTTTTTTTTTTTCTCCCCCCGGGATTATATTTTATATTACCATAAAATGCTGAAAAATACCTGGCAGACATCTAGTCTAAAATATTTTATTTTGTGGTGTCAGAATTACACTGTCATTGTTAAAAGTCACAAACACCTTTACTCACCCTCAGGTTATAAATGACAAGATAATACTCAGGGGATGGGAAGATTGCTTCTTCCATTTTGTTTCTTCCAGAGTTCTTTTGCTTGATTCCTTTCTACTGTGAAGATCAGTTCTTTCCATCTTTGAACAAAAACTCTACAGAACTCCCCTATGCTAAATGATACCCTGAACTCCTGCTTACCTCCCCATTTAACATCAAATTACCTGCCTCAAAACTTACTAAACATACTATTTCCAAGCCTTGCCACAAATTCCTCTTCTTCAACTCAGTCTAAGGCAGTAGTTCACACATGTTGGACCTACAAAAATGTAGCCATTTAACAACATTATAACAAAAGAGAAAAGGCCAAGAGGTTTGTAATGGATATTCCTCAGTTGTGCCAAATGTCACTGTCTTACATGCAACCTATATTTGGCAGACTATCATTCCTGGCTGTATCTCCTGACAAAGATTCTTATATTAATAAGAAGTGCAGGTAGAAATGTACACCAAGTTCTTCTTAGTACAAAAAAAAATTTAAAAGTGCATTGGGGCTAATGCCAATATATTATAATTCTGGATTTTATGGTTTCTCAATTTCACATCCTACACTAAGAAGTAAGAATATAACTTTTTAGTACAGAATTCTTTAATAAAAGTAATCTCTGTCCCAGCCAGGCTACTCTCAACTCCTCATTTTTTTCAAAAAAACTAATTGTCAAATTTCTCAGAACTAGAGGAAATAGAACTGGAATTGAAACTCAGGCAGTCTACATGAAAATGCACAGCCAAGTCTATCAACCAGAAAGCCTTTTTGGCAGTGACATAATCAACTTGCATGCTTAGCAATCCTGCTCCTGCCCCAGTAACGCCATTCTATGAAACAAAACCTGATAAATATCCTGATATCCCTCACTGCACTTTTATCTCAAAACACTTTTACAATCTAGGGTTCATTTAGTCACCTTCTGAAAGTTGCTTCACACAAATTCAAGCCCCTAGTTTAGTTTTCTTTATCTTTTCCAGATCATTCCTACAAGCCTCTGAGTTTAGCAACACCTTTAGCACATAAACACCACCCATGTCTCCCTGTGCTTCTGCTGGTCCTCCCCTCCACAGTCACACTTTGAACGAAGCGCTAAGAGCTCTAACCTTGCATTTCTGTGATACAGCAAAAAACAAGGATGCAGATATTCACTGTCTACATGCATACTTAATCTTCATGATCTTCTTCTCTAAATTATCACCATCCTAGATTGTGTGACTGTGGAAAATCAGGTGCTGTATTTCATCTTGTAGTAATTTCTATGTGATGATGCTGTTCCAGGAAGTCGTACTGCTCTGCTCAAAATCTCACTCTCCACTTACCTAAGTGACCATGTGTATTGTAGCTGCTTACTTTTGTTGGGCAAACTCATTTTTTTAAAGTACCTCTGCACTGATGGAAATGAGTCACTCATAAGCATTGGTGCTTTCATACCAGTGCGATATCATGAACATAACCAACATAATACTAATTTCTAAATAAATCTTATCACAGCTTAATTATGATTAGGACATATTTCCATCACTTGAAATCTTTAGACTATGGCTGAATAGTTGATATATATGTTACAGGCATATCAGAAGTTACAACTTTACTATGGAAACAACTGGCTTATGTTATTTAGGCAGAACTATGAAATACAAGATGAACTCATATGACCTTTTGTCTTTAAATTCTCTGGATTTCTAAGAAACTATTTCTGCATGCAAACACTGCTTAAGAGAGATAAGTATAATTTACCAGCAGTAAAAGGAACATCTTAGTCACCATCTTATCACTTTTTTTTCTTTCAGTACATATTTTTGCTGCATTTCTATTTTCTTAATTACCATACTTTTACATTTGAGGAGGAAAAACACTTTGAGAACTCAGATGTGACTTCAGATTGGTGTTAAATTTGTATGAAAAACAATTTTATTTTGTAGCTGGACTAAATGCTTCATCAAATTTTTCAGAACATTGTTTTTCACCAAGCCATCAACCACCCCACATACTTTCAGTTGAACATGATATAGGATCTAAAATACAAATCTGCAAATGATACAAACTTATAAGGCTGATTGAAACACCAGATGATTGGGCTGCCTTTCAGCAAAACCCAGAAAGCTGGAGAAATGGGTCCCTTCATGCTGTTCAACAAGGGGAAATACCAAGTCCTGTACCCTGTGGAATAACACCATGCACCAGTACATTCTGGAAAGCAGCTTGGAAGAAAAAGACCTGATGGTGCTGTTGGACAACAAATTGGCCATCAGCCAGCAGTGCACGCCTGTGTCAACAAAAGTCTGCAGTGTTTGGGGCTGCATTAGGAAAAGCATCACCAGCGAATAAAGGGATATGCTCTTTCCACTCTCGTCAGCTCTGGCTGAGACCACATGTTGAGTGCAGAGTCCACTTCTGTGTTCAGACTGGGCAGGCATGGACTTCTGTGTGAAAAACACAATCAGGGGCTTCCTGGAATAAGTCCAACACAGGTCCATAAATGTGATGAAGGAATAAGAGCACTAATCACATAAAGGTAAACAGAGTTAGTACTGTTAACCTGGAGATGTAAAGTATCAGAGGGATTTTATCATTGTGTGATATTATTGTTGTGGGGTAATGAAGAAGATGCAATCAGACTCTTGAATGCACGAGAGGGAAAGGGCACAAATCAAACCAATAAATTCCATTTTTGCAAGAGCAAAACACTGTTTTTCGATTGTTTTCTTTGTTTATTTGCTTGGGTTTGGTTTGTTATGGTAAAGGTAGTGAAACAAAAGTGTGGGTTTCCCTGAGAGATGGTGAGTCTCTCTCTGTGAAGATATTCAAAACCCAACTAGACAATATGTTGAACAACCTGCTCTAGAAGACTCTGCTTTGAGTAGAGGATTGGACTAATAATTTACAGGTGTTCCTCCCAACCTCAGTTATTCTGTGAAATCAAGGAGAAAGTAATTTCTCAAGTAGAGATCAGAGAGTCCCTAGAGGCGAAAAGGTTTGATGAACACTATTTCTTCCTTCTTCACATAAGTCTTCTTATCTAATACAAGCATGCATTAATAAAAACAAAAATATATAAATGATCATCCAACCCCTTAAAAAGAAAGCTATGTAAGACAGAAGTGCATCATACTGTCCTGTATAGGAGAATGTGATAATATATTTTGACGATAATTGTGGCATAAAAGTCTACCTAAACTAGAGTTTAATGCCTTTCACTTAATGCTGTTTGATTTTAAATACAAAGATGGAGATAAGGAAAGTACTTTCTACTTTAGGTTACTAAATTTATTTATTATTAAAACGTCATCATATGTTGCTTTATAGCTTTATGAAAATTGGGCTTTGACAATACAAAGAATAGAGATCTCAAATGCAGACATCTACTTCGAAGTCTTGACAGAAGCAGTGATTTTATTGTTGAGGATTTGTTAAGAAAAGATGAACTCTTCAAAGAAATGCTTCCAGAAAAAATGAACAAGTTTTTGCATTGAAGAATGCTCATTGCATACTCTCACATCCTGGATTGTGTATCCGGGTCTAATAATCAATCAAAACAAACTGCTGTACTCAAGACTGTTATCAGAAATTTCAAGAATTGTTTTGTGATTTTTTTTAAAGTAGTTCAGACTTCACTTCTGAAAAAAAAAAAAAACAAAGCCTGTAGGATTCATTGACATCTTGATTTTCCACGTATTTGCTCACTGTTACATATCTAAGCTAGGTATAGGGAAAACAAGGGTAGACTTGATATGTTTATCAAGATATGATTATCAAAAATTTCATGAGTTACTGGAAGTGCAGTGATACATCTCTAAGGATTCCTGGTGCCTATAAGTAAAACATACAATAAAGGGCACAATGTAAAACAACAGGAAAGCAGTACACACAAAAGCATTTATGGTTTATTTAAAATAATAGAGTCAAAAATCTCTATAAACACCAAGCTCAAAACACACTTTAATCCTCTCTTTCTCTTTTCTATAACATGAAAAATAAAACCAGAATTTAAAGACCAATATAGGTGACCTTAATGGGAAAAAGATGCATAAAGTTTTTTAAATTATAATTTGTTTTAAAAATATATTCTTAAAGACTTACCAGTACAGTCATCTTCAGAGGATATTTTCATGAAAGAGTTTTTAAGAGAATATGTACATCTTACTTTTTATTCCAGTGATCATCCAATGTTATTTTAAATGAAAGCAGTTGACTGCATTTTATTCACAGGAATTGAGTTCAGGAGTAGAGGGGAAAACCAGAGAGGAAAATATAATTACACTTCTCTAAGCTCAGCATATAAAATGTTTTTCATGTGATTGAAGTGGCAAAGTAAATTGCTACACAATCAATTGTGCAGATGTTCAAAATATTATAAATTTTAATTTTACCAAGATATTAAAAAACCCAAAACAAAATAAGAGGACATTGTGTTTCTCTTTTGTTTCCAGACAGTTACAAAGTAATTTTTCTTTTTCCTGTTTGTACTTTAATGAAACTAAGTCCTGTGAAATTCTGGTATTTATTTTGATAGGACAGTTTTTGCTTCCTTCACATCACACATAATAAGCTAATGGTAGTTTTTTTATCTAGGTCTCATTCCTTAGCATATATTTTGCTCAAAGCATTATCATCTTATCTATTTGACCTTTATTAAAACTATTATGGGGTAAGTCTTACCAGCCTCTCAGAGCACTTTAGGAAGGATTGTTTTTTTGCCATTTTTATCCTTTGTCCCTAGATATTTCTATTCCATTGAATTGGAATAGATTTATGAGTATTATCCCTGTTTAATTTTTGCATATTTATTGCAGGCTACTTGTGGGTGCTCAGGCATGCCCACTTCTATTGGTACACATCAATGGATAAATTTTTGATCCTGCAAATGTCTTCGGTTGTAATAATATCACTTCAAAATTGAAATTGCTTTCATCCTGAAATAGGAAGTATTTTGTTCACCAAGCTAATGTGATTGCAGTCTTCCTCCTTTTCATTGTCAATACAAAGAAAAGCTGTACTTTACAACTTTTGTCACCTGACCTCTTCATCGCTACACTCTCTATTTTGGTAATAACATATAACACGGGATAGTATGTAAGCTAAATGATTAGGACTTTGGTGTTCATCTAGTGTAATAAATGTTCTATAAACACTTCAGAGGGATCATATTTAAATCTATCAAAACATATGTGCATCCTATGGGAAATTTAGGAAGACGGGAATTTGTCTTTATCTAGTATTTCTACATTTACTTTTAATAATTCTTTATCACTCTCTCACTCTCACTTTCTCTCTCTCAATATTCTTTCTATATTCTTCCTCAGCTTGCTGACAGAGTATAAGCCTCTGGACAGACTCTTGCTGCTCTAGAGCCAGTATGGCATCTAAGAGGACACGATCATTAGCACAAGAAGGTTAATAGGTTTAGCCATCACCTGTCTTGCATTTAAGCCTTCCTGGTCACCCTGCCCCTCTGTATTTTCCTGGCTGATCACCACCCTCTTGCTCTGCTCTCTTGTTTCTGCACACAAGAGCTGGGGAAGCTGATTAGGGGCTGATTCTGCTGGAAAAAAACCCAACAGTGCTCTGTCCTCTGTGTTACTCTGCTGCCTCAGGTTCCTGATACAGCCAATAAAGAGTCTGCCATGGCACTATTAAAAGAAGTGGGAAGTGGGTAGGGAGCAGTAATGGGACAGAATCATCCAGGAACTGCAGGATTTGGAAGAGTACTGTGTAAAAGCAAGTCAAGTTACATTTTTGAGACTAGTTACTATGGAAACCAAAGAAGTGTTACTTTCCTGAAGTTTTATCACTTGGAGTTATGCATTTGTACCTCTACCGATATCTCTCTCCTTTGTCATCTTTGTGGAGAAAAGCAAGCAGTATTAAAAATAGATTTCCTGATTATAGCAGTGAATCAGTTCTCAACATAGCTGCTTGCACAGAGTTCCCACTCAGAGATAGACTGTAAATTATTTCTCTGAAGAATACATTAGTGTTTTGTGACTAATAGGCTATTTAAATTTTAACTTCTACTGGAGGAGTCTCAGCAATGAATTCTTGTGCCTAATGTACTTGGTTGTAGACATAACCAGGCTTAAGCCTGTAGTCACATATCAATCCTTCCTCAAACTGTGCACTCATCCTCAACTCTGGTGAGTAAATATGGCTGTTCTCAGCACCCCTGAGCCATGCCTGGGGTGTGCCTGCCAGACTACCAGCCCACAGCCCACCCACGCAGCCTCCCTGCTCATGGGGTCAGGAGTCCACAGGGCCAGAGCCCGATGGCACTGGCAGTGCATGGCAGGAGGGACTCTCATCTCCCTGGGGTGAGCCAGGGCTGTGTGCTGACCTCACTGGTGCCTGCCATGCTGAAGGGATGTGCAGAAGTAAATGTGAGTCATCCCAGGGCTGAGGAGGAAGAACCTCCTGGTACCAGAAGGCTTCGGTGTGCTGGTGCCTTGGGGCAGCTACACCCGCCTGCCCCGGGTGGGGACATGGGTATGGATCCCTGTGAGGGTGAGAATCCTGCCAGGGGAGAGGGGAAGTGATGGAAGATGGACAAATACAAACTATTTTCTGTATTTAATGAGACTTTTCTCATTTGTTAAGTAACTTGGATTTTTAGGTTGCTGAAGGATTGATTGGACTGATAAAATTTTTAGCGCTCTCTCCAGATATATGTACACAAATGTGTAAATATATGTGTATGCACTTTATGTACACAAAGGCATATATTAATGATATGCTTGTGATTTTTTGCCTTTTTTAAGATTCTCTCATTTAACAGAATTTCTGACTTGAGCCAGATTGTCATTTTACACCCAGGAACCCCCTCAAGTCTTCACTCCTGATGTCCTTCTAGGGCTTGAGATACACGAGAGAAAAAAATCAGGGTTGCCAATAACCACACTCCACTTTTGTTTTCAATTTATTTAGTCTCAGTGAAGAATACATCCTTGTAAATGCATTCTTAACAATACAGCAAGAAATATTAAAAATCATCTATAGATGTGCATACCCTACCTGCATCCTAACCCTTCATAGGAACAGATGCTTTATGTGTATCAGTACTTTCCTGCTCACCTTATGTTCAATTCCATAGGAAGAAAATCTTGTTGCCTGTGCCACAAGAGAGACACAGCACACTCCCAGCTTCTGGATGATTTGGAAACAAATTCTGCATTGTGGTGGAGTGTGTTGCCTCAGGTCAGCCTAAACACATAAAAACAATGTATCTAATAGAATAGATATTGTCTCAGGGAGAGATAAACTCTACACTGTTAGAAATACAGTCCTTCTAAGCATCTTAAAAATGTATCTGATTATCTAAAGAATTTTTTTACTTCATAATTATTGCAAATAATTCTCTGAGGCTGTGTCTGCACAAGATAAAGTCCAAGAAGAAACCCCTGGAGTCTAGATAAGATTCCAACCTTGCTTCTCCCTCCTGGTTTTTAAGGGGCCATTGCCACTCTGCATATTCCACACCTCCTCTGAATCACATTGGGAAAACTTATGGCCTTAGAAAAATAATTAATTTTTTTTTTTTTTTTTTTTGCTATTTCCATTGCAAGGGCTTGAAATTCTTCTAGAGTATTGGCATCATTGTTGAATAGCATTTAGCAGCTGTGTGATATGTATTCTGTCTCTTGGAACTTGGTCTGAGAAGGTTTTGAGGGGCTATAAAGCCTGCTGAGAGTACTGGAGAAGTGTAACAGCACAGGGCTAAACATGGCGTGGCTATATTCATGTTCTCTATTGGGGACAATACCTGGAGCAGACCATCCCACAAAACCATGATTAGATTTTTCTTGTAAGGAACTATTTGGTTAGTTCTGAAAGATAACTTTGCAAAAATACACATACAGACTCATAATAAGCGCACCAAGACAATCTGGGAAGGTAAATTATTGGGAAAAAAAATTGCAGAACTTAAAAATATATACTTTCATTTCCCAAGCTGATAAACTAAAAGGAAGAAACAATGGCTGTCTGAGTCCTGAGCATCAAACCTGTAGACTTTCATCAGAAGTTATGAATTAAAGAGCTAAGGTGGGAGATGCCACTGTAGGTAGGTGCAAAGACCATTGAAAGAATGATGAGAAGAAAACATATATATATTCAACTAGTTTATTATATTTTACAGACATAAAAAAATTAAATTATAGGAATCCCTGTTAGTGATATAGCATTGCATATTTCTTATTTCTTATGCACTCCAAAGGAAGGGATTTCTGAAAACACTGATGTAGTTTGGTTTGGTTTAAACATTGCATGCAAAGGTAACTGCAAAGATAATTGGTTTAAAAGCCACAACCTCAGTGACACATTAAGTGGTACTATGGAGTAGCTGCAGTATGTGAAATTATATTTGTAGTTATATGCATCTTTAGAGCAAGTCTTTAAATATATTTTTAGAATTGTTTGTTTTTTAATTAATATAATAAATCTGTCACAGTGATTTTCAATTAAATATTCCTATGACATTCAACTTAAATGGTGTTTGAAGGAAAGAATACTAAGAGGAAAACTTAGTACAATTGTGAATATCTAATTTAACTTGTATCAAGAGTTGTCTTCTACTCATTTTTTATGCAACAGGCAAATTAATTGTTTTGTAACTTTATTGTGAAATATAGATATGCTCATACTTGATACCTTAATCACAAATTATATCAACTTTTCTACTATTCATAGTGGCTATCTTCTATTACTCTCTGGCTGTATATGCAAAAGAGCAGAGGAAAACTAATATCAAAATTCAACATATTAAGAAGTAGAAAATTAGAGAGTGGGGGGACATTACAATCTCTTCACTATACAATTAAAAAAACTCTGTTTTTGTGAGACTCCAAAGATTAAACTGCTACTGCAAGATATTCCATATTTGAATGTACTGATTCAGTTGCCAAAAAAAAAAAAAAAAAAAAAGACAACAGCAACCACTACTATAAAGTAAATAAGTACCTTAAACAGAAAAACACAGCTGGTCTTTGAAAATATGATCTGAATTTTTCAGGGCTGCAGTCTCAATCCTCAGAAGTTTTCTTTTTACCGTATGTTTAATAACACTGTAGTCGTGGAAACTTCAAGCACCTGTAGCTGTTCCTCAGAACCATGTTTAATAGTCTGTAAAAGGCATGTCATGATTTCTAATTTCTAATCTGATCTGAATTTTGCCATTATCATGGCTGATGTGTCACCCTGCCTTCCCTTTGCTTTGCAGTCCAGGACCTGTGAAACTGATGTTCAGAGCAACAGCTGCTTCAGGTTTCCTTGGAGTAGGGCCCTGTCAGTACTAACTTCTGATTCCACAGCATGTAAACTCCATGTTACAAGGTCAGAAACTTCTTCTATTCCTTTTTCCATTCCCTACTGTGGCATCAGTGCCCCAGAGATAAATTCCCTGTCTCTCTTACATAGAAAACTATTTCTTATCTCTTTTGCTTTTCCAAATATTTTCTGTAATTTTGCAGGAATATACAGTACAGTGATGGTCATAGAACACCACAAAGTGCAGCTTTATTGTTTAAATGGTGAAAGATCTTACTGTAGAGTTTTAAATAGCAAAGAAGGGAAGTGAAGTTGTTTGGACCTTCTTTCAGCATATCCTTTCTTCTGGAAATTCACAGATGAAAATACAAGGATTCCAATATATTTAGTGAAAGATGTATGCTTGGCTGACAGACATTCCCTTCAAGAATAAAAAAGATAAGACAGAAAATATTCATATACTTGTAAGCCATGCTAGTATATGAGATGACTCCTTTATGAAGTGAAATGGCCTAATTAAAGGAACTCCAGTTGGCATTAAGTTATATTTCTTCAAGATCAATTGCACCAATAGAGCTTCTGTTTGCTAGCTGAGAAATGAGGAGTGGATGGCCTTTGTGCTAGTAAAGGAGCATGGGGCTTCCAATGGAGATCTCTGTAGTTTTGCTAGACTGTGAAGATAGCTCTCAAGAGACCTTTGTGGTTTGGGTTTAGAATTCTATCCCTTCCACAAAGGGAGGAAAAACTAGTCCCTTTGCTCCTTAAATCTACTATCTCAATAAACAACTTCAGAATTTTATGTGTTACACAAAGCTTATACTTTTCTGCCTTGAGACTTCCCTGCTTTTATGCTTTTTTACAAGTATCCAGGTTAGTTTGATGCAAAAACACTATCTGCCTTATATCACAAATCACACATTACTCTCAAGCTCCTGTATGATTATTTTTCTTAAGAGAAAACAGGCTGTTAGTTTTGTTCAAGGAACAGTTGCTAAATGATTATTATTTCCTACAGATTATATTATCTCTTAACAGCAAATAGCTTCTTCACAACAAGTTAATAAAATGCAAAAGAAGGCATCCAAGTTCCATTTAAAATAAACGGTGAATCTATTAAAATCTAAAAAGGCTTTAAAAAGTATCTGTAGTCTCATCTGTCAAAAAGAATGGTGCATAACACTGTGGAAAAGTTGATGGAGTTTTTTCCCCAATCTGTAAATCCATAAGGTTCTGTGAAAGCTTTAAGGCAGCATAATTCAGCACTGCTGCTAGAGGGAGTAGAAGCACCATGAACTTCAAAGGGCACTTAATTCACTGATTAATTTTTGCCCTGCCACAATGGTTTGCTGCACTTGAAAGCTTAGTATGATGCAAAATGGCATGGACTAATTGGAGCATCATTTTTTTCAGTGGAAATTGATGTTTTATCATCAACTTTATCATCACACTTGTAAAATTCTTAGAAATGTTGTGATCCTGAAAACAACCTCTTCATATTAATTATACTTGAATCAAAACCGCATCCTCTAAATTCTGTAACTTAAAAAAACCATAATTTTCTTCTCTAAGGAGTTTATCTTCCCACAAAAATTTGATGATGATTTGTAGTTATAGTTTAGTTTTTTCTATTAAACTATTCACTTCATGGCAAACTGAGAACCGGTGTTGGGGGACCATTGGTGTGTCTGTAGGTGTGGTAAAAGCACCCTTATAATGAAGAGATTTTTAGATATCAGGTGTTGGGATAATGAACTGAGTTTCTTATAGAAATTTAAAATGCTTTTTTATTTATGAGTTATTTCAGTTGTACTAGAGATTTCAGGTTGAAAGACTAAGGTACACTAGTATAATTGAAAACAAGTGGGAAGAAAAGTGTGGAGATGTGAGCTACAGGAGAGACATTCTCCAATGCACATAATGCCTGCAGCTGAGTCACAAATGCTCAGACAGCTATGGCTCTCATGCTTCATTTTATGTAGATAGTGTCAAGTTCTTGCAGATATGACAGTCAGTTGGTGATTTCTCTCACTGTTGCACCAATCCATGTCAGATATACAGATTTTCATGCAATTTCTTCATATTCAGAACACTAAAACTAGAAGTTAGATTCTTGCATAAAGGCGCAGACTAACATGATTATTGCTCAAGATTTTAATTTTACTTCCTTTTCACTTCTGAAGGTGGCAGACGTGTACAAGCAGGAGGAGGGAAAGATTGTTTTTACTTTAAAATGTAGTTAGAAAATACCATATAGGCTAAAAATAGCTCAAAAAGATGAACTCCTCGGATGTGCTAATGCCCCTGTTAAGTCAATACTTTTTGAGATGTTAAGTCAATATGCTTTGAGATTAGTGGGTAATAAATAAGTTATGAAACTATTTCCCCAAGGAATTCTTTGCACTTTTGCATATAGCTTTTTTGTACAGGTGGTCACAGGTGGAACTGTCTGAGGTAAGTATTCTATGCAGGACTGAGTCACAGGTTTGCGTGGATCAAAAGCTGCTTCTCAAGTTAATGACACAATATAACGTACTAAGCAATTCCCACACCACAAGAAATTGCAGTCTCACTTTTCAGCACCAGTGACTTATGTCCTTAAACCCTCCATTTTAGTTTCTTGGAGGTAAACTCAAGGTTGCTTTTTCACAGATTCAGAAAATTTCCAGCAACTCTATAAGCAAACAAATGAAAAGCAATTTTGTTCAGAGAGTTCCCTGCCCACAAGGTTTTTTCTTCTTCCTAACTTCAACCCATTTGTGCTGATTAATAGCTCAAGGATCTTTTTTACTGAGGAAAAATTAATTCCTTCTGAGGGAGGCAGATCATATTCAGCCTCCCACAATGTTATATTCAATGGGGGACATCTATAAACTAGAAGAAGATAATTATGTTACTCCCTTAAAAGTGGGAGTCCTTCTCTAAAAATTGAAACAATGGCAGTGCAAAGCAGAACAGCTGACTGGAATGTATATAGACTCATTCCCCTTTAAAAATATACCTCTCTACTAAGAGCTAGTTCAGTTACCTTAGGGTTATGTGAAGCTTTTTCGGTGGAGATTTTGTGCTTAGCCTCAGCAGATTCCCTAACATAAATAAAGTTCTAAGTAATGTTACCTTTAAAGGTTTGCATTTAGGTGGTGAAATTGTACTGGATTATAAGAACAAGATTCTATGTATAAAGTAGAGCAAATAGCACTAGCATGGAACTAAATGGTGGAGCTATATTAAATAAAGGATAAATATAGTTTTGCTAAGCACTGTCATAGAGCCACTCAGGCTGCTCAGTGGAAATGTTTTTAGAGTCCAAGCTGCAGGAACACAAGAGAGATTGACTGTAGACGGCAGACTCCTGTGATAAATAGGGAAAGAAATAAACACAGGGGCAAATATCAGAGGCTGTGTTTTAGTCGCAAGTGAAGAGTCTGCTTCCTACTACCCAGGAGTTCTGTTGGTCCGGACACAATAGACAGAGAAATAGAAAAATTATGTGGAAAGAAAAAAATCCTGCCAAAGACAAAACCACTAATGTTTCCTTAACTTAAAAGAATATGCTAGTGTGTATGTATAGGTTAGAGTACTTGAGCGGGACAGTGGCTTGAGTTTAAAATAAAAAAAGGTAAGCATAGGACACGCCTGGAAGTTATTTCATGATTTTGTCTAAGAGAAAAAATGCAACCACAAAAGAACAGAAAACAGTAGAATTTATATCTGGCTTTTATTACAGATTTCAATGCTTTTAACTATAAGGTTGCTGAGATGTTCTTATAATCCCCAGTTAAAAGGCAATGCTTGCCAGGTATCTACTAGAAAGATAAGGTTATAGGAGGTTTAGAAGTCCTAGAATATTCTTGCTAGAATTTCACCCAGGTTATATCTGGGGTCTTTGAGGTTTTCTATTTAATTTCAGGGAATA
>JAWWMU010000106.1:73847422-73861152 GCA_035048155.1 Cinnycerthia olivascens
TGAATCCATCTATTTTCTAAATTGTTTTTGGTTTTTGTTGTTTTCCTAGGAGAATAGAGTTAGTAATGTCAATCATTAATAGTTGTGTCTGTAAATAGGAGAAAATGTGTCTGTTAAACATATTCCCTTCTTGCATTATCTTAATTGATATAGGATTCAATTTATAGAATTATATACATGGAAGAAACACATTATGAAAGAGGAGAATTTTGTATATAGAAACAAGGAAATGGACTGCACAGGCTATTCCAAAGTGATCTGAATAAGTCACCATTGCACAGAGCTTTGGTGGAGAAATAAATGTAAGAAAATTATTTGTTTTTCAATGAACAGTGACCATTATTATCAGAATAATTCAGGCCACATTGTCACTCGGGAAAAAACCATATCATCTGTGAGAGAAAATCCCACCTGTCCAGAGCAGGTCAAACATAAAGATGAGTAGTAGGACCATGTGTTTAAGGAAACTCTACTTCAAGTAATACAACTACATAGAAAATTAGCTGCTACTACAGCAATATAAAATCAAGTCATGAGCACTAAGCACTGGTAAACCTTCATAACTATAGATATGTTACAGCAGAAACAATATATCATAATGCTGTTTGCTATTTTAAGACTGGCTATATTTAACTGATTCCTGTATTTAACATCTGAATCCCAGCTGTGCACAGCAAGTCTTTACATCATCAAATGAAAAGATTTTGACAAGTTCAATCTTGCTAGTACCATAGAAGGTACAGAATGATGCAACTTGACTTGTACTTGATATTATATTGGTTCTGACCTAGATAGCACACAAATCATTTGAAGGATACATGAAAACAAGATTTAAAAAATATTGCATTCCAGGTTGTTACATTCATGAGGGATCAAAGGCTAATCCCGCCTTTAGCTGCTTAGAATACAATCAAAATCCAAATGTCAAAGGTCCTCACAGAGTAGCAGTATGTCTTTCACACTTGCAAAAATTCTAACTCATACATTCCATTATTTAAGCCATACTACTTTTAAGTGGCAATCCTTGATAACAAAAATCCTGTGGTAAACTTTCATGTACAAATGAATCCCATTAATAAGGAAACTGCCTATTTATCTTGACAAGATGAGACATGTACTGTGCAAGATCTGTTTCCCACATGGTAAGCTTTATCACATAGTCTGGCTCTAAGCAGTTGCATTATTTTCTATGTCACTGAAATTAAATAAAAATGTGAAGAAAAGCTGCCAACTGTGAAAACAAATCCAAATAAAAAATTAAACACCCAAACATGATTTACTGTTTCATGTGGCAAAACATTATTAGAACAATGAGAAAGCAGTCTGTCTGGTAAATTTTTTTTACTGTGAACATACATAGTGTAATTCATCAGTAAGAGCAGTCAACTTTCTCTTTTTGCATATCCTCCACAAACCCCCCCCAAAAAAATTGAAACCATATAAACACTTAAAATAACCTGAGAAATCAGAAAATTTTAACTTACTTTAAGATGATTGCATTGTCATCAGTGTTTCCTGTGCTGAGGATAGTAACTGGTATCAGCTCATTTCTAGCTAAAAAGTGCATCTTGCTCATTTAGGAAAAGGTGCAGTAAAGTAAGAGTAGAACTACACTGTTTAGATGGCACAGACTTATGAAATTTAGCATGTATATAAAATAGTAGAACATACATACAAATACATTTTTTTATTTTCTTCCAAGATGTGTTTACAGTAAGACTGTGGTCTTATCCAAATTATCACAAGCCAGTGCATCTTAACTTAAAAGGTTAAGCATAAGGAATAGATAATGTTTCAAATATATTGAAATCAGAGATGAATTTCAAGTATATGAGGTTACTTTTGCTTTTAATGTCATTGAGATTCACCAATGATTGTATGTCACTTTACATTGCGTGTATACATGACTGTGGTGAGTAAATGAATAATCAATTCACGTAAATTAACTATTACCGCTACTACTATAGTCCTACTTTGCAATCTTTTTTTTCCCCAATTTTCTTTTTCATGACAAAGAAGAAGTTTGCTCATCAAGAAAATAATTTTGCTTCTTTTCTACATTTGTCATGTTGAGATTCTAAATGTAAAGCGGAACTTAAAAGATTTAGTGACTGATTTTCAAATGCAGGACTTGTAGAGAAGAAATAGTGCTCTCTCAACATATATCCCTCAGGGATGCCTACAAAGATACGATATTACCTAATGAAATGTATCCTCTACAGTGACCTAGGACACTAAATCATGGAATATATACCTTGGCATATCTGAGACTGCCCATGCATGAGCTTGACAGTGAGAAGAGGTCACAGTTAACTTCCAGAATAATTTCCATACGTACCAATACCAGTCAGGAAGGGGTAGTCTTGTTCTTCAACTGGCAACAATTACCTGGCATGGACATGAGAAGGAAAATAATTAATGTGAGTTCTGCTAAATGAACAGTACATGTGCTTTCTAGTTTTTCTTTGCTTCCCTGGTGCTTTTGTCCCCCTGCAGTCAGGAAGAGGCTGGATATTATTAAACTTTGCAATATGTGTCCATTCTGTCTTCTACCAAAAAAAAGCAATAAAAAGATGCCTGTCTAACCTTTTGTATCTTGAGATGAAGCTTTTCTTTACTACCTTTGCTATGAGAGATCCAATAACAGCATAAATTCTTGAGGCGCTATTCCTTTTAAATGATCAAAGCAGTTATTCCAAAACTTTGTCTTTTGCACTTGGAAAGGGCAAACAGAATTGGGATTCAGAGAAAAGTTCAGGAACTACAGGTTAAACTAATGTTTTTTTTCCTCCTGCTCTCAACTGCTTTTATAATTTGCATCTATGCCGAATTCATAAAGCACCCACGAAGAGATGATAAAAATAAAACTGCTCAAAATGAAGAGGTGCATTAGCCCTAGTAAGCAATTTGAGAAAAGAAGGGACTACTATGGAAACTGGTAGGCAGCTGTCTAGCCCAGAGACAATGTGCAATTCTTCAGTTCTGTGAATTATAGCTGAAGTGATTAGATCTTTCCTAGATCTTTTTTTTTCTGCTTCAAGGACGTAGATCACTCTTCCCTGTGAAGTGAAATAGGGAGTACAATGCAGTATTTTTTTGTCATCCTAGGTACCTGATATCCAGGCTTTGTAAATGCCTGATAAGACTTATTTTCCTTTCTAAATTTAACTTACTAACATTTTTTAACATACCTAGAGTCAGTAAAACATAGATAATTTATTATCAAGAGTATTTCAATCTCATGTTGAGCTTTGCCAATTCTAACCTACCATGTGAATTCCAGCATAGAATGTTCATAAATACTGACATGGTCCTTAGCTTTGTGTATATCCAGTATGATTACAATACTAAATATTTATATACGTTGCACTTTGAAGTCATACAAAGCATTCTGTGATTTGATCCCCTCCATATTTCCAGAAAAGCACTTTATCAGCACAGAGTACCACACTGGTACCACAGGCTTCTAAAAGGTGTAGACATCTGTAAAGATTGCTTTTAACAGCATGGGCAACACTAATGCCAATCAAATTTTCTCTCATTAAAATTATTCATTGCTCATTCACAATGCTTTTCTGGAAATAAACTTGTAGTAAAAAACAAGCCATCTTCCTTATTTCTTCTATTCTTTGGTGTAATTTTAAGCAACATTGCTCTGGATGACAGATTCTTCTGAAGAAATTTTCTTCAGTCTTTCAGCCTCTATTACAGCAAGGCCACAGTCTATAGACTGTGCTGCCTCAACTGTGTTATTATTCTTTAAAGCCAATTTAGATCAGTAATTTTTCACAACGCAAAGAGAGAGAGTTTTCCTCAATTTTCTGACTATGTATGTAGGAAGCAGCTATATGTATCAGAAAAGAAAAAAAATATCATTTTTAATTTCCCTATAATACTGACGTCAAAATAAAAAATTAAAAGATTACTTGTTTTGAAAACAGCAAATATTCATGACTTAAACAGCTGTTATAAAGAGCTAGTCCTTCTGCAAACTGAAGAAAAGATTTCTCTAGATAGGATATTTTACCATGGAGTAAAACTATTAAGTCATTTGGCAGCTTAGTGTTTTCTTGTATAAGTGACTCTTATTTATAATGTAAAGTATGTTTTGAAGGAGTTAAAGTTTTCCTCACTGCTAGTGCTAAAGTCCTTATCTCACAAACTATGTTTTACATTTATTTCGTTCCTATCCCAAATTGTATACAAGAGTATTCAAAACTAAACTTTGATATATTAAGTTTCATCTGTTATCCTGGGTTTGCAAAATGTGGGTTTTTTTTATGAGATGCTATATAAATTTTGTTATTATGTTATGTGCCTCTTGCCTTATCACTCTGAGTTCATTAATTTTATTGCAGCTGTTCCTATACAAGTGAAAGTAATGTTGAGCATGATATAGTTTCCAAGCAGCCATCATTTTGATTTCTAATCATGTAGTTAAAGACTACCTAAAGGTCACTTCTGTGATAGTGTCTACAAAATCAGGCATCATATACCACATCATAATACTGGAAATTACTAAAATTTGCTTTTAAATCAAGGGAAGAAAACCATGGCAGTATTTAAAGGAATTTTTTAAATTAGCCCATCTGTATTTGTGTCTGTGTGTATGTACATTTTACTGTACTGCAAATTCAGTGGATTTTGGTTGCAATGGAATGGACATCCCAAATCTCCTTCAGATAAGGAAAGAAATTATCTAATGTCTTTGTCAACACAACCTCATTATTCTGTTTTCCATAGGAAAAAAATCCAGATTTTGATTTAAAACCATTATTCTGTGGAAAATATTATTTCAAAATTATCCCAGTCTTAATCAGGGCACAGTATGTTGCATTAGTTGGAAATCTAAACAAAATAATTTTTTGTGTTGTTCATAGATATAAAGTTGATTTAAACTGTTTTCTATTAATTGAAAATAATCAACATTTTATGCATATCAAATTGAGGCAAACTTATTTAAACATAACTGATTTAAGCCTTCAGAAATCTTATATGTAATTTTACTCACTCTTTAGACTCCTCCATCCTCTTTACCAATAAAAAAACCAGAAAAAGAAAAAATGTGATCTTTGGAAATTAGGTGTTTAAAATGTTGAATAATGTCTAACCACAATGGATCTTACGGACAGTTAAATCCCTATACAGTCATTTACAGGAAATGTGCATTTATGCTACATTTTTTAAATTATGCTCTTTCCTGTGACAGTCAATAAAGACAATGCTACAGGCATGATTTACTTTCACACTGAGTTAACTGATCCAAAGTAATGATTTAGAAATCAATTTTTTCCTAATTTCCTGAAAAACATTAAATAGCTATTATGAAAGCAGAATACAGTGAAAGGTATAAAAAAAGACACAGCCTTATTATTATCTAACAACCTATTTCTTGCTCCATAGCATGATAAAAATTAGACAAAATATATCTAAGTATTACTGGTTTCTACTAAAATCTAGTTTTAAATGTCAAAATATTTGAAACTAATCTACATAACATAACAGACTACACTTCTGTGTCTGCATTTGAGTAATTAAATTTTACAGTTTTTTATTCAGTAGCATCTGCTTCATATTTCTGCACTGTAGTTAAGCTATCAATTTTTGGCAGTGTAATAACCGTGTTGAGTCAATAGCTACTGTTTGTTCTGACATTATTGACTCAGCAGCAAGTTCATTGTTTTGCTTGTTTTTCCAATACATGCAATTCATACACATGATCACTTTTAGCTGAGAGAGAGTATTAATAAAAGATATACTTCACTGGATCTAATAGAGAGCCCAGTGTCTCCACTGAGTGGAGGCCCCAGGAAAAACTTTTTATAGTACCATAACTAGAGATAGCCTTAAAGTATATCAAGCGATTCAGCACTGCTGCTGTATCTTGGGCTTGAAGGCCCCTTTAAACTGAGTCAGGGGCTATTTGTCCTGTTTCAAGGAAACTGTCCTTTCAACTGTTCATTACCCATATCCTCTACATACTTAAGTGATCTAAATTTGTAGAATCACAGGATGGTTTGGCTTGGAAAGATCCTTCAAAGTTCATCTAGTTCCAAACTTGCTCCCATTGGCAGGGACACCTTCTACTGGACCAGGTTCTTCAAAGCCCCATCCAAACTATCCTTACACTATCAAGGTGTGGGCATCCATCACTTCTCTGGGCATCCTCTTTCATTGTGTCACCACTCTCATTGTAAAAACTTTCTTCCCTCCATCCAATCTAAATCTATCTTTTTTCGGTACAAAATTATCACTATTCCTTATCTTATTGTTAAAAGCCCTCATAACGGGCTTTTTTATCTTATTGATAAAAGCCCTCCCTGTCTTTCCTGTGGCCCCCTCTTAGGTACTGGAAGGCATCTTTATGGTCTCCCTAAAGCCTTCTCCAAAGTGAAAAACTCCAATTCTCTCCACCTGTCTTCACAGGTGATTGCTCTATCCCTCTTATCATTGCTGTGGCCTTCCTCTGGACTTATTCTGATAGGACTACATCTTTCTTACCTCGGGGAGCCTGGAGTGGAATGCAGCACTCCAAGTGGGTCTCACCAGAACAGAGCAGAGGGGTAAAATCCTCTTCCTCATCCTTCTGCTGCACTGCTTTTGATGCAGCCCAGGATACATTTGGCTTTTTGGGTTGTAAATACCCATTGCCAGTCCACATCCAATTTTTCATCCACCAGCTGCCTGAAGTCCTTCTTTACAGACCTGCTCTCAATCTCTTCATCCATCAGCCTCAGTAAATAACAGGATTTTTTTTGTCCTGGCTGTCAGACTTTGCTCTAGGACTTGTCAAATTTTATGAGATTCCCATGAGTTCACTCCTTAGGTCTATCAAGATTCGTCTGGATGGCACCTGTTCCTTCAAGCAAATCATACATGCCACTCAGCTTGGTGTCATCTCCAAACTTGCTGAGGTTGCAATCTATCTCACTTTCTATGACAAGAATAAAGATATCGGGTAGTATTGTACCTTATATGGACCCTGAGGAACCTTGCTTGTTAAAGAGCTCCACTAAGCTGTTGACTGTAACTCTTTGGATATGGCCATCCAGCCAATCCCTTATGCATGTAACAGTCCAGCAAACCTATATCTTGCCAGCTTACAACAAGGCTGTTGTTGGACCCCATGCCAAAGGCCTTATAGAAGTCAATAGGTGGCATTCTTTGTTCTTCTCGTAGTCACCAATGTAGAGTCGGTCCATCGTTAGTGTTTGCATATGCCATGACATTAGTGAAGCATGATTTGCCCTTTGTGAAGCCATGCTGCCTGTCTCTAATCACCTCCCTGTAATCTACATGCCTTGGCACAGCTTCCAAGAGGATCTACTCCATGCTCTTATTGAGGCTGACAGGTTTGTTTTTCCCAGAATCTTCCTTTCTACCCCTTATCAGAAAACACAATGATATTCTGTAATTGGCTTCAGATCTTTTTGCTCTAAGTACCATGATTTCTTATTACTATTGCATCTTGCTGAGCAATGTACATAAAGCCAATAAAAAATCCACCATATAAAGGGTATCTTGCTGCACAAGTGTTCTTAGACATCTAAAGTTTACCTTCAGCATGTCAAAGCATAATTGTGTCTTTTCTGAATTACAGGAAAATCTGTGCAAGTGAGAGGCATCTCCATGAGGAAGATATGCTGTGTCACTCTATTTGGAGGGAAGAGAAGAAAAACCATGTATTTTCTTCAATTTGTGTTCAGTTGTTTAAAGCAATAAATTGTGTAGTTCCTGCAGGTTAAATAAAGCACTATTACTCTCCTCAGGCAGTAAATCAAATTAACATAGCTTACTATTCAGGACTAGTGAAATTACAGTCCATGTTTTAACAGATATCTATCAAAACCAGAACTATCTACTGGACAAAAAATATATAAAACTCTTTGACATATATAAAAACTATATATAAAAGTTATAGAGAGATAGTTGTACAGAGAACATGGAAAATGTCAATATTATGCTAAACTTTATGCATTTTGTATTTGGCAGGACTACTGAGCAGTTTCTCATCTGTCTTAGGTAGAGAAGGAAAAAGGAAAGAGGAAAGAACAGACATAGAGTATTTGCTCTCCTGCATATCTAGGTCAAGTTCTTGCTGCCTAGGCTCCCAAGTGTTTTGAAAGATGTTATAGCACCATTAATTTCACTAATCATACAAAAGATAAATGGGTCAGATACAGGTGGCCCAACTGCTCTGGCCAGCTGTCCATGGCTAGCTTTGGGGATAACACGTTTCATGTCTTGCTCAGTATATACTTCCACAACACATATTCATCTTCCCTCCTTCCAGACACAGTCTCTCCAGGGTCAGCTAACAGGGCTTTGACTCTATCTTTCCTCAGCAGTAAAATTACAGTGTAAGAGTATGGTCAGATTGCTAGAACTGCAAAACAAATTAACACTGATCAGAGTTACACATTAACACATAAATGACTAGACAGTTTTGCATACTGACACCTGAAACCTAGATATGAGAGAAAATAAAAATGCAGTTCACAGTGTTAAAGAATACATTGTATTTCTTATCTGAGTAAAGATTTTGGAGTTCAAGTCTTTTTCTTATTTGCAGTTTTATATGAACAGAAGTGTAGTACTGTGGGTATTTTTTGGTGGAAGTTTTTTTCCGCAAATTCTGTAATAAATTTGCAAATGGGCAATGTATCCATTACACATTTGTGTTTTGAATGCTTCAAAATTGCTTTCTTTTTTGATCAGTGTCTCTAATTCAGACAAGTATATTTTTAATAAGACAGGTCTCAATGTCAAATTATTAATATAAATTACAGGCTTTTTTACACAACTAGAAAAAGAAATTCCCAACCTTCCCTACAGTTAGCAAACTAGTATGGCTATCCTATCTCCACTCAGCTTCAGTTTTGCATGAAGTTAGTACAAATCTGACTTTTTCAGGCAATCATCTCTATCAAACTTGGAAAAATTAAACTGAAAAATTAAATATTTGGGAATGACAGAAGAGACTGACTAAGTGGCAGACACACTGAAGAAGCCAGTTTAAGAAAAGTTAAATACAAGTCTCAGAACTTGGCAGTAGCTGTATTTTATGTAAGCAGGTTATTGAGTACAAACCACTTCTCAGGAGGTTTCTTTTAGAAATAAACACTGATGCTGACTCTAACAAAGAGCTTAAAACAAATATATTTAGTTCTGTATTAAGAAGATTGTAATTTTAATGCAATTCTTTGTAGACTTCAGCTTGTTAGTACGGATTTAACACAGTTTAGCATTGAGTAATCATGCTTTAATGCAAAAAGCAAAAAATGTGTTTAGTATTAAATTATATTTAAAGACAAGACTACATCCTTTCAAACTCTGAAATTGGTGGATCAAATGACCAAAAAAATGCATAATGTGGCAAGGAAAAATTTCCAGTGTGAGGTCAACAATAGTTAGGGGTGATTTTTGATGCAAGAAGGAAAGATTAACATAGCATTGGCTATATCTGTTTAACACAGAATTAATCAGATAATCAGAATAAAGCTGCAACTTTCTTCTTTGGTTTTGTTATGAAATTGAAAACTTACCATGATCAGAGGTTTCAGAGATTGAGCTGGTTTCAGAGCCAGCTCAAACATTTCTGTCATGACAAATTGTTTCATATACTAAAAAAAAAGCATTACTTGGGCTTGAAATTAAAGGAGTGTAAAGTATGCTGACCATATATACCTTAAATAATGAAATAAGAAAGAATTTTTGATAACAAAAGTTAAATTTTATTTTAATTACTACTATTTAATCTCTATGTCCCACATACATTGATTTTGAACTGCATAATCAATTTATGTGCAAAATATATCAATCAGCCATCTTGTCTGTGTAGCTACTTTGAACCTATATACAGCTGAAAAAATGTTTCCCAGTCAAAATAACTTTTAATTTGAACAGGCTTTTTTTAATATCTTTATTTCAGATTTGTGCCACTAAAACTCAAAAGGGGACTATTAGCTGACACTTTGCATAGAGTGTTCTGCTTTAATTTAGTGTGATTGCCTTCAAACTTCTCTTTATGAATTTCCTATATTTTAGCAAGTTCTTGTTTTTTAGCTGGGATTTTAAGATGAATGTTGCCAGTTTATATGAAAAGGAAATACCACTTATTATTTTCAATAAAATCTCAAGAATATAATTCAGACCTCAGATTCTTCTGCAGTACAGGTCAAACTTTAACCTGCCCTAAAGTAGAATAATGGTGTCACCATTGTTGTCAGAACCACTTAATTAAATATTATAAAAAATAAAATTATAGTGTAAAAAATTTCTACTTTAACATCTAATTTGTCGCAAAAGGACCTGTAGAGTTTTTAAAATGGTATACATACATTTTTGAAGAAGTACATCGCACACAGTTGTTTCGTTTTATTTTGCCTTGCATTCCTTTGTATTCTGGAATGCTAGTCTGTTTTACTACTAGATTTTAAATCATGATGTTAAAAAATTTTTCAGAAACTGCATTAAAACCCAATTTCATATTCTATTTTTTTGGTATATAAAGCAAAGCCTAAATATCTCTGTCTCACTAGTGTTCAAGAGCAATATGTTTATTGCAGATCACATGTGTGCAACCAGCTTCCCTTTCGGTTAATAGATTAGCTATTAGTTTTTATTTTATTAGTTCATATGGAGAGTACTTGTGGCTGCTGGATTTGTCATGATTAGCAATCAGTACTTTCTGATTTTATTGCCATTTATGAAAGAATTTGTGCAATTTATTCACCATAAGATATTCTTTAGAATAAAAACTTGTTTACATTTATAATTCCAAAATATCAATGGTACACGGAAATTCTGCTTCACATATAGACCATGATGGTTACTATCAATTCTACAGTTGATTTTAATATTCATCTTGTTTTCAGATCATTTAAATTATTCCCTTGTTTACTTTATATCATCCAAATAAATTAGGAAGCATTCCAAACAGGTTAACTATGAAGTGATGGTTTGTTAGAGAAGTAGATGATAAGATCAAACATAAGTATTTCTTTAGGTCAAAAATTTTAAAAAGAAAACACAGAACTTTTTTTTTTTTTTTTAAGCACTAAATATCTATCAACAGAACTTTGCTTTATATAGTGTTGTGTATATAGTGGGAATAGCTGGCAGAAGTGAAACTTCATGCCATCATTCTGCCTTGCTTAAGAGCTGCAAGTACTCAAATGCTCATGTTAGCACATGGATAGCATAGGGTTATTTTCCAATCTGTAGTCACTTGAAAATTATCTTTCTTTTTCAATAAATATTTCATCATTTACAGATTAAATAGCATATATAATTTTTTAGGAATTAAATTAAAATTTTAGTATTTTAATTATTTTACATTTTTTATTCTTCATTTGTTTTCTTAATTTCCATTATATGCAGCAGTGTTGTACAGTGTTTCCAACATCAGGTAACCCAGCACCATTTATCTCACTTTTGAGACAACCTCTTTTGCTGTCCTGGTCTCTCTTGAGCCTCTGGAGTATTGGATTCAGAGCACAACTTTTGTGCAACCTGCAGCCTTCTATGTCATATAGACTGTGCAGTTTCCATGCTACAGCACCAAGACATAATTCCTAAGGAATTAATAGGGGCACAGAAGAAGGATTATTTAAAAGGTTTAAGACTGTATGTAATATTGCTTTTTTCTACCATCACTATTTGCCCTAAACTTCAATAAAAACTTGGGAAGTGAGAGGTTGACTAAAATTCGAACACTTATAGAACAGTAAGGTGAGAAAATGAAAAGAACCCTAAGGGATTAGTATTAATTGAAAATGTGGGGACATCTTCTCATCAACTTGTACAAGGTTCAAAATGTCTGGACCTTACTAAGCTGGAAATTCTGTAAAAGGCTCAAATCAGGAAGATGGTACCTGACAGAACAGACTAAAATTGCTATGAAAATCTCAATGCACTCCTAAAATGTGATTTTGCATATGCTGGCAAATCTGCTTTTGTGACAGCTTACATTAAAATAGAATTAAAACAAATTTTAAACAAATAAATCTGGTTTTAAAGTGACTAAATGTCAGTGGACTGGATATCTTCTTTGAAAATCTACTTGATGTTATCTCTATTTTTTTATTTTAAAAAAATAGTATTAACTTCCAGATAAATTATGTCTAAGAATTGCAATTTATTGATTTTTCCCCTTTGATAATGTTTTTTTTCTGTCACAGAAATTTAAATCAACATACTTTTACTGCCAATGCCTGATTAAAGCACCTACCAGTATTTACAATAGAATATTTATATTAGAAGAAGAGATTAAAACTGTGGTTTAATTTTCTGACTCAAGCATCAAATTTGAAGGTATGTTTATATGTCATTTAAACAAAACAAATAAACACTCTTTTTTCCCCTTATTTTAAGACATCCTAGCAAGAGTTACATAGAAAAAATTGTCCCATCTTTACACTTGGATCTGAGATTAACAATCAAACTTCAGACAACTAAATCTTCTCACAGTAAGTCCACCGGGTGTGTTAAATCTACTTCAAATATTCTTGAAAATAATAATCTGTTCCTTAGTAAATACCAATCAATCTGGCAAGAACCTAAAGCATAATGTGGCACTGAGAACAAACTCTTTTGTGGTTGTTCTATTTCCTTTCCAACACATGCCATTTGCTTTACTATCAGTATCACAGGGATGGCATAATTAACTTATGCTGACACAGTGGTGTTTCCTTTGCTTATCCTCAAAAAGCACTCAAAGTCTAAGCCTGTGAGCTTTAAAACAGGGCTGTTAACAACAATATTGCAGTTTCTGCAAAACTGCAGAGGAAATTGGGAAGAAAATACACAGGGAAGGGCATAAAGGGCAATGTGATTTTTAATTTTGTAAGCTGCTTTCTTCCAGTTTTGTGTTAAAATAAGATGCCAGATAAAGTTACTAGTAGCAGAAATGACATGAGAAACCCAAATTGAAAAGTAATTTAAACCTGAAGTAAATTGTCCCAGTGGAATAAGCAGTACTTTCGGTTAGACCTCAAAAATCCCTCAGCATCTAAAGGGCATTTTCAGGCTCTTAACAGCAATAAGTGTTTGAGGTCACCTTCATGTTAAGCTTGTTGTGACTTTCCTTGGCAAAATGTTGAGAGAAACCTAGAGCATCTAAAAAAGGAATGTTGCAAAATTTACTCTGCTGATATTCTCTATTACTTTGGGAGAAATGTGTCAAGTGCTATGAACAAAATGACATTTAACTTATTAGTAAAGGTGCTATCACCAGTTCTGTAGTTTTGGGTCTTTTTATTCCATGGCACTGAACTGGGCAATCAGTGGTTATAATTGCCCAATCTGAAGTTTACCAAGGACACAAGGTTGCTCTTTGCAGTACCAATTGCTGAGGTTCATTTGCAGTAAAAGATGTGTGGAGTAGATCCAAGAAAATTGCAGTACTTAGTAATGACTTGTGAGTAGTTACAGGTATGGCTACAATGGCAAAGATAAAATACTAGAAAAACATGGTATCCACAGAGATTTTTGAAATCAGAGAGATTTATGTGATTTAATTTTTATATTGGTTTAATTTAATCTCCTTTATCAACCTAATTAATCTTTCAGTGGTAGTGATAAAAAATATGTCAAGCAAATTAGTTATAAACCATTATATTGGTTTATAACTAAACTGTTAATGGTTGCCCCTGGGAAGGAAGGAAGGAAGGAAGGAAGGAAGGAAGGAAGGAAGGAAGGAAGGAAGGAAGGAAGGAAGGAAGGAAGGA
>JAWWMU010000106.1:73878366-73908711 GCA_035048155.1 Cinnycerthia olivascens
CCTCTCCTCTCCTCTCTTGTTTTTCCTTTCCCTTTCTTTCCCCTTTTTTCCTTTGGGATAAGTGTTATTAGAAAGAAAAGTGTTTACTGCATTAAAAAATCTAACAAGAAAACATTTGAGTTACGATTAATGGTATCTACTGAACAGATGAACCTCACAATGCTCTCTCTGTATCAACAGCATGTGTGTGCTGTCTTATGAAACTTATTATAATTAGATTCTAAACCCATAATTCACTTTAATATAAACAGGCAAGTGGAGAATATAAAATTAGGGGTAAAATAATGTGCTTTTCTAGGTGCATCAGAACCAAATTGATTATGACATAATCAGATACTATTTAAAATAAAGTTGAATTAACTGATTACTTTTTGTGATGATTAATCTTAATTTTGATTGAAACATAATAGTCATGTCATTTTAAACAGAATACCTAATGGTTAGCACCAGCATTAACAGCATTGTCACTAGTAAAACAAAGTATAGCACAAGTCATAACAAGATTAATTCCATTCCCTATAGGAGATATAGCAAACATGTATTTCAGAAAAATTCTGAAGCCACTTGAACTTAAGAAAACTCGTTATATATTTTTAAAACATGATGATACTTTACTCTAGACCCTATTAAAAGTATATCTTTCAGTTGGAAAAACTGCAAAGAATGCATACTTTTGAAATATGCTGTCAGGATACACTTGGCACTAAAAAATGAAATGTAAGTGAAAGTTAGATGTGGGGAATTGTTTGAATAACATAACCCCATTGTATTTGCATCCTACTCTCTCCTTTAAAGTGAGAGGAACTGAACCTATGTCTCTGCTCCATACATTTACAAGGGCAAAAAAGTGACATAATTTTCTTCCTCAAGATTACTATGTTATATGCAGTCAGTGTTCCTGTTCTCATCACTACAAATTCATGTCATGTGCTATTCATCTGATTATCCTTCCAGTAGCAGCCAGGAAGGTGCAGAAAGGCCATGTTCAGGAGTTAATGCTCAGATTGCCAATGTTTGGCTGCTGAAATAATTGTTTATTTGACCTTCCAAACATATTTCTAAGATATTTGTCCTGTTCATGGTATCTTACCAAAAATACGTTTTCACAATTATTCTATCTCAAAGATCTTCACCTATTCTACTCTTAGGAATAATCAAGTTAATGCCTATTGATCCCTTGAGAAACAGTAAAACTAAGTAACAATACAAGATGAAAGATTCTCAATATCAAAGCATGTTTTGGCAATTTTTACTGATCAGAGCTATATAGGGACAGAGTGGAAGGCTTAAGAAAGCAAATAAAATAAAATTGTGTGGTTTTTGTACTGGGCAGGAGACAATAAGCAAATCTTATATTGATTGTGCTCTTGATTAAATGTGATAGAAAGACTCCATCAGCTTAGCTGTCCTGAGAAGATGTTTTTGAATGTAACTATTTTCTGATATTTTTCATTTTATGTAGTTCCCCCTCAGTCTATGATTCTACTAGAGTTACTAAGTGTGAACAAAGCTAGCCCATTACTATCCTGAAGCAGAATTTTAAATAATCTGATCTGCTCTAGCATCAGCAAAAAGCAAAAGGCATCAGGAGGTAACTGAGAGAGAGAAGACATTATCTGCAGCTTCCCATGCATAAACTGCACACACATACTACGTCTGTAGTCTTCCTACTTGAACTTCATTGCCCCAGACAAATCAGTACATCTGATTCTTGGCCTACACTCCTGCCAGAAGGATGACAGCCTTGAATTCTACACTTCAGCTGCTCTTGTCTTGAGTTTCTGCCTTTGCTGTTGGAGTAGGAAACTACCTTACAAGCTTCTTCCAGTCAGTGGTTCAGCACAACTGCCATAGGAGCAGGATCCAAGGCTAACTTGAGAGAGTGGCAAGATTTCTGCCCTTCCCAGCAGCCTTTAGAGCACATCTAGGAGACAAATGTTGCTTAGAATCAGTCACCTCAGACAGAACTGAAAATGAGCTGTGCTACCTGAGTCATCATCTGTGATTCATCATCATCTACAGCTTGCTATGGCTGCAGTAGCAGAGCACTGCTTGCTCCCCTGATGATTTCATATATAGATTTCATAGCTGAAATCTGTACCCATCAAGAGCCCAGAAAGTGATTGTGTATTAGGAAAAATCATCTCTCATCTGGAAAGGCTGCAGTAGGAACCTATACACAGCCAGACATGAGCATATCACTCCTGTGATACTGTGTACCTTTCTCTCTGCAGATCTACAATGGCCCCTTGAATGAGAGCACAAACCAGATTGTTCCCATACTTGTGAAGGCAACTGCTCCAGCCAGAAACAACAGATTCCTAGTCATAACTGAGATGGTTGAAGATAGAAAGTTTCCATGTCCATTAAGCATTCTTTAATCTGCTGTCAGATTTCTATCTGGATAACCAAAGCACAACTGGCACGTGAGGGAAGTTGGGAGTGTGTGTAGGAGTGGGCACAAGGACAATATTTGCAAGACATACAGCAAGGAAAGAGTAAGAATAGATGCACCTGAGTACTTGCTCCTCTGAATCCTCCCTCCCCTGTCCTTCTCTTGAGGATGTTTATTGCATGTCCAGAAGAAGAGACACAGGGTTCCAGATACCAAAACTGGCAGAACTACAGCAGGCATGGCTGCATGTACACTGGCAATGAACCACCTGCTCCACTGGCAGTAGGAGGGCTGACCCTTATTTCATTGTGGCTCCCCCACACCATGTAAACATAGAGGCTGATCTGAAAATTAAGGATACTTCTGGCAGTTGTGGACTCTTCCTGGCTCATGCAACCACTGAAATAACTTCATCCTTCTCCTAATTGACTGTCAGTCCAGCTACAGCAACTGGACCAAAGAATGTGGCAATCAGCCCAGCAGAGCTGAGACAGGATCACATCCTTGTTGTTTTTATTGGCTGCTGGGGTTTTTTTATGGCAGAGACCCAGTAGCCATTTAGCCTATTTTTCCTTTGTTTTCCCATTGTAAGGGTAATTTTTCTAATGCGAAAAATTATGCAGTCTTTTCCTCTTATGAGTAGCTTTTCCTTTTCTCTTCCCTGGGCTCTGCTGTGATACTGATGGAGCAAGCCCCATTCTAGGTGTGATGAATCATAAGATATCCAAGGCAAAGTAAGGTTTACACTGGGAAACAGCAGCTAATGGCCTACTCTGTTACCTGAAGAAGTCAGTAGTGGAGTTGCTGAGAGCATTGAAAACTCTAGGGCATGATAAAGGGAGAGGTGGAAAAGTACTTGGGGAAGGGGAACAACTTCATCAAGGAATTCTTGGTGGTGCAATTGTAGAGAGTTCCTATGGGAACTGGATGTAGAAAGCAGCACAGGCCAGCAATGCTTGACTACTGCAGGGCTGGGGAAGAGGTAGGCAAATGTTTATGCTACAAACCATTAAATACATTGATGTGATACAGAAGAAGGAAATTTACAAATCTACAGATGGATTAACTGTATATAACTCAGCAGTATGAGAAGAGTAGAAGAAAAGAGTTAAAGAAAAAGAGCAGAATTCAACTTAGAACATTTACATGAAATTTATCTAGTGCAAAAGACATATATTAAGTCAGAATAAAGGTCTAACTAGTATTCATGCATATGATAGCCTGATAGCAACCATTTGTGAGAAAGGACAAGTTTACAGATGTTTTGTTCAGAGATCTAGTAGTTTGGGCATTTCTTCAGCCCTATTATTAAATCTAATATGCAATGTTATTGCTGTCATTCTTGGATTTGATTATGTGGTATCTTTTAGGATAGGATCAAAGAGGATCAATTTTACTTGTTTGCTGAGAATCTGTTGTGACAGCAAAAGTATTTTTGCTTATGAAAAAAAAAGCTTTCTGGTGTACAGCCATCCTAAGTGGCCAGTAGCTTAGGTATTTTCAATTTGAATAATATCATTGACATTTTTATTTTTGCTGAAGTCCATCCTAAGATAGACATATATATATATGTATATCAGAAACTATTGAAGGTGGAATTTCAGGAGTCCTCTACCTCTACTAAAGTTCACAGGCAGTTTATTTCTCAGCTGAAGTAGATTAAACTCTGCATCAGGGCTCACTGGTGTAGTGTGTTACATTTCATTAGCACATGCTTTAGTCTATTTAGACATGGTTGAATCCAATTATATGAATTTTTTTTTTTTCCAATCCAAATGATTCTCTGATTCTATGTTTCCATAATTTTATGATTCAGTTCCAAGTTCAGGAGCTGAATTGAGTGCACACTGACTGTGCACCAAGTCTGCTGCTTCATTGCATCCTTCTGGAACCCAACTTTGTGCTGTTGCCTTTTGCCCAGCCTGGAAATGAAACTCAAAATAATTTTAATAAGGAGGTAATATAAAAGGGGCTCTTTATTTGAAGGCCTTCAGGGTCAGTTATGGAAAGATGTTCACAAAAGCTCACCCACACCCCAGGAGTGAGTATATTTTTATAAGTTTTAGGAAATTAGCATAATTGATAAAAAGCACTAATTAGGACAAGTGCTGATGCAATTCCTCCCCAGGTCAAGGCCCTTCTCTGGAGCCCCTCCTCAGCACTAGCTGTACTTTGTCCATGAAATGTATCTTAAAGAGTTCTCAGTTTTGGTTCCCAGGAAGAACCAAGATAGGACAGGGGCCTTGTACCCCTGGGGACTTGCAGCTCTGGAATTTGTTTTGTCTTTCTGCCTAGGGAAAGGCCATGGAAAAATACTGGGAAAGCTAGCCACTAATACAACAGGCTACACAACTACAAATACATGTGCAAAGATTACAGAGAACACATAAAAAGGAAAAAAGGGCAAAATCCAAACCAGCATCAGTGCCACAGACAGGAACTTGGTCTGCTAGGAAGGACCAAGATAATTAGACAGTATGGTTTACCAATGCTGTCTCATACACAGTCAACTCCGACAATCTGCAATAATCTACACAGCTCTGTGCAGGTATGTCTGTATATTTTTAAGTGCAGTAAAACATGTCAATTATTTTTGTTCCCACTAAAATAATTTGATGCTTAGTACTGAAAAAAAACACTGAAGTTTGGGTACTAATCTGGGTACTACCTTCAAATTAGGAAACCCTTTCTACTAATTTTCATACTTCTGAATGTCTTTCCACTATCTGTGAAACGATGGTTAAAAAGATTCTTATTCTTACAAAAATATTCATATATATACAGATATAGATATATGCACTCCTCTATACACTTCTCTATAATAACACTTTTTTATTTTAACTTTCCAGCTTTAGGACTTAAATATTCTCTCTGGATGTGTTGGCAAAAAAATCTACATCCCTATAACTATTTCTCCTTTTATTACACCAGGAAGTGTTAAGAATTTGACCAGTAGGATTCTGTACAATCTGTACAATTCTGTATGGACTGTTAGATAGAAAATGAAGCTTCTAGACGTGAAATATTAATCTTTCAGGAAGACTAGCTGACATCTGTGAAAATCCAGCTTCACTGAGTAGTGACAGACTTGAAATTTTTAAAAATCCAAAAAAGAAGAGATCGTGCAGTCAAATCTTGTCACTCATACTTCACTCTAGAGGGTTAAATGAAAATATTCAATGTTATAGTGATGCAGGAGCAAATAAATCCTGTACTTATTAGGGACTACCAAAGAAATGTTATTCAGTGTAATAAGTCCCTGTATACAGCATAGGAAGTACTGAGAACAAGTAGACTCAATTGAACCATGTAGAAACTTGCATCTTGTTTTATGAAGAATTTGTCATAGAGAGTGATTCAGTGGCACTCTGTGAGGAAGAAGGTTATTAAAAGATATCTTTAGTAAAAAAAGATTGGGCTTAGACAGAGGATATCTAGGACAGCAGCGTGTATAATAGACACTAGAACTTCAGCAGATATTCTGGACTATTTAATGTAGAGGTGGATGTATAGCAGAAGAGCAATCAGTCTACAGAAATGGTGCAGTGATATAAGCTCAGTTTTCAATCTATTTGGCACCTAGCCTTGAGCTGTGATTACTTTTAAGGTTTACAGTAAAAGTGGGTAAATTAAGTACAGAAAAATGACTCAAAAAATCAATGAGAAAGTTATCCCAGCCAATGGCATTACCTGCAGACATTCTTACTACATTTCAGTGACTTTTGCACCAATAAGTCCTACATCAAAAATGCTTTTCTATGCTGACCTTCATCAGAAGATATGTAAGGGCTGTTCTTTCATCAAGAAAGTCTACAGCTACTGAGAAAAAATAGTGAATATAATTAATGAAGAAATTTAATCTAAAAATGAGTATTAAAACACAAAACAGTCAAGGCATTTTGGTGTCTCATGCTGACCAGTTTCAAAAGCAGTTTAGTACCTACATATACAGGTTTGTAGAGGTACCTTCCAGCTCAGAGTAAATGGGAAGCCAATCACCTAATGAAACCACTTTGAAAAATTGATCCCTAGATTAGTTTAGCAAAATCTTCCTGTAAAATAGGCACATGATGTATTTTACCCTTAGAAAACATGGTATCAAAGTTATATGTAAAGAAATCTGAAGCAGATCTTTGCTGCTTGACAGTTATGCTACTGTCAGTACCCGAACCAGCTTGTTTAGACATTCATCTTGACATTTACTTTACAGCCTATAATATCAAAACCATAGCATATAGATGAGGTCCCAACTTTAAAACATCATGAACTTACTGGTGCATTTTCTAGGTCTGCTTACCCTTATTCTGAGACATTATCTTGGAAATTCTCGCCTATGAGCAAATTGACTAATCAATAAACCATTTATCTTAAAACAGAAGCAAAAATAACTGAATTGCATAGATTTTACCGATAACTACTTCTCTATTCATGCATAAAACAAATATTATGAACTTTAAAATGATGAACTTTAAAATGATTTTCATATTTGCATGAAGAACTGATAACATTTGTAGTCCTATAGCAAAATGTTGATCTTCTGTCATTGTATAATGCAAAAATTCACAGTGCCATGCCTATGAACAGAGAAATTCAAAGGAATAGTGTTTTGTTACCAGCCATTGTCTGTCATACAAGTATCACATACTGAAATTCAATCTTCCTTACTTCTGTATGAAATCACTGTTCCTAAATAAAGTCATGAGATTATGTATGAACATCTGTTTTATTCATTCACATAAACACAAACATAAAGAGTAATTGTTGTATATCTTACTTGTGCCTAAAACTAGCAATGTACTATGACCACAGGGCTTTAATCATGGGAAATATCTTTACTCACGAAAAACAGCACAATGTGGTACTATCTTACCACAGCATGGTAGAAAGCCCAAGAATAATGATGGAAGACGAAACTTGATGTTCTTTTATGTTACTGGTATAATAAGCAAGAGTAGTTTGAATCAAAAGTGTGTTGGATATTAAAAAGGCTTATTTTTTTTGCCATATAACAAATGATATATGGTATGTATTGATAGTGGTGGTATAATATTTGCTGACATAAACAAAGTACACGACTAAGTCATCCCTTGGGAACTATAGCACAGCAGCCTGAACTAATCCCTCAGTTGCAGACTGCCTTCCTTCTTCTACTCTAAAAATAGTTTACACAAGCATCTGCCTGATACCACAGTGGAAATGACTCTACATATTAAAAGCTTTTGACTGCTTAAGTGGTGAGGAATTTCAGTGTCTACACCATCAGTTGATTGAGCCCTGCAATTACAACCACTTGAACTGTCATGTTTGATCTCAAAATACATGCTCCATCTTTTAAGTGTAAAGCCTGTGCACTCAGATGTATTTGCCTCCACACTTGTGGAGTTACCCTTCAGCCATCTCACATACACAGAACAACATTAATGTGACTGTAAGTAACATGACTCCTCCTTGGATACTCTCTCTTTCTCACCAGGCCTAAATACATTTTCTTTCTTACACTAGGGGCCCCAAAGCAGGAGTTAAGGCCACTCTAGATAGAGATGGCAGATCTGTTCCTATTCTTGGCTCTTCCCACACCTATTAGTTAATAGATTCTGTGTCCTTGGTGTCAGATTAGCCTTTGCAGCCTTAAGAATAGGGAAAGCTCTGTCTCACCCTCTGTATAGCAGGATCATCACTAGACTAGCAGAGCAGGACCTTTTTCCCATTTTAGATTTTATTGTAAAGTTTTCTATTTTTATTATTTTTCAATAGCACACTGAGATTTTATTGCATGTCCTGCTTGCAATTCATATGTTAATTGGCTTTCAAATTGCCTGTTGTCAGAGGAATCTGCTGCTTTTCCAGAATTGTTGATTCGAGTTCAGTCTAAGGCCAGTACTTCTCTATGCTGTGTTTATGAGATCATTTTGCTATTCCCCCCAATTTCCATTCAAAGTCCTCAGATTCGCAGATGCATTTACTCCTTCAGGTATTTTGATAGTTCTAATTAGTGTACATCTTTGACATTATGCAATTGTCTTCAATTATCTGTTTCAGTTTTAGAAGTTTTTAAATTGCCCCTATGAAAGTGCACTGTCAATAGAGACTAGCAATAAAGGTAATCCTGAGAATAGCAGACCACAAAATGCATGGTGATGAGATTTGTTAATTACTGAAGTGGAATTAGAGTGTATAATTAAGATAAAATTATCCAGCTCATAGACTGAGAATGTCAGAATATGGCCCTACAAATGCATCTCTCATCTTTTCTGTAATTCTTTTCCTCTCATTTTACAACATATTATTTGTCTCAGTAAATATCACCTGTGAGCTGAAAAATTTTTTACCTGAAGAAACAATTTTTAAAAACAAAAGAGGTTTCTGTTATAGTTAAATTCCCTAGAAATCATCAGGAAATTGCTTGCTAATGCTGAGAACACCTGAAATGTTAGAGACTTTTAGAGCCTTTAGCAATATTGCCTTATTAACTACCTTACCTCACACAGGTGTGAATGAACTATGTTATATATCAGCTTTGAATTATTTCACATTCTAAAACTTTGCTCAATACTGCAGAGAAAAAAGGTTTTTCAAATTACATAGTATAGTAACATTTATCTTGTGTTTTTGGTTTTTTTTTATAGCCCAGATTGTGAGAATGGACCATCATACTTTATTTAGAATGATAAAATATTGCTGTCTTCTACCACTGGTAGCCAACTTTATTAATGTGGTTGGATGACCTTGGCCATCTATAAGACCCCACTGAGCTTCTCTCTCAGTCCCCCTCCTCTAGGGAGGACCAGGGAAATGGAAAGGCTTATCGGTTGCAATGGGGACAGGGACATCATTGGCCAGTTACTTTAATAGGGCAAAGCAGACTCATCTTGGGGAAAAGTAATTTAATATATTGCCTATCAAAACAGAGTCGGATATTTCACCAAAAATATTCACCACTATCCTTTGCTGGAAAAGATGCGAAGCATAGAACTACAGGAGTAATTCGATTCATGTGCATGAAGTGCCCTATTCTATACTGGATATTAGGTCATTCCAAAGCCTTCTCTCTTCCAGGTCAAAAATCACAGTTTTCTCAGTCTTTCTTCACAGGACATGAGCTATATCCATTTAATCACCTTGGTGGGCTCTCATCTGGACTTGTTACGCAGGTCAATATCTCTTCTGTGCTGGGGCCCCCAGAGCGGAATACCACACTCCAGGTAGGCCCTCACTAGAGCAGAGGGGCAGAATCCCCTCCCTCACCCTGCTGCCCACGCTGCTTTTGGTGCAGTCCAGGACATCTTTACCTTTCTGGTCTGTGAGTGCAAATTGCTGGGCCATGTCCAGCTTTTCATCCACCAGCATCCCCAAGTCCCCAGCAGAGCTGCGCTCGATCTGTTTATCCCCCAGCCTGTGTTGATTCTATCAGGGGATGGGGTACATTTGGTTGGCCTTTCTTTTCTGACCTATGTGCTTATAAAATCCCTTCTTGTCATTCTTCATATCCTTTGCCAAATTCCATTCTATCTGTGTTTCTGCTCCCCTGATCCCATTCCTACACATCCAAACTGCATTCTTGTAGTTCCCACAGGTAACCTGTCCCTGCTTCCACAGACAAATATTTCTTTCTTACTTCTCAGTTTGAGCAGCAGGTCCTTGCTCAGCCATTTCAGTTTCCTGCCTGCCTTGTTTGATTTCTTACACATGGGGATGGACAGCTTTAGCACTCCATGCATCCTTAATTTTAGTTGTGTCCTTAACTGCAATGAAAGTTATGTAACATGAAATATTCTTGCATATTAATAATTTTCCTTTTTACTATTTATCTGTACATCATTTTCCCCTTTGCATGTTGGTAGGTAAGACTAAGGTCACCACATGCTACATATTAAGTTCATCACACGTGTGCAAACAGCTGTACTGATTTCAGTGAAAGAGCTTATCTCTCTAAAATATGCTATATGTATAAACTTTTAAGTCCAAGTATTTATATTTTGATTCCACATAGGAAGAAAATTAACCAAAGGAAAATTAATTCTTTAATATTTACCAGTTTGATGTAAAATGGGTTTTTTTGCAATGCATACAATGAAACCATGACAGTAGTTCCTTAGGAACATAAACCCTCATGTCTTCTTAAACTTGCACTGTGTAATTGTTGCATTTTCAAAAGAAACATGACCAATAATTCCTGTATATAATCAACAAATTGAACCACAATAGTATGATTTATCACATGATTGATGCTTTAGGAGAAATGTTTGCAAGTGGAAATATAAACACTAGGATATATAAAATTAGTCTGTATGATCAGTTCTCTCATTTCTTGGTGTCAGATCATAGTGAAGATTGCAGCTACATTCCTTAGAAACATAGTCTGATTTTGTCTGAAAATGAAAAATTAAACCTTACAGAGGCCTCAACTGAGTTTTAAAAAAGTCTCACTAATTAGATGGTTATACACTTCAGGATTGCATCTTTCTTGATGGATTGCAAACACAATTAATCAACATAAGAAATATCTCAAGTATCTGTAGTAATTTTCATCAGTTGAAAGACTCAGAGATACTTCATGGATAAACTTGTTTCCCCTCCGTAATTTAATTGTGCACTAATAATGTGTTAGTTTATAGTCTAGGGATAATTTCCATAATTGATTTTTTAGAGTTGCAACCATTCCACATCCAAAACATCAGATACTTTTAGAAAACAAAATCCAATTACAAAAAAATCTTCTGCACCACACTTGACTTTTCTTAAACAATCAAATGATAATCAGATAATGTTTAAGCTTTATTGAGTGATTTTTCCCCCCAGTAATCTTTCAGTGCTCATCAGCAATAAGTTATGGAGAAAATGTTATTTGGATTAATAGTGGGTTTAATCCTTATTTTGTAAGCCAAATTACTTATTTTACCTTTTTGCACTCTGCAATATACTTGAAAATGCAGAAATCTCTATAATTTACTAATTTAATGGCTCTCTCAACTCTACTCCATGTGATTTTCTGCAGGAAACAGCTGACCTTATGTATGACATCTGATGATGCTGGCTTAATTTGCAGATAGCCCGCTTTGAAACCTGAATATTTGAAGATTCTTTATATCCTCCTTTTGAAATCATCCTGCACAACACGACTAACCCCATATATATTTGTTTTCCTGTGGAAAACTGTGTAAGGAAAATAATATATTGTTTAAATATCTGCCTGCTTTTGAGTCACAGTCAGCTATACAAGCATAACAAAGGTTTGAGGAGTAGGACTTGCTGAAAAATTAAAAGGAGCATATAAATACCAGTTGCAACATCCAGCATTTTTCCACAATCCAGTGATCTTCTACAGTTGTCCTGATCTTTGGGAATCATGGAACATATGAATTCTGTGACAGTCATAATAAAAGGAAATTGTGCCCTTCTTACACTAGCTCTGAGGTTTTTACTCACAGAAGATGGAACTGGAAAGTGATGACTGGTTAGCCTAAAAGGTAAAGATTTTTCTACAACACTCTCTAGATACTGCAAAAGACATGGAGCCAAAACATGGGCATTTCAGAAGAAAAATGCGAGAGATTCTGTGAAGAGAGAGGGAAAACAGATAAACAAAACCATAAAAAACTTCACTTTAAATGCAAAGTTTTAAATAAAACTGCCCAAAGAGTAAGAAAATTGCATGGCAATTACTCATTTTAGCTTGGCTGGAACACATTCTCTTAAAGACTACCTAACAGTTATTTAACCTTAATATTCAGCCAGATGTAGACATAGAATTCCTTGAAGCAGTATTCCAATACTACTCCAAATAGAAGTTTTGAGGGGAGGGGTGTTTATTTTCAATGGATTTCATCTCATTGTTAAATGCTAGTTTCAAAGGAAAACAATTTCAGAAATATAGTTTATAAGGGATGTTAACCTTTTTATTTTTACATGTGTACCAATGTAGGAATGCGACAACATATGTCTATTTCAATAACATATGTAAGTATACCAATCTACCCAAATGAATATCTACCTATTGCATCTCATGAGAAGAACACTGACCTTTATCTTCCTGTGTCTTATACAGAAAGTAAAGAAGAAAAGTAAATATTGACCCCCTCAGTTAATGCCTGTAAACCAGTAAATGCTCCACAGAACACTACATCGATGCCACCAGCCAGCTAAACTAGCAGTACAGAATCTTGGACAAACATCTGTATCACCATTTTTAAACATCTATTTCATATTGAGTAATGGATTTTTGTGTGTATGGAGGTCCATAGTCAATATTTCATCTGCCTGCTTGAGAAGTGCATTTAGGTGGCAAAATTTCTGTCTACTATTTTTGATAAAAACCACTTTTTTCCTGAAAATTAGTGTTTTTTAAAAGGTATATGTGCTACTCTTACATCTGGCTTCTTTCCAAATGCTGTTTCAATTAAATTCTCTGTTTTAGGTGTGTAATACTTTATCACAGGAGAAATCTGTCATCTAATCTTTATTTGTAATTGTTGAATATAAACAAGGAAACAAACAAACCAGCCTGAAAATGGTGATTATACCTGAACTGTAGGGAAATTAAACAATAACAGATGTCCTTGCATTTGAAAGTAAGTTTGAATTTAGAGAAAATTATTTCAAAGTTCACACCTGCAAAGAGATCCCAGCCAAAATCCTAACCCATTTTTTGTGAAGCCGAAGTTAATAAATGACTGCATCCTCAAATTCAATAGACCAGGAACATATCCAGCTTCACACAAGTCTAAAAGTCTTATATAACTGAATCCTGGTCTGTGATAGTTGCCCCTCACTAAAGTTCCATAATCTCTAAGAAGTTTTTTTTTCATCCTAATTGTTCTAACCTTTTTACTTCTGAGAGAGCCAGTTGCGCATTTTGAAACATGATTTCTTCAAATGGATTTTTGCTACTGCAAGTTTGATGAGATACATGTTTCTTCAAAATAACTGATTTCTGTACAGCCCTGGCTGGATTACTTCAGTATGATTCCTGCTTTTCTTTGACATATTTTTATGGTAGTTATTTTTGGCTAGTAATCCACTTTTAAATTTTTCTGGAAACACTGCCCTTATAATAAAGTTCAATTTTTCAAATCTTGATAGTGTATGGCTTTATTTCCTAAAGAAATTAATCTTGAAGTTTTTTTTTATATTTTGATTTCATAATTACTATGAAAATTTTTGTCATTTTTTCCTTAATTTCATAGTGCCCATATTTGACTTCCCTATTACATTACCCCTCCTCTGCTGTCAGAGCAGTTTTCCTGTCATTATTTGAGCCATGCAACTTACTGTTGTGCTCCAGAATCAATTGGCACCTCAGGAGAAATTAATAATTTGGTTGGGATCTTACCGACTGCACGTGGTTGGGAGCTTATAAATTGAACACCCTGGATTGTGAAGTGCATTCTTTAAGCATGGCTTCTGACAGACTACTGAGAATTTGGTATAATTTTACTATAATTGAATAGAAATCTTTGGCAGTGAGCTGAGTGTTGTAGCCAGCATTATGGACACAGCGCTATGCATATGACAAATTGCGACTGACAGCAGTTGTTCCTTGCTGTTAACTGTTGGGAAAAGGATATTAGATTTCCTCATGAAATAGAATGGGAGAATGAAGATGCAATGGTTAAAAGGAACACTTATAAGGATGAAGATTTCCTCTGAGGATAGTCACTTGTCAGAGAAACAGCAGTAGTGTGGGTATTGCATTATGCAGCTGTGGAGTTTTGGTAATTCTTTTCTTTTAATGGGAAAGGGTAGAGTTTTTGTTAATGATCTGGCCTTCAGTGTTGTACCATAGGAAATTTTTTTGGGTGGAGTTAATTAGCATAAAGATGGAAAAATAAAATATGCAAGCACTATTTTTCTTTCTGGTTCACTCAGGTGATATTTTTACCAGAAATCAAGCAAATCATATGCTTTCATTTCACATCTGTCACTTTGAAGCTACTGTCACTGACCATAGCAGAAAAGATGGGTCTATATTGAAAACTACATTCTTTTGGAAAAATTGTGGCTTTTTTCGAATATAACAAACAACGTAGCTGAAGTTTGGTAAGAAAATATATAAAACAGAAACTTGTCAATATATAAGTTTCTCCTTTAGACTTAAAAAAAAACCCAGTGTTTTTTAAAACCTTATATTAAATACAAGAGAAGTCTTAATCATAAAGAGTTCTTATCCAGAGCTTTTTTATAATGACACACTGAAGATCTGAGTAATTTTTTAGGCAAGTTGAAGTCCCTTGAAAATATTCTCACAGCAGAAGTGATGACATAATCTCAACTACAGCAGTGTGATCATACAATAATTAAAATTTAAAAAAAAAAATCAAATAATTGATCTCAACAAAACAAAAATAAGTCAAAAGCATGTATCAGAACTTGCATTTCCTGAAGGGATATCTAAGTATTGAGTGCTGCCAAAGTGCACTATTTTCCTTGAGATTTACTGTGCTTAAAGGAAACTGAAGATTTTTGTTTGTTTGTTTTCAGTAATGGTGCTCAATTTCTACTAAGAGCACTGCATATTAGCTTGTCAAGAAAAAACACCACCTAGCAGCTCCAAGTATCTCTCTAACCTTCTTTTATGAGTTTCTATCAATGTATAGATACCACATAAGAAGGACCATTCTGATGTAGTTGTCTGTGTGTCTGCCCATGCACTGCACAATTATGTTGCTGAGTGTATACCAGACTTTTGATTTCATGAGTTGCACAGAAATTTCCATATAAAGTGGCCTCTTTCCTGCTCACCTTGGTGATAAGTGTTACATTTTTAACACATAGCAGTTTGTTTAAAATTCTGTTCCAGTTCTCAGGATATATTTTCCTTCAAGGTATCTTATTTCTTCAGATGAAGAAGGACAAGAAGTTATATGTGCTGAGTATTTTAGAACTACTTTTTCTAAGCCATTGATTTTGTTTACCATTATATTCTTCCCTATTTCTATTTGGAGCTGAAAGAATTCTCCTTTATATTCTGACACAAGGATGTATCATTTTGAAGTAGGGCAACCAGATCTCAGGCAAGAATCATGCAGTTGCAAACACAGGGGCATCTAACAGCACAATGGTTTGAACCATGCAGAACTATACTTTACTGTAGGTAAGCACAGTGGAAGGATTAAACTGAAATCTACTGTTTTCTTGGGATATTTGGGGTGTAATGCATTGCTGTGGTTTAACTGCATCCTGCAGCCAAGACCCACTCACTCACTCCTCCACCAGCAGGATTGAAAAGAGATCAGAAGGGTAAAGCTAGAGAACTCAAGGGTTGAGATAAAGACAGTTTAAGAGGGAAAGCAAAAGTCTGGCACACAAGCAAGGTAAAACAAGGAATTAATTCACTGATTCCCAAGGGCAGGCAGGTGTTCAGCTATCTCCTGGAAAGCAGGGCCCCATCTTGTGTAACAGTGACTTGGGAAGACAAACACCAGCATTTCAAATGTTCCCTCATTCCTCTGACTCTCTCCCCACTTTATATTCTGATCATGAATTCATATGGTCTGGAATACCCTTTGATCAGTTTGGGTCACCTGTCCTGTCTGGATCTCCTCCCACCACCTAAGTACCCAAAAATTCCTCACCAGCGTGGCAGTGCCAAAAGCAGAAAAGGCCTTGGTTCTGTGTAAGCCCTGCCCAGCAACAACAAAAACATGAACTCTGTGTTCAGCACAAAACACAGCCCCATACCAGCCACTGTGAAGATAGTTAACTCCATCCCACCCAAAATCAGCACAAGTGTGTGCTACCTCTAATAATCACTGGTTCTTCATCTTCTGCTGTTTCTCTTTGCACTCTGATGTCTGGCTCCTTGTTCATTTGCTGAACTTGTGGAGAATGTGGCAGAATAGGTAGTATTGAATAGGTACTTAGTAAATATTCCTGTACAATGTGACAAGAAAGAATACTAGGAGAGGAAAAGAAGAAAATACATGGGAAGAGAAATTAATCCGTAGGGTATTACCTGCTAATTAGAATTGGAAAGAATTACCACTGCAACGGAAATCAGCATCACAAAATGTTTGTATCTTAAGCTTGTGAGCTTCCCTGTTATAAATTAGTCTTCTCTAATCCTGAAGACTCAGCCTGAGCTGAGTGCTCAAGCCATTAATTAATCATCACGTCTTCTTTCTAATGTCTGGGGTTGGAATCTCTAATAAATGGTAGTAGAAGGAAAATTTCTGTCAAATCAATGATAAAAAATTATTGCCTTTATGAAAGAAGTTTTCTGGATAAACAGTTTGAAACTGCTGAGAAAAGCTAACAATAACTGGGGTCTGTGTGGTGACATTTGTCCACACACTGAGAGTATTACAGGTGTTTAATGCTTTAAGGTGGAAGAGAAGGAAAATAAGGGAACTGGTGTGCCCATTATACTATATGCTGCAGCAAAACATCAACGATTCATTTATTCATTGTACATGTATGCATGTATAGTATAGTTCCTTTTTGTGTAGTCTGGGCAGGGAGTGAGCTGTATATGAAACGGTTCAAATTTTCACAACTGAAGTAAAATCTCCAAAACTTATACATGAAAAAGGTTTTCTAGGCTGACAACAATTCAAGGCCATATTTAAGCAGCTATAATCTTATACATATAGTAGGAAAATTATGTTAAGACATGCAGAGGAAAGTTTTTAGGCCATGTTTTTGGCGACAGTGTCCATCTGCCAATGAAGGTTCTCAGAAAATAATGGTGGAAATAGATATAGAAGTTGTTTCATTTGCTGAAAATGGCATCTTAATAGAATATACTGATTTAATTTTGTCCACATTCCAAGTATTCAAGTACCTGTTGAGAAGTTCCTTTATGCAGTAAATTTCTAATAACTTGGGCAATCCTAGGACATGAGAAGTCCTGTTCACATATTTAATTTAGTGAAAATTAAAATTATCATATTCTTGGAATAAACCTTCTATAAGCTGAAATTTTGAGAAACTACAGTGTGGTCAGTTCAGATCTCAGTGGGAATGATGAAAAGTCTGTCTCTGATGTGTAACTAATTAAGGTCTCTGAATACATGGAGGAAGAAAACAGAACTCTTCTGCTCTTCTGGTTTATATTTCACCACTAAGCATCATCAAATAGAAACAATACCATTCAATAAGAACAAGCAAATGGCTGGCATGGTAATTAGCCCTGTGTTACTACTGCTACACAGTAAAGTGTCACTCCACATTTAGTATTGATGTATATCACAGGATGGTACAGTGCTCTAGTACCTCCCTCAAAGAATATATATTCAAAGGAGAAAAATTTGAATACCTATAACTTCAATCTTCAAATTTATAACATTGTTCCTCCTAAGTGCTTTGAAAAAATTCCCATTTTCTGAAATGCAAATTTCACTCTAACTAGAACAGAAATTCAAAACAGAGAATCGACTTTAGAAATACATAATTAGAGAAAAAAATAGATACTAATGTTACCTTTTTGTCACCCTTATACTCACAAAATAAGAATTTAATAGCTGAACTATATTATCACCTTCTTACCCAGTCGTGCTATGTCCTGCATCTTTCTCTAAAAGTACTGATAATTCTGAAAAAGCTTTTGCATTTCTTGGAACAAGGCAGAAAAGGCTTTTGTTGTTCAAGTGGAAAGTATATAATATTGTTCTCTAAAAGTTTAAAACACCTATGTTTTTAATATAACTGTAATTTCTGGTTAAAAGCTTGAAGAATAGAACTCAAAATTAAGTTTATTTCCAAAGAATGTCAGCCAAACCCTCTCTTGAAGCCTTATGTACACAAAGAACACTAGCAGAGAACTATGTCACTTTTTTGTTCAGTTGTCTGGAAAATTTATTGGAGGCATGTAGGAAATGCAAAGAAAAAGACCATGACAGACTGTGATTTGTAGAAGTAACTGCTGATGACTATTATCCACCAAAATAACGTAAAATAATAAGTAAAGGAATCACAAAAGAGTAAAAGACATTATTAATAAAGTCTCTATCACCAGGTTTCATGTTTGTTTTTTTTCCCAAATATCACAGTTCAAAAGCTAACTTGAATTATCCATGTCCTAAGCAGAACCCTTGTCATGCTCAATATACAAAAATAATCTGGCTTACTCTCTGGTTTATATTTACTTTGTGTATTTACTTAATTTTCAGAGAGAAATGTGACAAAGAAACAAGATGAAGGGACTGAAATGTCTAGCCAACGGTATGTCCCTGACATACCATTCAATAGCAGACTTGTGGAAGGACCATAGTCTGTCATTTTGACACTGAAATACAGAAAAAAATCACAGCAAGCCATTTTGGTCATAAATTAGTAATGTAAGTTAGAGAGAGCTAGAAACAAATCAAATCAAATAACCATCCTAGCAAGTAATGCAGATTCTGCATTCAGTGAGTGTTCAGATAGTCATTTATCACCATATGCCCAGACACAGAAAGGGGCAGAAAGAGAAATTAAAGCATGATGGGAGATTCCATTTTCTCCCTTCCCTTTTCCTCTGCTATGTGCATGCAACAAACATAACACCAGGATGCAATATGGTGGGAAAAGTTTTAAATTTGCTGTTTATTTGTTTCATAGTATAGCTGTATAGGGAGCCTGCAAGAGGAGGTGAGAGCTGTGATTTGGTGCCAAGCAGGGTCCAGAGTCTGGGTAAAGATTTTATTGATGAAGAGTAATTGTTCAATAATGATTGTCATCATATTTAGCATCCTCACAGGACTTATAAAAGCCAGCAGGTCCATTGAAAAGTAGCCTGTGTAAAAATAAAGACACTTATAAGGAAGAAGCTGTAGAGAAAAGCTAAGGGGATTAAATCCTTATAGATTTTGTGGTCATTATTGAAGGACACCTTCCAAAAAGTGCTGCGGCACTAAAAAGAAGATATTTTAGTCAAAAGGTAAGAAAAATCATTAGACACAAGAAAATGTCTCCTACCTCTAAAAAGCTGAAGAGAACTTTTTCACAAAGAAAGTAGAAAATATGAGAAACCTCGGCAAAAAAAAAAAAAAAAAAAAAAATCCAAATTATTTTGAAAAGCAATTGACATCATAGGAATCAACATAAACAGCAATACTTTCTTCAGACAGGAAAGCAAAAAAAACCACATTTAGCAAGTTTACTCATTTACTTGCAGATCAGGTTGTTAAAGAGCGCTTAGAGAAGGCAGGACCTGTACAGAAAAGTTAAAATTGTTCAAGAGGTAACACTATGAAAGAATGACAGCAATTCACGTGCTAGAACTCATCATAGCAGATGGCTCAGCAGAGGATAAGTCTGAAATTGAGGAGGATATGGAACAAGTTGATAGCATGAACACACAAGTCAGCAGGACTGGAATAGTATTTACTTTGTAACAGAAAGTAGGGGTAGAATAGATAAATTACTAATAGTATTTTTAAGCAGGAATTTATCACTTTCCTTGCTACCAAGCTAAGGTAGAAAATGTAGCACTGACTTTAAAAAATATCTAGAAGAGATATAGTAAAGTACAGATCTAGCAGCCTAACATCATTGTTAAACCAGTTAAATAAAACACTGTATTAATTAGTCAGCATCTGGATTAGCATAGTCTGTTTGAGAATGGATTTTTTAAGAAGACATCCCGACCTCCTGATCTTAAAAGCTTTCTGAAGGAATTAGCAAAAATGAAGATAGGATTGACTTATATATCCCTCCAACTGACTATTCAAACAATTTTATAAAATGTCTCCCAAATCTAGTTTAGCCATTTCTGCTTTATAACACCATTGGTTTTAAAAGAAATCCTAAATAGTGGCAGCAAAAGTGGGGATAACTTCAAAATGAGCTCAACAAACATAACAAGGATATTTAAATTTAGAGAAAAAAACTAAGAGAAATATTCAGCTCTTTCATATTTTCATAATGCGTTTCAAAGATTTAGGGTTATGACCTCCACATTTTCAGACATCAAGAATGTTGGAACTTAAACCCATTTCTCCTCTGGATTCCATCTTGGGTTTGGTTCTGGTTTGTTTCCTGATGTAATTTATGTTTCTGCTTATTTCTTAAATGGAAATACCAAGTTCTGTTTGTACCTATTGTTATACAAAACCACAACTGTCTGAGAAAAGTCTACTTCCTTCTGACAAGGAAATTCTTCTGACAAGCAAAACTCTACAATATGGCAACTGTAAGTATACAGACAATTATTGCAGTCTTCATAAGGGATATCCTTAAAGAATGCATACTCATAATGAGAAGCTTGGAGCTTAAGATACCTATTATTTGTATTGAAAATGGCTTTTCAGAAATATTTCATGTCTTTTATTGCAATCAAAAAATACAAATGTTAAATTATGTTCTTGCTATATAGTTGCTGGGGGTTTTTTGTTGGGTGGATAGGTTTGTTTGGTTTGGGTTTTCTTTTATAAAAACTTCATATCTTTAAATAAATTTTTTAAATAAATGGCATTTTTTTTTAGCTGCACTCTTAATTATATTTGCAGTGCAGGAATATTCAGGCCACCTCAACTGGTGAAAGTAAGCGGCTGGAACCAAGAACAGAATTTAATCAGATTGTACACACTGTTGACAGATTATGTTTAACTGCATTTTTCTGATGAAGAAAAATCTTTAGATAGATTTTTGAAACATACTTTAGTGAAGATTAAAGTGCCTCATTATATTAAGATAATTAGAGATTCCAGCTGTTAGTAAATCAACAGTGAATCTCAGCAATTTTCAATACAACAGTTGGTATTTTGTTTGGCTTTCTTTCCAGTTAAAGAATGTTCATTATTGCATACAGATGTTCAGCCTTCACAACTTTCTTTTTCTGAAATAATAAGCTTATTAGTTTATTCCACTTCAGCTTAGAGAATACTATTAGTGATAGGCTTTGTCAAAATATTCGTCATGGGCATTGTAATATAGAGCTTAGCTGTATTTTCTAGTTTTCCTACTGCATGGTTTTGATTACATCAACTCATAGCTTCTACCGTCTATCGTATTTTATGCTATGATAATATGCTATGAGGATATTAAGAAAACATTTAAATTTGCTCTCCTTCAGACTACCAATCCTTTTGTCCTGTGCATTACCAAAGCCCACAGCAGTAATTTAAAGTCATGCCTGCAAAATGACTGTGTTATAGAAGTTGCAGATATCAGTCATTGGTATCAGAGGCATCAGCTACTATAGCAATTCTAAGGTGCCCTGCTGTTTCTCAGATATCAATTAAGTCTGGCTGAATGAGGATTCAAAGTGACATATATAATATGCTTCTGTTATGAGCTCTGTATTGAGAAAACGTGCTGTTAGAGGATGAATCATATGAGTCATCAACTTCTGTCAATGCTGCTATAATTTTATAAATATTAAGTGTCAGAATTTTATAACTGTCTTCTCCTACTGTATAAAAATAAACAAGGGTGAATACAGGTGTATTGGTTTTGCCTGGCCTGGTTTTGGTAGTGGTGGGGGTAGCTACAGGGATGGCTTCTGTGAGAAGCTGCTAGAAGCTTCTTGCCTGTCCTGCAGATCCAATCCTTGATGGCTCCAAAGATGGATGTACACCTGGCCAAAGCTGGGCCAATTACGAACAGTGGCAACATCTCTGTGGTAACACATTTAAGAAGAAAACAGAACAAAATGTTGCTATACATTTTTAATTGTGGCCAAAGAAGAGCTGAGTGAGAACATGTAAGGAGAACAACATGGAGACACCAAGGTCAGTGTAGAAGTATGGGCAGGAGGTGCTCCAGGCACCAGTTCTGGGATTCCCCTGCAGCCCATAGTGCAACACTGGTGAAGCAGGTGTGCCCCTGCAGCCCATGGAGGGCCATGGGAATCCACCTGCAGATCCACCTGCAGCCCTTGGGGGAGCTCCATACCTGAGCAGGTGAATGCCTGAGAGGAAGCTGTGAGCCCATGGGAAACCCATGGAGAGAGGGCCACTGCTCCTCAGCTGGAGCAGCCTGTCCTTGAAGGACTGCACCCCGTGGAAGAGTGACCCAGAGTGCTGCAGCAGTTTTGGGAGGGCTGTCTGCCTGTGGGAGGGACTAACGTGTTAGCAGTTTGCAGGGAGCTGCTGCTCATGAGATGGAGCCACGTCAGATAAGTCCATGGAGAACCATCTCCTGTGGCAGGGACCCCATGGTGCAGCAGGGGAAGGACTCCTCTCCCTGAGCAGCAGAAAAAACCTCAGGTGATGATGATCTGATCATAGCCCCCATTCCCTTCCTCCTTGGGCTGCTGGGGCAGGAGATAGGTCTGAGAAGGAGGGAAGGATGGGGAGAAGGTGTTGTTGAGGGCTTATTTTACTTCTTATTATCCTGCTCTGATTTTTTTAGTGCAATAAATTAAATTCATATTTCTAAGTTGAGCCAGTTCTACCTGTTTAGGTATTTGATGAGCAATTTTTCCTAGTCCTTAACTCATAAACTCTCCATTAAATTTTCTCTGCAGCTGCAAAAGAGGAGTGAGTGAGAGGCTTTGGTGGATGCCTGGTATTGGGGCAGTGTCAACCCACTACAACAGACTGTACAAAATTTAATTAACATATTGTGTGATTTACAGGTATTGGGAACATGGATACATACTTCACTGAAAATGAGCTTATAACTCTTTGATGTAATTTGTTGAGATGTTTGTACAGATGAGATTGCAATAAAAATAGCTTTTATACCTGTCCTGGTTTCAGCTATGGACACACATGCAGCTTTAACTTGTGAGGTAGCTTTAAATTGAGACACACATTGGATCAAAAGTTCACTTCTGAACTATGCAGCTAAACTTTATAATCTGTGCAAAGAAAGAGATGCTCAAAGTGCACAACTGATCTTAATCTAAAGTAAATGTTTGAAAAAGGTTATAAGATTCATGGCCTAAAATTACAAATTTCATTTTATTGACTGAAAAACTGAAGCAACTCTGTCAGACACAGATTCATACAGATTAGACACTGAAACACTAGGAAGGAGATGAATTCCCAATACCAGACAATCAGTTTTCTTGCATTCTGTTTTGAGTGCTTCAACTGCAGATCTTGTGAACCAACTATTTCAAATGTTGAGCCACAGTTACCCTCCAGCTGTTCTGTATTTGGACATTAAACATACTTCTCAGGTATATTTACCTGCCCCTTGTCATGTGATAAAACGCTCCTATAGTGAAAAAGCCTAGAGTCAGAGAATTATGTATGCTTAATGAATTTTTTAGTATTTATATGGACTCTCTAATTCATTTTTTTTTAATATTATGAATACCAGCAACTAGTAGGGCTTTTTGAAAATAAGAGCTGTTATATAAAGAATAGTTTACACATTACATAGTTTGCACAATACATTTACAAGGGTACTAATGAAATAGAAAGCAATTAATTAAAAAAAGCTAATATTTCATTTCTTTACACAATACTAATTATTTTTTGGCATTCATTGCTGCAAGCTATGACTAACGCAAAGTCTGTAGCATTAAAGGATTAATTCTTTATATTACTGAGGGTACACCCTTAGATAAGATAAATCCCCTCAGGAAGAGGAGATAAGATCTTCATGTTTCGAAGCATAAGGAAGAGATTTTCTGTGTGGTTGTATTACATTTCCAGGCAGGTTTGCCTGCCACCAAGCTAACACAATGATAAAGATTGCTTCCTACTTTTGCTGATACCTAAATTTTGTTTAATGCAATATTACAGATATTTTAGTATAGCTTTAGTCACAACCTAATTTCATCTTCTTGTTTACCAAGCACAGTGAAATTCTTTGTCTCTCTTTGAATCATGTATGAGCATTTGGTGTTGAACAAATCTTCAACAAACGGGCCATCAGATCTGGCATGGATATTACCAGATTTTCAGCAAACTAACTCAAACTGTGCTAAAAACTGCAAGAAGCGCATTCTTTGGAATTAAATCTGTTTGAGTTCACTTCCAATTGAAGTTTCTCCATGATCTTTATTAAATTAATTAGCTTGAATTTAAGATACTGTACCTTGGCCTTTTAAGAAAATCCAAATATTTCTTAGCTTTTTGCAGTCTGGTAGTTTATCTGTTTCATAAGCTGTATTTAAAGGTCAGGGTAGTGGTTTTGTTTCCTGCTGAAAAGTAGGAATTTTTGTTTAATCAGAAGTTTTATTAGTATTTTATTAGTATAATGTAATTTATTTTTTTAAGTACTAAAAATGAGAGAATGAGAGAATGTGCACACCAACATCATCCTCTAACAAGATCAGAACTTATCAGTGAAATCCAATACTGAGCTCAGAATACCCTAGGCTTTCAGGCTTGGCTGCTCAGAAAATTCACCACAGTATTATTTTCACCTTTCGGGTTTTTATATGTAACATGTAGTAGATGACATTAAGCTTTTGCTCATTCTCTGAGCCTTCATGTTCTTCCTTTGGAAATAAACAGTACACCTGCCAGCAAACATCACAGAGTTGAATGATCAAAGATGATAGTTGTTAATAAGCAAAACCAAGGAGGATTAAAGAAAGCTGAAAACATACTCGAATGTAATTTTATTTTTAAATTAACACAAATACATGCCAAGTGAACATTACAATGGCTTTTAAACATGAAATAACTTGTGAGCTTGATCTAAAATTCGTACACCTAAATCTAAGATATGTAACAGTTGCTGTCTTCATTCAGAATTAATGGTTTGGGACTTTTTTACTTGTATCTTTATCTTGGTTCATTTACTTTGCAAAATATGACATACATGTATCCCATTATCCCAAATAGAAGCATATCTGTATGGTCTTTCAATATCATATTATAGTGAGAGGATGACTGCAACTTTTGTGGCAATTACTTCTGGCAATTCAACAGGAGTATAGAAACAATTAGGAATATATTCACTGAAGATATGAGCTTCTCTGAAATGAACGTCCTTAAAGTGAATTTGTTGTGTTTGTTGTTCTTATAGACAGCAAACACAAGATGAAAGGATAGTCAAAAATCAGAAATGCTGTAAGGCAAAGGCTTGTTTTTATTTAAACCATGATAATAGACATTTTTGAAGAATAATATCTGCAATCAATTTTCTTGCTTAGATGTCAACATGAAAGTTAGCATCACTATATGATATTCAAGTATCTCTCATCCATCAGCTTGGAGAATTTTGATTTGGTTTACTGGAAAAACTCTGACAGATTCAGCATGTCTACAGTACCTTTCTCTAAGTAGGTCTGATTTAGCCTGAATTTCACAGTGAATATTTTATGTTTGGGTTGGGGTTTTTTCTGGGTTTTCTGTTTGATTTGGGAATTTTTTTTTGCTTCATATTATAATTCCTATTTGCTGACTTGATTTACCAGAGCATTGGAGAGACCTGGATACCCTGACAATGCTTGATGTAACTGCCCAGTGGTTGAGAGATTGGTCAATCTGTTTTAACATAATAAAAATTCTTTCACTAAACTATAAGAAGACTTTTAACTACTGTTATGTAAATTACTCTGAATTCCTATAGAACTTGCAGAGTCAGGAAGAATGAAGTAATGTTCAGTGGTTTGGTTTTTTTAAGCTGTTGTTTGGTTAAGGCTTACTAAGATGCATTTGACTTGTTAGGATTTATCTATATTTTCACCTATCAGATTTGATAAAGTCAGTTATCTTCTAACTGGTTCCTGTAATATTTGTTCACCTCTGCAAATATATAAAATAGATTTTTTGTATAATATTAAAGCGTTAATATTATATGATTCTTCTCCCATGAAGTGTTAAAAAAACATTCAAAATGCAATATATTTTTTTAAAAAGACTGTCAGAATTTGAAAAAAAACCCATAGAGATTAGGAAAAATATGGGATGCATTTCCAATTTCTGTCATGTGCAAAAACATTAGACTATGACTTAATAGTATCTTATACCACAATAGCAGCTTAACAAAGTTTTGATTTATGTTAGTTCATTAATCAGGAACATGGGATAAGCAGCGAGACATCAAAGTTTGCAGGTGATAGTAAAGATGGTTATTAAGCCAGAAAGAAAATATAAGGAAGCTGAGGGAGTAAATTAAGCCAAAGTGTACCATGATAGTGAAAGGAATTAAGCATTTATGAAGGCAATGCTGTTGTAGGAGGGGATGACACCCTGTAAGTACACAACTGCTACAGATTTCAAAATTAAATACACCCACTCCAGAAAGTGATCTGGCTACTAAAGCGGAAAACTCACTATAGGTTGATCAATGAGCAATTTCAATTCAAAAGTCGCAACAAAAAGTAAAACCAAAATTCTTAATAAGTTCATTAAGTCTGTAACTGTGATATTTATATGAGAAGCAATATAGGATATCTTATCTCTGAGGTCTCTCAAATTGCTCTGAAAGACTCGGTATGAATATGATGAGCAGTGGGTGAGGTAGTGTTTATATTTTTTATTCCAGGGAAGGAGAGGTATAAGAAGCAGCATGATAAGAATGTTAAATCAGAAACAGCTTAGAGAAGTTAAATTGGATGGAGGATAGAAGAGCAATGGGGTGGTAATCTGCCATTCAGTTTGCAGGCTACTTCCTTTATATATCTAAAATTGCATCTTTAAATTCGGAGTGCTTGTGCATTCATAGAGATTTTAAATTTTGTAGGTGTTACAATGTAAACTTAATTGAGCTGTAAAGAGGCACAGGGACAGAATTTGAGAGAGTTATGGTGGTATTTAAGGTGTGAGCTATTCAGGCATGAATTAAAACGCAAATTGCTGGAAGTAAAAGGCACAAGTAGATTTTGGTTGGATCAGGGTGTCAATACTTCTATTAGCATACATACAGGTTTGGCCACCAGGGCTCTCAATTCATAGATGCCATGCAGGTCTAAGCTCTTAACCAGGCACCATTTTCAGACATTTTACTTCATGGTATGCATTTGAGCCCACAATCACATCCCAGGCAAGCAGGCTGGAGCAGAATTCAGCACAAAAACTGAGCAGACTCACTGAGAAATACACTCCAATCACAAGTTATTTTAAAATTTCTGTCCAATAAACAAGGAAACCACTTTAAATCTGTATGAACTTAGTCTTAAGTAACCTGATCATTTGCCCGTATTTTGTGTACCATGTCACACTGTAGATTGGCTAACTGTAAAAAAAACTCTTCTGGAATAAAATTCAACATGCCTTAGAATGAAATTTCAGTTTAATGTGAAAATTACTTGATTAGTAGTCTGGAAAAAATGTACATTTATGCTCCATTAATTCCACAAGCTCTTCATATTCCTTCCAGAAAAACCTGCTTTTTCATCTCAAAACTAAAATTTTGTGCTGGAAGTAAATAAGAGTAATCAAAATCCATGGCTGAATTTAAAAGTTATATTTCCCTTAACCCCTCTCCAGTCATAAACAAATTCAACAAAATACTCTTCCTCCTTTATAAACATGTTTTAAAATTTAATTTAACACAGATCATTGATACTGTTTGCCAGCCATGAACATTGGGCCATTATTTTCTTCTTGCTATGCACCATTGGTTTATATGCTTTCTAAAATGCAAAGCCAAATTAAGAATTGTTGAAACATCACATGAAAAAGAAAGATTTTATGAATAATAGAATACAGGAAGTGATCATGCATCCTAGAATTTTAGCATTCTATTTCTATCTTGTAGCTCAATAAATCAAGCTGGATAAAAAAAATCTTTTAATGCCTAAAAACACTGGTAACAGCATCTGTTGTTCACGTATTAGTAACAAAATGAAATTTTGCTTTAGAACATAAGATCTAGATGTGCCTGAAATGTGGAAATAAATCAGCCCCAGTAAAAACAAAGCTATTCTGTGGGCTATATATTTCCCCACCAAAAAAAAAGAATTTAAAATAGTAGCAATAAGAAAAAGATTTTAATTGATGGTAGGATCATCAGTTTGCTTGTGTTATTGTAAGATACTTTCAGATGGGTATATAATTTCACTTTTCAAAACAGTATTTTACTATTTGGTGATATGAGACAGTTGTCAATCTCATCTGAATTTTTTTTTTTTTTTCAGTTGAATCTTCAGTGTGGCTTTCAAGAAGTACAGCAAAAAATATATATGCTCATCATTTTTGTCTTAGCTTGCTCTCTTTTCAGTGGGTGCTCACATTTATATGCATTTGTTTTTATTCAACATGGACACTTCATTTCTGTTCTTTTTATAATGTGAAACATAACATGATCTGAGTCAAGTTTTGACATACATCTCATTATGACTTAAAGGTCCATTTTACGTCTCATTATGACTTAAAAGTTATAAAAAAAATCAAATAAAAAAGCTTCAGATGAATCACACTTTTGTAGTTAAAAGGTTAAGTATGCTTTTATTTAAAGAGCAAAATGTGAGTCATATTACTGGAACCGAGAATTTCATTTTATGGATGTTATAAATTAGTACTGTGCCAACATCTGTGCCATTGCTTCTTTGCTATCAACTGCATTTCCCCTCTTTTACATTTAAATTTCAGTGAAAACACATAATAGAAATACAGGGACTGTTTAAAACAGTAATGAAATTCTTATCAGTATTGTCTTTTAAACAGTTGATACATCAAAGTTTCATGTATTGTACTTCACTCCTCTGAAACTTACTTCTTCCAAATGGCATAAAGTCTAACCAAGCATTTTTAGATTTCTGTTAAATTATTCCTCCATTCCTATGAACAGTGAGAAAACACCTTTGATAATAAATGATGAACAAGATGGTTGTTTATTGGGTTTTTCTTGGTTTTGTTTGTTTTTAATAGGTGTTAAGGAGAGATTATATATTTAGTGTACCACTGAACTCAACAAAGTATTTTCAGGAATTGCAACCTTTTGCAATTTACCTGGCTTTAAATTTACAGTAAGATGCTTCTGAAATACCTAAGACTGGAAACTCCATTTCCAGGAAAAAAGTGAAGTAGCTACTTTCAGAAATTGGTGATTCCTTAGCTTTCAGCTGCCTTTGGCATTGAGGCAAGTTGCATAAACACATAGAAATAGATTTAAAGCACTATGAGACTTCTTGTGCTTACGAAAAATGTCATTGTATGTGTTGCTTCAGATTATATTATTATTATTATAAAGCTTATACTAATTTAGCTTGTACTAATTTAATTTTATTATTTTGAACTTGAACTTTGAATTAGCATTCAAATGTGTGATTTGAAGCTTATAATTGTGCTGTATCTGGTAAGACATGCTTGGAGATCTCTGAGAAATGGCCTTAAATTAGTTTTCTTTTTATCTCTCTAAGAAGATAAAGGTCGGGGGTTAATTCTAAGAGAGCTACAGACCAGGTGGCAGCACCACTTCTTATGGCTGGTGATTGCCCAGCCCTCTAGCTTGTCCACATGCTTCTGCAGGGTCTCCCTGCCCTCGAGGGAGTCAACAGCTCCTGTGTCCAAGTCATTTATGAAGATGTTGAAGAGCACAGGGCTGAGAGTAGAGCCCTGCAGAACTCCACTAGTGACAGATCCGATGTCATCCCATTCACTATAACCCTTTGTGCCCGACCTGTGAGCCAGTTGCTCACCTACAGCATGACGTGTTTATCCAGCTGTGGGCTGGATATTTGGTCCAGAAGGATACTCTGAGTAATAACATGGAAAGCTTTACTGAAATCCAAAAAGAATACATCAGCTGAGACTTCCTTGTCTATAAACAAGAGAGACAAGGATTTGATGGCTGGACCACTCAGTGGGCAAGGAATTGGCTGGATGATTGTACCTAGAAAGTTGCAGTTAGCTACTCGATGTCCAGGTGAAGACCAGTGACAACTGGTGTTCCCTCAGGGACATGGACAGTGCTAATGAGGAAGAAATTCTTTACCATGAGGGTGGTGAGACACTGGAATGGGTTAACCAGAGAAGCTGTGGGTGTCTCATCCCTAGAAGTGTTCAAGGACAGGTTCAGTGTCTGGTCTATTAGAATGTTCCCTGTCTGTGGCAGCAGGGATGGAATTGGATGATTTGTTAGGTGCCTTCCAAACCCAAACAGGGCCATCGCTGTCCCGCCGGGCTCTGTCCCAGTGGCCGCAGGGCCATCGCTGTCCCGCCGGGCTGTGTCCCAGT
>JAWWMU010000106.1:73914651-73931910 GCA_035048155.1 Cinnycerthia olivascens
TGAATCCATACACACAATATAAAACTCTGAAAAAAAAATACTTCTTAAGACTACTGACTCAGGCAAATGCTGGATCACGATACCAGAAACAGAACTGTCTTCACACATTTTAACCATTGCCCACCATATGCCCTATCCATACCTGAAATGGTTGCTAGGACTACTTCTGCCATGCTGGTAACAAAATACCCACTTTGCCCAAGCTAGAAAAGTAAATGGAGACCATATACAATACAATTAGACCTGGACTGAAGTGGAATTCTGCTACAGAGAGTTGGTAGCACCAGTTACAGCAAATAAACTTCTGCCAATAAAACTCCAACATGAAATGGATTGTGCAAAGTCTGGAAATTGAAGTGTGTGAGATTTGCATTGATTTTCCTCATATATGTAGGCCTGGAAGCAGCAACTCTTAACTTATTATAAGAATGGACCTGCAAATTTCATAACAAAATTAAGGATATTTATAGTTGGGTTGGTCCTCTGTCAATTTAAAATATGGGGTATCCCAGTCATTTTGTAAAAAAGTATTAATCAGAGGCTACTAAAGTTGATAAAGGGGCAGAATTCAGCAATTGCAGAACTTGTAAGACTGCTCCAATACTTCGAAAAAAGATTCATTTTTGCTTTGTATATTTGTCTTTTGTGTTTGCTTTATATGGACACCAAGGGGTTTTCTTGCATAAATGTTCTTCGGAAAAGCATTTTACCCAAATTTTCTGAATGCACAGCACATATCAACAAAACCCATCGATAAAATTGTTGCTAAAATGAAATGTTAGTAAGTAATTGAGCTTGAGTTATCCTTAATTATTCAGCTATATGTTGTTTCTTGCAGAGCATTTAAAGTATTTGGAGTATTTTTCAAAACATCTGGCTGCTTGAAGAATGACAAGTAATCAAACTTACTATTGGAATAGGTCAAAGGATATTCTGTCATTGTAAGTACATTTTTCATTTTTAAGGCTTAGAATAATAGAATAAACTGAATGTTTGTTAGCTTATCCATAATAAGTTGTGAAGATTCTTTAAAAATTAGTTTCTGAGAAGGACTGTGTATTCCTAAGCCTAGTCTGGTAAAAGTAATAGCTCTCTAAATAAACTACTGAACTTCTGAAAGAATGCAGAGCAGCAAACTCAAAAATATGGGAGGATTGGATGGATACTCATGCACAGAAACAGATCAATATTTAATGCAACTTTCAGAAAATTGACGGTATTCTGAAGAAAAAAATAATCGTTAGACTTAACACATGTATTATGTTTTAGTAATGTCCTAGACCTGCTAAAATTACTGTATGTTTTAAATCAGACTTTGCCATTGTTCCATAATATCTGCTTGATAAATAGTCCCACTGTCAGCATGGGTGAAATCCTGACTGTTCACTTTAACACATCTCTTTATGAGTCTGAATTAAAAGCCTCATCAGAGTGTACTTGGAACACAGGCTTGTGCATTTGTCACACAGGCTGTGTGTCTAAGGCCAGGCAGCAATGTGAGTATTTGTAGAGTGCAACTGGAAAGTCTGATGAAATACTATTAGGGATCCTGATCTGCAAAAAATCGGAAGTAGGGATTTTGATAGGTTGAAATAAAATCACTGTCACTAGAAACAGTATTTTTACGGTTGTAATAAAAGTTATGCACCTGGAAGCTTTTGATCCAGCCATAGGTTAGGATATCAAACACCTCTGAAGTCCATTTCTATTTAGATCTATTATATATATATATAAATACTTAACCTGTCTCTTGCTCTTAAAAGTTTTGCTGTAGATGTTTTACATCTTTAAATCTGATTCATATTTTCACTGTCCATTTGTATGATTATCATTAATAACTTTTTCCTATTATGATAAAAATTATGTTAAATCTTACATTCTACTCCAAGTAAAGCATTTAATAGTTTCTCAGAAGGAATCTGATCACCTGTGATACCTAAAGAATGTCAACAGACAATATGGAATGGTAACACAAGAAGAGTGGAAAGGAACTGATACACAATGTTGAACATAAATTCTTTGTCTTTTTCTGGTTTGATAGCTGAATTTGACCTTGTTTTAAATAATTTGGCTGGAGATGGGTCAGAACCAGAAAAAAAAAAAAAAAAGTAAGATATGAGACAAATGATTTGGGGGCTGAGAAATCATGGAGTTTTATACATTCAAAGAAGCTTTTTCATTTGAGAAGTGAGATGTTTGCCAAGAAAGCAAATATCTAGAAAATAAAAATCTGTCAGAGACAAATCTCAGCTTTAGGATTTAGAAGTTATTTAGACTCTGAAGAAAAATATTTTTTTTGGTTGATGTGAGAATAAAAGGGAAAGCAGAAGAGAACTCAAAAATAAAATAGAATGGAAGATTTTTTTATTAGGGAAACAAATTATCTGCATACCTGCTACAGCTGTTGTAGCATTTTGTCACGTTATTGGTACTCCTGGCAAGATTGGTGTTGTGTTTTTGTTGGTTTGTTTTTAAGTAAAGAGTTTACTTTAAAAAGGCTCTCCCAGATTGTTTGGGATTGACTTTATTAGGGCTCACGTGCCAGGCTCTGCACTGTGTGATGAAGAATGATAGAATGCTTTCAAGTGGAATTGAGTGTATCAGGCTTTGAGACATAGCTTCTACATAAAAGCGAGTTATTTGATTAGAGAGTTACTAAATCAAACCTGAAACCACAGTCTATGGAGACATATGTCTTGAGCTACCTAGTTTCTATAAAATCAGACACAGACATTTTAAATGCTGTTTCAGTTTAGGAAATAAATCCATTTATGCTAGTCATTTCCAGATGACTTACATAGTACTTAATGGTGTATAAATAGCACTGTTGAAGATGCACTTGGTAAATGTGAGGAGTTTTTGGATTCCAGAAATTTGTATTTCAGGTAATCACAGCTTACAGGGATCCATTAAAAAAGTCTGCTCAGGCCAGTTCCACTGACTTTTGGTAAGTTTTTTCACAATTTGAATTCCAAAACTACTAGTTATTTCTTTATTCAAGCAAAGAAAAAAAAGCCTAAAATTCAGCAGATGCATTTTTTTACTTCTAGTGGAATAAGGATGTTTCTAGAAGTATTCAGAAAAGTTGTCTTTATGTGTAATATTCTTTGTCCTTTTTTCAGTCTCTATTCTGTCAGTGATCCAGTTCAGAGAGACTTTTAGCTGATAAGTTCAACATATCTTTAAACATGAATGTACCTAGAGTTGTGTCAACATTCCTTGTCTTCCATGACTAAGTATTAATGCTAGCTAATCCATCAAAATTGAACACTTAGCATTCTCACCTGATTTACAGTTTTTTTCTAACAATATCAGTAAAAATTTTATTGTCATCCTTCTGGACTTTAAAGATAACAGTATAAATCAGAAGATAAATATTTTTAGGGTAGATTCATCATTCTAGGTTATTATCTTAGCCTGTGATGGATGCAAATACATTGATTTTAAAAATAAATATTTCTATAAAAATGAAAAAATTACCCCATACAGTGACTGCAAAAAACCCAAACCTGCTTCATTTAATTTTTTTGAGTGAATATGTAACTCCTCCCACTTACTCTGAAAAAACAGTTGCCTTGAAACATCTATTTTATTCAATCTTCTGTATTGTTCCATTTGTTTCAGTCAGAAAAATGGGACATACAGTCAAGATTTAATTTCCTTATTCACTGAATCTGTATGAGTGTAATACTACTATTGAATATCTGTATAAGCTAATGTGAAGTGAGAGTCAGACTTTCACTCAGGTGCGCATTAGAATTCGCAAGAACATCTACAGGATGTGGCAAATAGCACTGGTTAAATAAAAAGGATTGACATATATTACATGATTGGAACATTATTTCACTGCCAATACATTTAACTTTCTCAAAAGATTCAATCTGACAGGTTAGTTTGGCTAGAGACAAAACAGGTACATTTGATTAGAGAAAATATTTTGCTGTGTCAACTGAACTGTTAGTGACTTTTATTTCTTTCAAATGGTACATTAATCTGTCACCTACCTCAAAAGCCCTAAATTATTATTTGTTCTGACTCTTAATCTTTCTAAATTTCTTTTGCTTAATCTTTCTAAATTTTGTTATGTACACTTCATAATCTAAAGGGCTGAAAGAGAAGATAGAAGAAATTATGGGCAGATTCTCAGACTTAGCACTTTATCCAAGCTGTGGTTTCATCAGTTTCAATAGAATTATTCATGGAATAAAGCAATAATATAATCTGAGTAAGAATGTGAACCTCCTGTAATAAATCTGATGGTAATTTGCCGACAGTGATCTGTGTCATTGTTGTGCCCTACAGAATAACAAAACAAATTACCATCTGTTACTGAAGAAAAGGGATTTATAAGTCTGCTACTAGAATTGGATATATCCCTCCTAATCCTGCTTCTTGGTATCAATAAGCAGTAGTAGGTGCAATATGCAGAACAGATAAAATATCAGGTATTTTATGATCATGATATGAATATATTCAGAAACATGGTAAAATCTGAAAAGGTACCAAATAGAGGCTTATTTTTCTTAATAATATTACTTACTCCAAGTGAAATTGCAATATAATTTCCATACTTTCTGAAAAACTCATCTTTAACATGTTGACAGTCATGAATTAGCAGATGGTCGTAACAGAATCTCCTCTGATCAGGCCCCTGGTACCCGGTCTGACCAAGCTTTATCAGAGCTTTTGTGGAATCTCATTCCACAGGTATCCCTTTTCTTCTGCTGCTTCTCTAAAATTTGTCCTTGGCAAACGAGATATGCTTTAACCCATAGGCTTACTATGGCATTCAGCATTAGGAAAATAATCATTGTAGTATCAATTAAAGAAATAAGAAGGAAACCAGCTCAGAAAACAAGATCTGTTGATTGAACACAATTACTTAAAGGTGCCTCAGAGAAGAAACTTTGGTCTGTGCCCCTTTTTTCATATGAAATATAGACAAGGTCAGAAAGTTTGTTATTTGTCTTTAAATAAATGTTCCTTATATTGACACTGAATATTAAAAAAAACCCAAATTAATCCCTTGGAACATTTTGAAGGCAAACTAATTAATACCTTCGGGCAGCATTTCTTTATGTCAAACACTATGTAAAAGTGTTCTCATATCACTGACAGGAGTCACACATAGGCTGTGTGACTGTTGGACAGTTATTACCTGATACTTCTGCAGACAAACTCAATTTGTCTGTACCATTGGTTGTAGGATATTTTTAAGCAGAACTTGTCAACTGTATTGATCATGGCAACAAGATTGACAGTGAATAAGCTTTTTAAAAGCTGTACATGAATGGTCTGAAATTCTCCAAAAATCGAAGCGAGGCTCCAAACTTCTCATTTGGTCATACTGCTGAAGACATAATTCAGTTAGCAAGGACAAGTTAAAAAACTCAGGGGTATGGGTGAGTTACCTTTTAATGCTTGCAGCCAGCCTGGAAACTGGTCCATGACTGGTCTAATAATTTACATGCTTACTGCTCAGCTAACCTGAAAGCATTTTCAATTGATTTTAGTGTGTTGAAATCTATGTCCTCGTTATTCTCTGTGCTATCAACATCTACAGCATTTCAGGACTAGGAGCAATAATGGTACCATTGCCATATTTTATGAGGCAATAATAATGACCCTAGTGAAGTTAAAAGGATGAAATGTAATAAAAGGAAGTATATATGCCCAGGAGTGTAATCATGACCATTTTTTCCTTATCCTGACTGGAGGAATATCTTTCTGTGAGCAGACAGATTTAGAAACAGTTCCTATGAAAGAGGAAGGTAAAGAAAAGGGCAGTGTGTGATAACAACTACTCTCTAGCTCTAAAGGGAACATTCTCAGCTGGATGGAAAAGGTGAGGATTTCCATGTCATAAATTCTTAAAGACTCTCATTTTCTCCAGCGTTGTCATAAAACTCTCTCTGTTTGTTGAATAAGGAAATTACAGTCACTGAAATCTGTCACTGCCAGCAAGGATGCCAGTTACATTTTTGGAACAGTCTCTTACTACACCATCTGGATGCCTTTAGTACAAAGTCCAAACATGAAATCACTTGGGACCACATTCATAACAGACATACTTATTTGAGAATTGGAAACATTTTACAATATTTATGTAGTGGGGTTTTCTTTTCCTCCATACAGAAATACTCGACTAAATCCTTAATAATATACAAATAAACTGGATTTCTCATCTTTTCATAACTCAGTTCTTCATCAAATCTTTCTTAGAGGTTTGTAATAGTACATGGGATATAGGTGGCAGGATGTCACATCGTGGTTTTAACATTGTGAGGCATACAGAGAATAACCAGGGATCATTCCCTTTTTTTTTCCAGTGTGACAGTTGTACTCTCTACACTGCAGTCTTACGTTCATATTTACATAAATGTTAAGTATTTTACTGTCTGATAATAAATTTTTTGCTTACATTTTCACAATACATCCTTTTGTCCTTCTAGAGGTATACAATGAAAATACATGTTCAAACTAAATATTAATTTAATTTGAAACTTTTTGCTCAAATCTTGCCAATTCTTTTCAAGGTCTCGACTGCTGCTAATGAAAAGCACAAATCTGTGGCTTTTCAGTATTGGAGACTTCAGTCTTCAAAGTAGTTGAATATTTGATGACTGAGGGTCATATCTGCTACAATCACACATTGCAACAGCAGTTTTTGCAATAACATGTAGCTTGTGCAACTTCCATGCTCGGCATCTGTCCTGGGGTTAGGCTAAATAGGTGTGAATGTTAATTCACTATGATGGGGTATTACTGATAAATTTTCAGTTACAGAAGCAGGATCTCAGTTTTTCTCAGTTCTACCTCTTACCCGTAGTCTTTCCATGTGCAAAACCAGAAAGAATAAACCATGATAAAATTATTTAAACTGTTTAACTTTATCTTGATTATAAATTCTAAATTGACTCTCACTTAGGTAAAGAGTTCTGTTATGAAGTCAGCATAAAACATAAAAGAGACTTCTGATTTTTCTGTATGTTTGTATGTCACATAAGATATTTAGTGGTTAACACAAATTGCTACGATTAGGGCTTTAAGCAGAAATCACTTCTATGCCCTAGATATTTTCATTGCTGTAACTATAATCAAAGAATTGTTTGTGGTTTTTTTCTTGGGGAAATACAATCTTAAAAATATATGAGGCTTTTGGTGCGATATAGTTCACTAGTAAGTCCTGGAAATAAAATCACATACAGGCTATCTTAAACCAGAAGACATTAAGCTTTCTGGAAGACATATTAGCTTTGGGTAGTTTTTGGATTATTTCTGTTTTTCTTGTTTCAAGTAATCGAAAGTCAATGCACAACATGGTGTGTAGCTTTTTGTATGAACTTAAATGTTATCATCAAATGTGGTCCAAACCTGTGTATTGACAGTATGTTCTTTTGCTAAGTCTTCAGTTAAAAAAAAAAACAAAAAAAACTTCAATCTGTGCATTACCATAGCTGTAGGTCCTCTGAAACTGATGTACTTGTATTCACGTAGACAATAAGACAAAAAGAGAAATTGCATAGCTGCTCGCAATGTGACAGGATGTTTTATGAAGCAATAGGATACAGCAATGTGTTACTCAAATAAAGTTATTTCTGTGGCTAGTTCTGACAAAACCAGAAGAAATGAGATTTGCAGATTTGTGCTTTAACAGCAGTATAATTTTGTTTCAGAATTGCAATCTTGAATTGCCAGTGCATCCTACTGTGCCAGTAGAATTTTCAGTTTTACTGAAACTGCACTTTGGGAAAAATTATCTTTGCATGCTGTCAACATTAATTATCTCTAGAAAAAAAAGGATCAAAAGGATCAGAATATTTTTTGATACACTTGTTACATGGGTATTGAACTTAAAACTGAATGTTTTGTGTAAGGAATGGTAAATAAATTCTTGGCTTTCATTTCCTCTAGCTCCTCCCTTTGTAATTCTTTTGCATTAGATTGCATTTTCATCTCACTTCATGAGAAACAATGGAGAAGTGGATCTCTCCACTTCTGGAGAGTGGGCCTCATTTATTAACTTTGTTATGATGACTGAGCACTAGTGGAGTACCTAGAAGTATCAGTTATATAATAATAAGATTATGTGATACAGGTGTTTAAAAGAAATGCAGTGAATTTTGAGAAAAAGGTTCATTTAAATGGCATAACATTTCTTCCTGAACAGAGAAGAAAATGTATGCTTCCAAATAAGAAAAAAATATAAAAAAGAAGAAGAAAGACAAAGGCATAGTTAGGTTTTTATGTTTTACTTCCTGCTTCTTACTGTGTCACCAGCTATCAGCTGCAAGCTGGACATCAACAGATAAGTTCTCTGTTACTTTCAATGCTTTCCAATCTCATATTTTGGCAAAATAGGCTTTAAAAATGTGTAAAAAAATTATTTCAAGTCAGTTAAATTTCTTCAAAATAACGTTTTCAAAGTCCTTAAGTTATAGACAAAAAATAATGACCTGTGGTTTGCAATGCCAAATAAAATGAATGGGTAGGACAAGCAGATGCCAAGAACCTCTGAAAAATCAGTCCATCAACCTCAATGTCCATTGTCTTCCAGAAATGTAAAAAAGAAATAACAGAAATGCCCTACAAGTTGGTGGACTTATGAATAATTCACTGATATTTCTAAGATGCTCAGATACTATGGTGATGAATACTTACAGCTACAATGGTAAATAATAGAAGTAAGCCGAAATAATTATTAATTTATGTGATGTTATTTCTCTTTTCACTTGTCTCTGCTGAAAAGGACTAAAAATTAGATGAGTTTGAACAGCAAAGTAACTGGTATTTTTCTTCTTGGAAAATGCAGTATATGGAATTTAAAAGCTGAATCTGAAATATTCATGACTATGTAAAAAAGTTTTTTTCTTCTTTAATGTGTAGACAACTTCAGTTAATAGTACTGATTGCTGTGAATTTCAGTTATTAGCTATATATTAACAAACGAAATGTACACATCATTAATTTTTAATTTTAATTTTAATCTCCCACTTTGTGTTGCATAAAAGGCAGAAGCTGAAGAGATTTATTTCTGCTTTAGTCTCTGCTTAGATATTATGTATAATATCAAATCAAAATCTTCTTGTGTTTTCTTATCCAGAAGAAATCCTTATATGTTATTTGGAAGACATTCAAACAGTGGTATCACTTTTTATGCCACTTTCTCATATTTGCCTCTTCAGTGAAAATGGCTTTAGAAGAATTGTAACTTGAAAGAATAGAGTTCCCATCTCCAACAAAAAAGGCTTTGAAGTACTATACCATCACTGAATAGCACCAGGGTGGACTTGGAAATAAGGCATGACACTTGAATGAGAGATGTGGACCAGATACACATAGAAAGATTATGTCCTTTTTTACCTCTTCTACTTCAAATGCCACTTTCACATTTTGTACTAGTCACAAAAACAAATGTCCGCACTTCCAGCACTTCACTTTCTTCCTGTCTTGAGTGTCTGTCATCCTCCCTCTCAAACACTGTGAAGACATTCTGTCTCACAGCCTCAGACAGATTAAGTCATCTTACCTCTAAAAACATAGACAATTTTCAGTAGTTGAAATGGAATTAATCACATTGCTAGGGTAGTACTAGTTGACTTTCAAACCTTTCAGTTTCTTCTCTCCTCTGATGCCCTAAGTTTTAACTTTCATGTTTTTCAGATTCTGTACTGCATTGGTGCGTAGCTCTGAACTTCATATGGAGTGTTGGCAGGTTCTCTTCACAGTTCAGTTAGACAAAACAATCCTTTTCCAGCCCAACAACCAAGGACATCGTTGTAGCTTCAGGTCTAAAATGTATAAAGAAAAGCAGACTGGGGGGAGTAGAACTGGGAGAATGTGACTTCACTACCTGAAACTGTAATTGGACAATTAACCTCAATATGCAAATAGACCAAAATGCACAAAAGTGTGTAAAACTCATAACCCATCATCCATATCAGGTGGAGCCTCAGCCAGGATCTTGTACTGCCCTAGGTGTATCCTTTGAAGGCCTTTTTAATAAATACCTACCTTACTTCTTTAGTCTGTCTAGCCTCTGTTCTAGGTAGCCTCTCAAGGCATCGCTTCCATGGTATGACTGGCCATTAATCATCTTTCCTCTGGACTAATTAGTTGACCTTGAATGAAAAGTGCATGATTCTCTGGCTGAATAATCTAGCAGCAGTTTCAGTGATTTAGTGCAAAAGGTCAGACATTCTTGATTTTGGAGTGTGCTATATTTCTGTTTATCTTTGGCATCAGCTATAGCTGGCTTCCGTTTTTAGTTGTGGCACATCATATCAAATTCGTAGCATTAATTATCTGTAAGTATATTAACACTAATTATGTAAAGTATGTAAAAATATTTTGTCTGTTCACAATGAAGAGACAAAGAACTCAGCAAGTAAGCTTTTTAGAATAGTAGTCATCAATCTGTGAGGGTTGTTTGGAAGCTTACAATGTTTTAGAGCAACTATAATAGGTTAAAAGACATTAGATTCTACCTGTGGGAAAACATGCAAATATCTCTACTCATTCTGAATCTCTAGTCTTCAGTTTTGACTGTTTCTATGTGAATGACATTTCTCTTGTGACTCTACTGTGAAATAGCTCAGGATATTAAAATATCTATATTGAAATATGTATAGATACATATTTCAGTAACAGATATGTGTCACTGGACATTTGGTTTGGTGGGTTAACCTCATCTAATGGAACTGATTCCTCTCTGCTGTGTGTCAGAGAAAAACAAAGGCAGGTTACAAGATTCATGGATTGAGGAAAAAAACAATCTAATAGGTGGAACAAAAGGTACATGTGAAAGGAGAAAAAAAAGGAATTATTTCCTTCTTCTCATGAGTAGACCTCTGTCTGAGTGTTAGACCTCTGTCTAACCACTTCGTGGAAAACAGGACTTCAGAATGTGTAACAGTTACTTGGAAAAAAAATACTTTAACCATCAACATCCCTGTTGTTTTTTTTTCCCCTTTCCTTAAGCTTTTGTTGCTGAACACAACATCATATGGTACAAAATACTGCTTGATCATTTGTTGCAGTTGTGTCTTCCCAGCCTCTTGCTCTCCTCCAGCATACTCACTGGGGAAGCAGAGTGGGAGGAAGAGAAAGCCTTGACTGTCTGCAAGTACTGTTGAACCACAGCCAAAACACTGCTGTATTTTCAACAATGTTTAGTCACAAGTCGAAACACAGCACCATACCGGCTGCTGAGAGGAAAGTTACTTCCATCCCAGCCAGGTCTGGAATAGGTAGGGATGAGCAGAAGACTAGAAGGCTCACTGGCTCTTTCTCTTTTCCTATGACAGTTCTGGATTGATGCTTGCTGTATTGAAAGGCAGATAGGACATGAATTTTCAGAACAATTTTCTTTTACAGGCCTTGCTGTTCAAATAATTTTATTTCACCTTGGAGATTGCAGTCTTGTGAATGGTAGGGGAGATATTTGAAAGACTGTATCTTCAGTAAGTACTCTGTGCTCTCTGGAATAGCTTTCAAGGACTGTTGCTCTAGCATAGCGTCAGAAAGTAAGCAACTACCATATATGTAGCATTTCATTTGACATATTCAGTTCTCTGTGTATCTTTAAATGTAGGTAAAAACTAATAAAGAACAGTGGTACTTCCCCTTCCCAGCACAGAGACAGGGCTCCATTTCAGAATCATATGGATTCATCAGAAATTTTAATTCAGAAAATTCATCAGAAAATCAGATTTCCCTCATGCACATCAGAAATCATCTGGTGGATGACGGAAATCAGCAGCTGGGCTGTAGACTCAAACCACAGAATCAGATGGGGTATTTTATCTCAGCAAGGTGTGTTCCACTTGTCTGTTACCTAGAAAGTGTGGACTGACAGCATGAAATAAAATATCAGAGATTTTAAATGCACAATGGCTGCTGCAAAATTAAATTATATTAAAAATCAAACTGAAAGACCACATACCTAGGTAAAAACTAAAACTAAAATTGTTGCAAATCTTTTGGCTGGATCTTCATTAAGTACTGTATCATGTTTGTATGGCTGGGTTTTGGTGGTGGGGGGACTACAGGGATGACATCAGTGAGACATGGCCGGAAGTTTCTGCCATGTCTGACAGAGCCAGTGCCAGCTCCAGGACAGAAGTGCTTCTGGTCAAGGCCAAGCCAATCAGAGGTGGTGATAGCACCTCTGGGATTACATATCTAAGAAGTAAAAAAAAAGAAAAGCTATTGAACAAATTTAATTGTGGCCAGAGAAGAGTGGGGTAAAAATATGTGAGAGGAACAATTCTCCATACATCAAGGTCAGTGCAGAAGGAGGGGGAGGAGGTGCTACAGGCACTGGAGCACAGATTCCCCTACAGCCCATGGTGCAAACCATGGTGAGGCAGCTGTGCTCCTGCAGCATGTGGAGATCCATGGAGATGTAGAGATCCACCTGCAGCCTGTGGAGAAGACCCACACTGGAGCAGGAGGATTCCTGAGAGGAGGCTGTGACCCTGTGGGGGGCCTCCAGACCTATGGAGAGAGGATCCCATGCTGGAGATGTTTTCCTGGTAGGATTTGTGATTTTGTGGGGTACCCACACAGGAGACGGCTGTGCCTGAAGGCTGTGCATCCTGTGGAAGAATGACCCATGTTGTAGCAGTCTGTGAAGAACTGTTGCCCGTCGGATGGAGTCATGTTGGAGAAGTTCATGGAGAAATGTTTCCTGTGTAAGGGACCCCATGCTGAAGCAGGGGAAGAACTCCTGTCCCTGAGCAGTGGCAGAAACAATGTGTGATGAACTGACCATACCTTCCATTCCCTGTCTCCCTGCACTACTGGTGGGGAGGAGGTAGATATGGGAAGGAGGGAGGAGTCAGGTAGAAGATTTTTAAGATATATTTTCTTATCTTTATCCAGCTCTGATTTTGTGGGTAATAAATTCAATTAATACCCCCAAGTTCAGTGTGTTCTGTGATTGTAATTGATGAGTGATCTCTCCCTGTCCTAATTTCCACTCATGACCCTTTAACTGTATTTTCTATCACTTATCCAGTTGCAGAAGGATGTGATAAGGTGGCTTTTGTAGGCAACTGACATCCAGCCAGGGTCAACACACCTGGCTGCACAGTCTTTTGTCTCTGGTGCTGAAAACTGGGAATGAAACAGGGACCTTTAGGGACCTTGGAATTTTTAGTCTGTCTAGATATTCTAACAAATAAAATATTCATCATTTATATGTTGTGTTAACCACAAGACAAATTTCATTGACACCATTTGTAAAGTTTAAAGTTAGATTGGTCTCTAAACATACTATTGTTAAGCATTTTCTTTTTGTGTCTGTCTTCTCTTTGTCTGTCTCCCAAATTCATATCTTATTTTACTTCCTCCAAAAGAATTAACTGCTAGCAAGACCTCTTAGGTTTGTCAGCTAAACTTCACAGTTTAACAAGCTACTTATTACAAATCTTCTTAGAGAAAATCTTGTTTAAAATTACATCGTTTGCATTTGAATTTATAATGCTGAAGTAATGTTAGTTTGCAGGTCTATAGGAATAAGAATAATAACAAAAAAAATATAAGCTGTGCAATGAACATCCCTTCATTTTCATGAAGGAAAAACTGCAGTTTAAAGATCAACTGTTGACAGAAACATGGTGTCTGATCAAACAGCTGGAGGAAATCCTGAGTTAAAAGATGTCTTTTGTTAAGTGTCTTACAAGAAATAGCCATACACTTGCATCGTTAATCCAAGTTACTGATCTTCAAAAAGACATGACAACATAACACATGGGCTGTAACTTGTTAAAATGCCCATAAATCATTATGACATGAACAATAAACTTAGCTAAATGCATGGTTGTCAGTTCTATAGGATTAAAAAGTGCATTTGAAGGGTTTAATTTAAAGGGTTCATATAAATACCCCTAAGGCCTCGCATTAATGCACAAGTATTTTGCAAATTTGCTTTTTAAATTGCCAATGACAGCAAAAAGAGAATTTATTATTTTCCTTTGGATAAAAGCTTTACACAAATGCTATAAAGCCTTCATACCACGGTGACTAAGATTAGATATAATGAAAAAATTAAGCACCTACAACTTAGGTCTTTCAATGTTTTAATGGCTAGCCCCTCCTCATTACCAAAAGTCCAGAAATAGGTACTGAGTTTGCTTCAAATAAATAAGGCATTCAGATTCCACACCATTTGTTTGAAAATCTAGATGTTCATCAGGGAGATTAAGGTGATTTTCATTCGCTCTGAAACCACAGAATGATAGGATGCTAGGAAAATTCCTCAGACAAAGTTGCTCAGTGCTTTATCCTGAAAATCTTGAACCTTGAAAATCTTCAAAGAAGGAGACAGCACAGCCTCTCTGGGCTGCCTCTTCGACTGCTTGGCTGTTTTCAGGGTGAAAAAAGTTTCCTTACAATATAGTTTTTCTTTGTGCTTGCTGTCTCTCATTTCCCCACTGTGCACCACAGCAAAGGTGACTCCATCTTGTCAATACAGAGGTTCCAGCAGGCTGCATTTATTTCCACTCAAGGCTGAAAGAACCTGGTCCCTCAGACTCTCCTCACAGAAAAAGTGTCACAGACCTCAGCCAACTTGAGTGCCCTCTCTCCTTTCTGTGCTGGAGGGATCCCATAGCTTGGAGTATACGGATGGGAACTTAGGAGTGCTGAGTAGAAGGGCATAGTCCTTCCCCTCAGTGTCCTGGCTATGTCCCTGTGAATAACTCCCAGGGTGCTGTCAGCCATCTCTGCACCTGGGCACACTGCTGGCTCACGCTCACCGGGTGTTTTCCAAGGCCTCCAGGTTCTTTCCATCTGCCTGTGCCCATGCTCCCTTGCCAAGGGAAGCACTGACTTTGTTGTCAAGTTCAATACTATGAACTGACTGAAATAATACACAGTATTACTTCTCAAAAGATTAAGAATGAAAATAAGATTATTAAATCCCCAAATGAACCAGGAATCCATCACTGCTCAATGTTCTAGCTAGCGGAGTATTGAACTGCAATCACATACTTTCTGAATTTTTGGTGTGGTGCCTTAATTCTGTCTAAATCCCATTTTAGATTAATATATATTTTACTAAATGATTATTGATAGCTCTAAACATATGATCGTACAGAAGAACATTTGCTAGACTCTTATGTTAAAACTTTTCCCAGCACTACACTGTTCTGAGTTCAAATCAAGTCTTCTAGGATGTATCCTTTGTTGTTGCATTATGGTTGTGTTTGTCTAACAGTGTTGGTTTTCCTCAGACAGTTTCCTGGCAAGGCATATCGCTCTGGTCCACCTCAGCTATCAATAAACTAGGATGAAGCATTTCTGCATCCACTCTAAAAGCAAAGTACACTACTGGGATTTAGCCTTCCACAGGAAATTTATTTCTGGAGTTACCCAGAAATGAACAGATAAATATACTGCCACTGTTCAAAGAAATGAAAAAGGCAGAAAATTTATTAATTTTCATAACCAGCTTTAAAGTAAATATAAAGAACAAGACAGCCTTTCACAAGGAACCTAAAATTCTTCTCTTCTGAAATTAAAATCATCTGTTTGTCATTGCATTCAAACAGTGTACAATGTAAATCGGAATAAAATTCCCAAAATCCATAGAAATCTGGCAATAAAATTATGTATCTCTCTTCTAATGGCTAACAGAACATTGAACTGTGGCCTTAGTATGAATTTTACTAATGTTTGCTCTAGGTTGTCTTTAGAGTCTGAGCATTTTTTTTTCACTTACAAACTATTTTGGGAGCTGTAATAACATTTGAGTAAGTTTGGAGTTTTTTGGGTTTTTGTAGGTTTCGTTAGGGTTTTTTTGTTGTTTTTTTTAAAGTGAAGGTAAATGTTCCAGAGTGTTCTCTGAGAGGAGTTTACAAAGAAAAGAGAGATGGAATAAAATGAAATGCTGGGATCAGCAAATTCATAATGGAGTCTTCTTTATTCCTTATTTTTAGCACTTTTTCCTTCTCTTCCTGCCATCTACAGAAAAATCCTGGATGTTTTTAAGGTATTTATTGTATCTCATATTGAAAATGAAAAATGGTAGACTGGTCTGGCAACTTTCAAGGAAAACAGATATTTCAGTACCTGCTTTTTTGTGTCAAATATTTTTTTTTTATTGATGGCATCTGACAATTCCTGATCTCACGACGCTAAATGAAAGTAATTGAAACTATGAAAGTCTTTACAGGATTTGTTGAAAGGTAATAAAGAATGGCCAGGTTTTTGCCACTACTCTTTTCATAATGAAATTTTGGTTATGGATATGGAATATTAAAAATCAATATAATGTGGAATGCTCAAACAGGCTACTGACAAATGAAGAAAAAATTATAAACAAAGAAAGTGGGATTTAAATCTTCAAATAAAAAGAACCTAGTTATGCATATGCAGATTAAAAAGGAGATGAAGAAATCCTTCAAAAAAGAAAAAGACACCAAATTCCTGTGGTCTAATGATTTTTTAAAAGTAGGCCAAGGAAGTATTTTTAAGAAGTATTTTATACCATTGTAAACTAATATAAAAACGATGAAAGATTTATTCAATTTTTGATGCCAAGTCCACCAAGAACACATATGATTATTGTACATGCTTTTTAAAATGTGTTTATTTAACCAGGAAATTCAATGTCTAAATGTTTTACTTTTTTCCAATAGGTTCCTCAGCTGATAAAACACCACTTCTTGTTCACCTATGCTATGGATTTGACATAAGCTGTTGAGGTGAAACCTGTCTTTTTTTTTAGCCAGTGTATATATAGGAAAAAGTACTTTCATATTTTTCTTATGGAAGTTTAAGTTCTTAATTTGTTACTTTTTAATTTGCTTATCTGTGTTCATTTAAGCAAAGCTGGCCCATGGGTTTGGAAATCTTTCCCCTAGTTCAAGCTTTTGTCAAATTACAGTTTTGTAATTGCATTAAAATATGCTAATATGATATTCTTATCCCTGCTCTCCAACTCTCCTACCAAATCTAGCATTGAACTTTTATGCTTAAAAGTGAAAATGGTTGTATTGGTTTGGCCCTGCCTGGTTTTTGGTAGCAAAGGGACCATAAAGGAGGCTCCTGTGAGAAGCTGCTGGAAGCTCCCACCATGTCCAGCAAAGCCAATCTCTGATGGCTCTGAGGATGGACATGCTGCAGAGGAGGAGGTGAGAACATGTGAGGGAAACCACATGGAGACACCAAGGTCAGTGGAGAAGGAGGGGCAGGAGCTGCTCCAGGCGCTGGAGCTGAGATTCCTCTGCAGGCCTTGGTGAGACCGTGGGG